>CAMTDV010000023.1:37945222-38545222 GCA_947069175.1 Scalesia atractyloides | reverse complement strand
AAAATAAACTAATTGGGATTGTTTGATTTGTTTTAGTTATTAACAATAACATATATATAATTTAAAGAATTAGCTACTAGAAACACCCCCCCCCCCATACGATGCGGTATGAAATCAGTTTTGATTGGTATCGGTTTAAATTCGTTGCATACTGGCACTCGGTATAACAATCGAAAGAAAAACCATATAAATTATGTTGTTCAACTTTATAGTAGTTTTTGTTGTCCTTTAAAAAAATGTTTAGATTTTCCTATTCCGAAAAAAAACAAAACAAAGCAAAATATATCAAAGTGAAAACGATTAATGATGTGCTCAAACTAACTTTTAAAATATAGTCGCGCTTTCAAATTCTTCATGTAGAGTTCTTCATTTCAAGTTATCTATGATTCAAGTTGTATAAATGGTGAATTTTAATTTAACTCATGTATTTAATGATAATTAGCTATAATTATATGTGATATATTGGCCTTTTACATTGTGTAAATGTATGTCAAAAATTGTTTTTTTTTTCTTTAAAATTTAAAGACAAAATTGATATTTTTTATTATGGGTGGTTTTAAGCAATTTTTATGGTATTTGTCATAAGTAAAATATTTCCTTTATTCAACTCGTGCAATACGTGGGTGTATAAACTAGTTATAAAATATAAATAGGTATATTATGTTACCGTTTCATACATTGGAAACAATGACAACTGGGTTGTATTTTAAGCCTTTTTATATCACCTATTTTAATCGAGTTATACTAACCCCGATCTTCTTTATTTCACTTTTTTTTTTCTGATGACGAATAACAAATAATATAGAAAAATGTTGGGGTGAGATCGTACTTTCAAAGAAAACGTTATTAAAAAAACTAAAACTAAATTATTGAGCTTTTACTATATGTTATTTCTTTTTTCAATAACACACTTGTCTATGGTTTACCTTACACTTCAAGGGCAACATGAGAGAACCCGGCCCATCATTATTTCCACATAAAGTCTAACCATAAATTACCGATATCTAGTAATTAATTCAGCAAGTAAATTAAATTTACAACATAATTAAACACGTATGTGATGTTAAGTTCAAATAAAGACAACACATATATAATGTCCTAAACGGCCATATTATGAGATGGAGACTATTAAACCAATTGTCCATATCAATAGTATCAAGTTGGAGAATAGCATATATAAAACAAAGACACCATGAAGCATCATTGCCCATATGCTATATTTCACATGTTTTCGTGTGTCTTCTGAACTTTTTGCCTATATATTATTTTTTTTTATTTCCTTTTGCTTGCAGGTTTTTTATCTTTTGTGCTTCTATTCGCTACATCAAAAGTACTTTTACTAGGTATATTATATGTACTTTTTAGTAGGTGTCACAATCCTCTTAGAAGTTTAACATGGAATGGCGTGATTTTGTGCATTTTAAAAATCCAATACAAAAAATAAAATGTTTCATCGTATTCCCATGTGTCATGACTCATGATATTATGCAAAGAAAATATCATCTTTTTTACGAACACACCTGACTTTAGAATCAGCATTTATCCCCATAAGGTTGAGCCAAATGTCAGACGGATCCAGGGGTTCCAAAGTTCCTAGGGCCCCCTTAGTTTGGAAACAAAAATGAAAAGGTTAGTGGAAACCTTATACGATCTGGAAAAAAATAGTGAGAATCTATCAAAAGGCATTCTCTAGAAAAAATTTCTGAATCCGTCACTGCCAGATGTACTTGTATGATACAAGCATATATCGATCAACTTATGACTAATGAACTTTGTGACAGGTACTAAGTCGATGGATGAACTCAACATCTTCAAAGAACTGGAAAAGGATGTGGAGAGAGATTTAGAAGAAGAGATCAAAGACGATATTTATCGTCTTGCTTTGAGGCTTCATCGACTTTATCAACACCAGAAGGAGAGGCACACAAGTGACTCATCTGAACCTAATCACATGAAAGAACAACATGCAAAGAAGAAGATACTCTCAGAGCTCAACATAAACATACGGATGGAAAATGGTACCAAAATAGAGATAAAAGAGACCAAGGATGGAATACGCTGTCCTCGTTTGACATCAGCGAACATCAAACGAGCAGCGGCTCTAGGCCTCAGAAAAAGAAGTTCAACTGGGAAAGCACCCTTCGATCAGAACCACTTGTAAAAAGTGACCAGTATAATGAAAAAGATGTTAAAAAAGTTGCAAAAAGTAATTTGAACCTGGCACAAAGGATGGAGAACATACCAACCAAGAAGAATCCACTCAAAGTCAGTTCCAGAAATAAAAATATTTGGGCTCCTTAAGAACATAACTAAAGGTTAGTTTATGTGTATAAATTATACGTCTATTATGAAATTGCGTATTTATAGTGAATAAGTGTCAAAAGCCAAGTGTTTTGTATGTGATTAAAGTTTCATATTTATGTTTTCCTTGTAATGTTGACATATTTAAAATCAAAATCCGTTGACTATAATTAATTAAGATATTGTTATCAGAACTTCTATGTTGCATATGTTTTATACTAGAGTTTGTTATATGTGATCATAAAATTGAAACATAGGGTGTGGATGCAAATACAACACGAATCTAATACGAAATTCACAAGTTTAGATTTAGTCTAAATATGTTAGGATCAAGTTATGTTGAACCTGCAAACACGTTTAGCTAAACGCTTCGTGTGCACTAAACCCAGCTGGTTTTTGAGTTGACCGATTTAACCCATTTATTTACATTCATCTTTTAAATGTGTTCAAGTAATAACTTAAACCACTTGGTGTATTTTTATATCAAAACCAAAAAGTTTAAAAAATCGCATGCTTTAAACATGATTGCTTCAAATATGAAAATAATATGTAAATTTAGATCTCTTAAAGTATAAACATGAAAATAATAATTAAATAAATATTTTTTATTTAACGGTTCACGTGTCTGTCAATCCACGAATACACTTGCCGTGTTTAGATTTATGTCGGTGACACGATATTTGGGTTTGTATCTGGTACAACCAGTGAACCTGTGAATACGACCTTCATAGCTGCTCTTGTCAACTGCAAGCGTATCTACGTATTTTCCTATAAGTTTCTCAGCTTCGCTTCCATAGAAATATTGCTCCTCAAATTCCTCCATAACCATTTTTGTAGAGCAGCATGTTTAGAGTACAAGTAATTGATTGTTGAAAAAATAGCTAAATATGAGTGTGTTTTCACTAAGTGTTATGTGTATTTTTTTCTAAACTTTGAACAAATATATTTATATTATACTTTAGTTAATATAAGTATTATTTTCTAGATTTATGTTGTATGTCATGAGGGCTTTGCAACGAATCAAATCACGTCCAAGTCGGAGGTAAGATGAATGAGATATTTATGCTCAAATTTGGGAATAGAACATGTGAAAGGAAGACGAAAACTTGGAAATGTGGGAACTTGTACAATATAGGAGGAGGAAAACAAAAGTTGAGTGGTATATATATGTGAATACTCTTTTTCTTATTGTTTCATAGAACCTCGCTCTCGCACACGTGTGGCATGGGCGTATAGGCGGCAATGATGGTATATATATGTGAATACTCTTTTCTTATTGTTTCATCTTGTTTATTGTGGTTTTCATTTGATCTTGTACAGATTATGTAGTTTAAAGGATAAACTGAAACAAACAAATTAAATTTAACCTGGCCCACCACCTGCCAAATATAACGCACGACTGTACGTGCGGTTATCTAAGTGCAGCACCCCTCCATTGCAGCAAGTGTGGTTCTTGATTCCATGTAGACCAAGTCACTACAAGAAAAGGAGCCGATAACGGCGACACCAATAGCAGCGACAGGCAATATGTCGCCGCTATTGATCGATCCGGAACACGGTGTCCCACAACTAACCCCAGCCACTCATTCCTTATCTTGATCCAACGGCTGGGTATTTGAGAGGCAATAGCGGCGACATTAAGAGGCAATAGCAACGACACGTGTCGCCTCTAAAACCCTAAAAGACAGTCGGACGTGCTGGTGTCCAACAACTAGTTGCATCCGTTAATCCTTTTTTTGATCCAACGGCTCGAGTATTTGAGAAGCAATAGTGGCGACATTAATCGGTAATAGCAGCGACACTTGTCGCCGCTAAAACCCTATGTAACATTCGTAAAAAGAATGAATCCTAAAACCCGACCCGTTTTTGTAACTCGATCCGTTTTCATATTCCACGTAATTTTGTTTAATGTTTAAGCAATAAATGTCTTGGATTCTATGTTTTGATCATACATGTTATCATATCTGGTGATTTATAGTCTTATACATGTTTTAGACAACCTTGTAAATTCATTTCCATGTATTTTGAAGCAACCCTCCATATCTCTAAGGTCTAAAACTAAGGTTTTCCTTAAGTTAATCAAAAACTTTGGAGATTTCATGAACATACCTAGCACATCATATCCTAACCTTCTTATCATCCAAACTTCATTATAAACATGCCTTAAGATAAGACATTGTGTTTTGGAGGGTTTAGATGTAAGTGATAGCAAGTAAGAAGCTCTACATGTCGTATTCTTAGTTTTATCATAAGATGACTTTCGGGTGACTTTCTTGCCAACTTTTCTCCATCCTTGAGCTATCATTCTGGTCCATTCAAAGCTCCAAGATATACTTGGTATACTAAGGATCAAGTATGTTCAAATGGTGCATAAAACTGAGCTCCAGCGTAACGGGAATCACAAACACAAGTTTTATAACATAACCCTCGACCCGCATCAAGACCCAAGGTTTAAGCCCAATTCTCGACACCATGGATGTTGGATTACTCTCTTCCTATGATAGTACGCTGAAACTAAAGAACTTAGGCGAAAACCGTGCATGAAACGGAGTGATAACGAAGCAGGAATCGTGAAAACAAGTTTGGTGTTTGTTGCTGATTTGAAAGACGCGAAAATCTTGTTTTAAAGTCATCCCACATCGCCCCAATCACCATTTTGTGCTCCATTTCACACCTATAAATACCCTTGCTTGGTTTTTTATAGCTTGCAACTCCTAGTTTGAGTATAAACAAGTGGAATAACCAAATTTGATGGCTCCACAAGCACAATACCCCTTTGGGTGTGGTGTGCAGTAGTTTTTATATCCGTTTTCGACGAGGAGGTGCTGCCCTTCAAGCTCTTCTCATTTTGTAAAGTTCTTCTTCGAGGTAATCTTCCTTTCTTTCTTTTTTTAATATTCATTTATTTATTGTTTTCTTAGTTTAATTAGGTTAGTTTAGGTTCTTAGTTAAGGAGCATTAGGCTCGTTAAGGTAGCCTAGTTTAGGCTCGCCTTTAGGCTTGGCGTAGCCTTGTAGAGGCTCGTTAGGCTCAACGAGTCTAACATATCATGTTCGTTCATTTAGCTATGCCTAGCATAACGTTTACCCTTTTCTTGTTGCATTCGTTTGTCTAGCTTAAATCACGCTTATCAATTGGATTTTCTCCTTATTCTCGTGCGGTTTTTCACTAAGGATTAAAAACGCAAACACGATGAGTGCTACCTTACAAATTCCCCTTTTTATTCATGTTTTGGGGTGTATCATGTGTCGTTTACTTATATTATTTATTCAAACACTTGTGCTACTACCATTATATGATCTAACGTTTATGAAATGTTTGGTTGTTGTTATATGTGGTTACATTTTCTCATTTCAGTGCATCATTCACATTAGGCCCATCAGTTCCTCGTTGGATACGAGTTGAGCATCGCGTGCCTCATTAGATCGGCTCCGTTTAATTGAGCCTTGATCTCACAGTTCATCATTTAACATGCTCATGTGTACATTGCTTGATGTTAGGTGGTTTGTGGATAGATTTACATATACGTATGCTCATATTTGGTTTATGCACATTTTTATTAAATTAATCAACATATTATTTCTTTCAAATGCTTAAACGGGATTCACTCACCAACCTTTGTTGACCCAAAAACTATTTTTACACAAGGTACGAAGAGAAGATTGGACATAGGATGAGCCTTAGTTAACAAGAAACGGATTAGTGCAATATACTTGTTATAAACATGGTCTTGTGTTTGTAATTGTTTATGTGAATTATTTGTATTGTGAGACACTTGATATGAATTAATGAATATTTAAAACAAGTAATAGCAAGTCATAAGCTCTCGAGTTAACCCAATCATGCCCCGATCACATATTCTGTTGCGGGTCGGGGTGTGACATCCTAAACGAAACACTGGTACTTAGGCGGGCTGCTTCCCTCTCTTTCTCACTTCCCCTTTAAATTTCTTCTTTTTCTACCGACGGTGACACTCCAAAATCGCCCAAATTGGTTAGTTAATGTTAGTTTTTGTTTGATTTCCTCTTTATTTGTTATATATATGTTATACTCTTTAATTTTTGTGTATGTATATGTTTATGATAGCGAAATTGGAGCACCAACATCACTTCTCCGGTCACCACCTTGTCTCCGCAGTCACCACTTGCTAGGAACTTCGATTAAGGTTAGTATTATTTATATTTTTGTTTAGATATGAGAAATTGTGAATTTTGGGTTTGTATAGGTATGTAAATGTATATGTAAGGATGTATGTTTGTATGTAAATGTGTATATGTTATTAATGTATGTCAAATGTATAATGTATGTGTATTTAGTGAAATGTGTGTATTTAAGTCTATGTATGTTTGTATGTGGGTGTAATGTAAGCATGTACATGTGTATGTTAGCATGTATGTATGTATGTATGTATGTATGAAATGTATGTATGTATGTATGTATGTTATGTGTATGTGTATGTGTGTATGTGTGTATGTGTGTGTGTATGTGTGTATGTTGTGTGGTGTATATGTATGTATGTATGTATGTATGTATGTATGTAGTATGTATGTATGTATGTATGTATAAATTATGTGTATTGTGAAAATGTGTGTATTTTAGTATGTATGTGTGTATGTAGGTGTATGTTAGTATGCAAGTATGTATAAATTATGTATATTTGGTGAAAATGTATTTATGTTAGTATGTATGTGAATCAGTATGTTAGTATCTAGTATGTACGTATGTATAAACTATCTTATGTTTAGGTTTGACAAATAAATTATATTTACGTTTGATAAATTATGTGTTCTGGTGAAAATGTGACGTAAGTATGTAAATGTGTGTATGTATATATGCTAGTATGTATGTGTGTATGTGTATATAAATGTGTTATGTTAGTTTGATAAACAACAAAAATATTGAAAAAAAGCTTTTATCAGCAACATGTCGCTGCTAATACTCATCAGGTAATAGCACAAAAGTCATTAGCGACGAAGTGTCGCTGCTAAAGGTCAACAACTAATAGCGGCGACAGGGACCAATAGCAGCGACATGTGGTCAATAGCGTCCCATCAATAGCGGCGATACAATAGCGACGATATGTCGCTTCTATTACCAATAGCGGTGATGATCTGGGTTATTAGGGGCGACAACCGTCACCTCTATTCCCCGTTTTCTTGTAGTGAGTGCATCCCTAAATGTCATGCATTGCTAATGGTCTTACGTGATTACACATTCAACATAAACTATCACGTAATTACATATTTAATATGATTTGTTATAACTAATGTTGTTACAATTATGCTTATAATATGATCACTCAGTTTGGTTTCACATAAAATATACTATAATGAAATCACATAATCACGAAATGGGTATTCAAAATCACGTAGTCATGTAATAAATACATAGCTATTGTTACGTAATTACATAATCATTTACTACGGTTTCACATACTATCACGTAATCATATAATGAGTATTCAAAATCACGTAGTCATGTGCTGGATATTCAAAATCATGTAAATTTTTAAGAAAATTATAGCAATAAGTTGCTCGACATAAAGAGAACTAATTGTTCGTATTAACGGTGTAATTTTTTTTAAAATATTAACGCACAAAAAGGTTATAGTCGTTTGAAAATCAAGGGGGAGGAGTTCAAATGAGAAAGGACCAGAATAATCTTTCTATATTTGTTTCTTCAATGAGATTTACAAAAATGCTTCCCAAAAATGTTTTCTACTGATCTCTTATCTCTACACTTCGTAAAATAAATCTCTCTTGTACATGATCTCTTATCTCTATAGATATTATATGTTGTTCATTAGTTATGACTTTGATAACTAGTATTTCTTACTTGTATGGGATCCGCAATTCATCGATCAAGGAATTGATGATGTGTGATTAAACCTTTACGCCCCCCTATATTTGTATGAATTTGTTGATCGTAATAGCACTTGACCATTTTGTTATCCTAGGATATGAATTTGTTTTGTTTCCAATGGATTGCTGTTGTCTCTATACGTAACCCATAGCACGTTGTACATTAGGGCTTGCTCGATAAGTATTACCTTAATATTTAATATGTTCTTTGTTTTGTATTTTGATACTCTCGTATTTTAGTGTTTTATATACTGATGCTCTATGGTTCTAGCATTCAAATTTTTGCATTATGATATATAGTAGGTTATTATGATATTCTAAAGTTCTTATATTCAGTTTATTATATTTAAAAAATGTTTTTATGTATGTGTGTGAAGAGCTATCATTTTCTAAAATTGATCTTATGATAAAAATACATATATGAGATGTAATACATAGCTTACGTCCAACAGGTAGCTTCAGAGAGGAAAAAAATATCGATGGAGGTAAATTCGAATCTAGTAGAGATTATAAGCGTTTACAACTATACCACCTTGAGATATGAAATATACATGTTTTTTATATATGTTATGTATTTTTAAAGGATTAAAAATAATGTACTATAGAATCTAATTGCTTACCTACTATTACATTTGATTTTATCATTTTTCTTAAGCTACTTGCTGGCTCAGCTTGGCCTCGTCTCGACCCGCCGTCAGGCCTCAACACAATTTCCGAGGTTGCGTTGACGTCGTGAACGTCTTTCCCAAGACGTTGTTGCCGGTCCTCTCTCTTCTTCTCTATACATACCGAACGTTCAGCGAACAGTTCGTGAACCGTTCGGCGGGAAGTTCGTTTATGTTCGTTCGATTAGCTTAACGAACCAACACGAACAAAAAATTTGGTCCGGTTAGCTTAGCAAACGAAAACGAACACATGTCTCGTTCGTTCGACTGCGTTCGTGAACGTTCGGTAATATGTTCGGTTACATTCGGTTACATTCGGTTGTCTTCGTTTGATTATATTAAAAAATAATAAATAATAAACCTTTAATCTAAACATATTAAAAACTTGAAACACTATTTTTTTAAGCTAGTTAAATTTTGGACATTCTAAGACATTTTTTGTAATAATTATGTCTAAGTTAGTTAAACATGATTCATTATTTGGTGGTGTATTTAACTTCTTGTGTTTTGATTTATCAATTGATAGTTAACTACTTATATGCAATGTTTAAGAATAACAATGTTTATATTTTTATTTTCAAGTTAAATGTTCGATTTCGTCCGTTTTTATTTGTTTGCGTTCGTTTGTGTTCGAGACTAGTGTTCACGAACTGTTCGTGAACAACTGAATTTCCTTAACGAACTAACACGAACATAAACTTACGTTCGGTATGCGTGCGTGAACAGTTCGCGAACATGTTAATTTCCTTAACGAACGAACACGAACATGATCATGTTCGTGTTCGTTCGGTTCGTTTACAGCCCTACATACATACATACATACACACACATACACACACACATACATACATACATACATACATACATACATACATATAGGATTAGGATCATTTGTGAACAACTTCTTGAAAGTGAACTGAGTAAACTAATCTTGACATTTGATCATTTTTTAGATTAAAAGGGTTAAAATTGATATTAGTCAAATACTTTTAATTAAAATCCCTTAATTTTCTCATCTCTTAACCCTCTCTCTCTCATTTTTAATTATTTCTCTATTATTTTAATTATAAGAGATTAAATGGCTAATGTTTATTTTTAAATAAACTCTTATGTTCTTTTTAAAATTAAATATTAAACCTAATTAAATTATGTTTTTTACATATACGTATACAGGTCATTATATACAAGACTTATACATTTGTGTATAATTACATCTTGTACCACAAGTCGGTATAAAACCGGATTTATAAACATGTGTATTATTCAAGTATATATGTGTATCTTGTATTAATTGATAGTTAGCGAGACTGTACACATGTGTATAAACTAACATATGTGTATCTTGTATAAACTAATACTATCGATACTGTACACATGTGTATACACTAACAACTGTGTATCTTGTATATACGGAAACTAGCAAGATTTTAGGAATTTTGATGATATTGTTTAATAAATGCAATTTACAAAAGACGCAAATACCTTTCTATTAATTAATTTAAAGAAAAGTTACAAAATTATAATTACAATCTTGCCATTTTTTTAAAATCTCTAGATGCTATAATCCAATGGCTTAGATTAGTTCACACAGTTCACTCTCAACCTGGTGTTCACTCTAGAACCTTACCTTTATATATATATATAATATATATATATATATATATATATAGCCTCATTCTCCATTTTCTAGGTCCATCCCCTTTTGACTTATCATCGCATCCATCCTATGTAACATTAACGTGAAAGATCATCCTTCAAGAATTACCCTCCTTCCATATCAAGTACTCTTAGTCACTTTGATAAACGTAATTTTAGGACCCCAATTAGGTGTCTCAGCTAGTGGGAGGAGGCGATGACATTTAAATTTATAGCAAGTTGCTTTGTCCTTGTGTATATTATAGAAATTATGGATTTCAATCTTTTATAAAGTATTACAATTATTGTTCTTACTTTTGACATTAACAAACTTTTAATAAATACAAAATACCCTTTGAAGTTTGAAGGGTCACTATTTTAGTTAGTTTATTTTTTTCTTTCGGCCCTTACAACTTCACGAGTAAAAAATATTATTTGTTTTACTCATTTTATACTTGTATGTGTATTTTTTTTAATTATTTTTACTTTTAGTATTGTTAGTCAATTTAATTTCATTTATAATTATGCAAAAGTTGATCCTTATTTTTGTAGATGTCTATATTCTCCCTCTCTGTTTATATATCTTTTAAATAAATTTAATTCTAAGATATATTTATAGTTTAATTTATCACCTTATCCAATATATATACACATATAGGAATCCAAGCAATCCAATACTAGTTTGTAATAAGGAATCATATGTATATAATGTGAAAAAAGATACGAATAAATAATTGTTTTATGTATTACATTCAAAATGATATGGTATAAACATTTAGATCATGTGTAGTGGTGAGTGAAACAAATGTCCCATCCTTGGGTATGAAGCGACACATAACGCCTAGTCATCAAAGGGGCTTGAAGTTAAAAAAGATGTAGTGGGGCTTGAAATCTTGCAATGATTAGATGTTTTAATAAAAAACATCAAAAAATCTATAGGTTATCTATTTTGAACCAGGCATTTTAAATAAAATGCTCTTCTTTTTTAAACGCCCAGGAAGCAGTTAGGATGGCATGAAGAGGCGTTTTTTAGGGAAAAACGCCGAAATCCGCTGTACTAAAGGTGGTTTTATATGGTTATTAGAGTTATGTATTCAAAAGTAATCTTGTATTTAACTTCTATATGATTGTTACAGTTGTGTATTTAGAAATAGTCTTGTATTGAACTTCCCCCGATGTACGTATAGATGTAATATGTTACAATCCAAGCAGAAATTATTAATATCTCAAAAACCATGGTTTAATTTTCTTTTTTTAGCCTCCACTTTATATACTTTACACACTCAATTCCAATATTTTGGTATATGCTACATGAATACTTATCTTTTATTATTTAACAATTATGACTTCTGATTTACTTATCTTTTATTATTTAACAATTATGACTTCTGATTTATTTTTACTTAATAACTTCGTAACTCATCTTCTACTATATACTTCCATTCTTTTGTTTAAATTATTTATACGACTTTACACCACAACATGCAAAACATTATACTCTTTTTATCTATGTTTAACCACGTTAATGTAACTAACGCAACGTGTGTAACAAAGTAAATAAAATGTCACATCACACTTGAGGCATCACACGTTAATGTCAGTATCGTATCGCATGTAACGAAGTAACAAACGTAACGTTGCGGCCGTAACTCGCCGTAAGGGTAAAAATCTAGTGCATATGAAAATTAAATTTAGTTTACGTGGTAAAATATAATATAGCTTTTAGATTTTATTTTTGATATATAATATATATGATATTACGAAGAGTAAATTGCAAATTTTGTCATTTATCTTTATACCTAATTTTAGACGGAATCCTTTATTTTTAAAATTGACGGGTTTTATACTTTATGTTTCTGATTGTTGCAAGGTTTGTCCTTTAAACCTAACCCAAATTGTTAATCTGTTAAATCAGATCATGTGCAAGGCATATGAAGGTAAACTTGTAATTTTAGTCATGTAATTAAAAAACTGTGTTAATTAAAAAAAAAAAAGATACAACCCCACGAACAACCGTCCTCATCCTAAACTTTCTCTCCCTCTTCTATCTGTCAGGAAACTCCTGCCACCACCCTCCATTAAAAATTAAAAACCTCAAATTTGACCTGCAACCCATGTCTCTAACTGATCGCCCACGCAATCACCTATTAGGGGTCACCTCGTTCGGGTCTAGGTAAAGGAGAGCGGTGTTGGCGAGGAGGCGGGTGAACGACGGAGATGAGAGGGCAACGTAGATGTTTTTAGCGACAGCTAATGACCTGTTGGAGTGAGAGTTAGAGGAGGTTGTAGTGGTAACAAGTTGTGGAAGGAGGTTGTTGTAGTTCAGAGAGAGAGAGTGAGAGAGTGTTGAATTGTTTCTTTAGAAGAGAGATTGAGATGAGTATATATAATATATATTTTTTTAATCAATAGGTAAAAAGACAAGCATACCTTTATGTGTCTTCCTAATGATATGATTGGTTATCTTGTGCTTTGATTTGCATACATATGTAGATTTCACACTCGTATATGTGTTACATAAAGAAGGAAGTAGGTTAATCTTGATCTTAGGACTAAAGGACAAAACATGCTACAATCTGAAATATAAAGTATAAAACTCGTCAATTTTAAAGACAAAGATACCGTTTGAAATTAGGTATAAAGATAAAGAACAAAATTTGCAATTCACTCTATTATAAATTATATATGAATTAGTATTTAAATTAGAATTAATTAATGAATGAATCATAACATATATTTCGTAAACAAAATATTTAAACATATGTAAAGAAATCAAATATATAAATACGGATACAACACATTTAAAAACCAAATAAATAATAAATAAAAAAGGTAAATATTGTAAGAAGTTAACCAAAGGATGACGTTAATATTCTCACGTCTCAATCTTTTATCTCTTTGTATACATAGATATATAGAGAGATAAAGTAAAAGATATGTGGGAATAGAATAAGTCTAAGGAAATAGTAAAGAAAAACCAATATGGGTCTAACCCGAGGTTTTAAATTCAGTCCTAGGTAAAAGTGTATTTTATAATCATTGATGTAAAGTAAGAATAAGAAAAACATTTTCCATTAAAAAAAGTAAAGAAGAGTTCAACAAAATGGTAATTTCTTAAAAGAGAACTGATCACAAACCTCAACGGAAGTGTAAGTTCTCAAAAGGCATATGATGATTTAAAATGTTTAGGATCTTATATGTTAGATCTAACGGTTAAAAAAATCAAGAGTTACAGTTTTAAAGTAGTTTTTGAAATAAAAAAATAAAGTAGATAATTTGTAGCAAACCAGACAACTACCCTTACATAATTTCGATTTTTAGACGTTAGTTAAATTTTTAGAAATGAAAAAAATAATATAATAAGAACGATATAAAATATATTTTAAACGAAAAGGTTTTACTTAAAGCCAAAAGGCGCTTCTGAGGAACGAACAAATTCGGTTAATACAAATGCAAGTTGACATCTATATTCCTAATCATTTAAGGCAAATTGTGTGCCAAACTTTGCCTGTCGGTAAGGGGTATTTATGTCAACGCAAGTTGGAGACATAGACATCATTTCTTAGTAGAGATGGGCATAAAAACCGGTTCCGAACCCGAACCGGTAGAACCGAACTGGAACCGGGTCCAGTTCCTACCCGACATTAAGTAGAACCGGTTCCGGGTTCAAAATACCCGTTGGTTCCAACCCGGTTCCACAATTTTACCATTTGAATCGGGTCGTACCCAGTTCCTACCCGTACCCGGTTCCTACCAGTACCCGGAAATTCAGTTCTAGAAGGAACCGGTTATACCCGTTAAAATGTTACCGTTGGAACCGGTTATACCCGTTATAATGTTACCGTTGGAACCGGTTCCTGACAGTCAAAACCTGACTTTTACTGTTCAGAACCGGTTCCTGACTCAGGAACCGGTTCTGAACAGTAAAAGTCAGGTTTTGACTGTCAGGAACCGGTTCCCAACACTATCAGAAACCGGTTCCGCACCATACCCGGTTCCACACCATACCCGGTTCCATAATACCCGTACCCGGTTCTACACGGTTCCATATTCTTGGGTGTGAACCCGGGTAGGAACTGGACCCGGTTCCACACCATACCCGGTTCCAATGACATCCAAGCAGAACCGGGTCCGGGTTGAAACCGGTTCCGGGTAATAATAAAACCCGATTATGCCCATCTCTATTTCTTAGTGTTAAATTAAATAAACAGATACCCACAAAGGAAAAAAAAAGTAACTGAAGTTATAATTAGGGGCGCCCACGATATAGTTTCGATGGTTTTTAGGACAAACCTTGAACCAGACTGTAACGGTTGACTACTGTAAACCAAAACCAAACAACGGAAATTTTATAACTTATGATATTTAAAGAGGGATTTCTTAACAAGAAAACATCATTGGATCCAAAAAAAAGTTATGGGAGATAAAAAGCAAAGAAGTAGCAGTAGTATATGCCATGAGAGTAATTTTCATAGAAACTGGACCCACCAAGAAAGTGTAAAAGATCACCATCATCTATTTTGCCTCCCATGAAAGTTGCCTTTGTTCCTGGCAATGAATCCATTCCTGGGCTTGGGTATCTCATGGATGTCCATCACTTGTATTTTCCTTTCCTTTTTTGCTTCAAAAATAAAAAATAAAACACGTTTACAAACTTAAAATATTAAAGAAAAATTATAAAAAACAAGTCTCACAAGTAAAAACATCAATTCATTATTCTAACCATTTTGGGCTTCCTGGTAATTCTCCTGAAGACGCTTCCGGGCTGAAGCCAGTCGGTCCATGTCAATACCTTCCTCCCTCTGTGTTCGCTGCCAAAACCATCAACATTTCAACTCGTATAATTGCAAAAACGGGTAATCTTTGGTAAGGATGGCTCAGAACACTTGTTTTAAAAAATTCTTAGCTTTTGTAGAAAGTAACAATATTACGTCAATAATAATAATTTGGGTAAAAGAATTTTGGGAGGTTGTATGTATTAAAAGTAACTTTGGGCCACTTAATACCAGTTCAACTCATTTGACCCGTTTCCATTTAATCTAACTTTGAGTTAGCCGCTTGACCATTAGCAACAAAAAAAAGACTTGAATCAACTCACAAACAGACGACAATAAACTGAATAGTGAATGTACATTTGGAGGAGGAGCAGAGGCAGAAGCCGCCATTGCAGGGCGAGACTGGGGCGGTGGTCTTGAAGGTGTAGCTTTTTTAGTAGCGGCTGGTTTCGGCCTATTCTGCTCTGGTTCAGAATTATTCCTTTCAGAACCAGAACTCCCATCTACAGTTTCATTTGGTGTAAAGAATTCATCAATAATCACTCCACAACAATGTATGGAAAGAAAATGGAAGATTCTAATCGAATTCGATACTTAACTGTGTGGGTTAGGAGAATAGCCGAAATCAGGTCCCTGAGAAACACAATTGCAAATCTCAGAAAAAGCAAAACATATATTTCAAATCCATCATAATAGACACACTTCACTATTTTCCAAACGCGTTACATCCATCCTCATACCTGTTGATATCCATTCTGGTTACCCCTTGATACATTCTGCACCAAAGGCGAATCACCGTCTGCAAGAACAAACAATAAAAATCAAAACCTTACATCTTGATTGATAATACACTATAAACTCATAAAACAAAAGTAAATAACAACCATTACCTGTAAGAGTAGAGCGTGCAAGCGCACTGTTGTTCGACCCGACCCATTCATCCACCAAATCCTTCCATTTCCTATTACATATACAAAAGATAAAACAAGCTCAACAGCAATCTACAATAGAACGATAAGCTTTTCCAAACATACTAGATTCCAATCCAATTCACTCCTAATCATACTCACCTCACCAATTGCTTCACCAGTCCTCTTACTTCATTTGACGGATGCTTTCGAAGTCGATTAACATTCCTTCCTATATCAGTTTCCTAATTTGATCATCAAAAATCAATGTAACTAACCGAAACTCATATACAATAACATTAATACGTAAAGTAACAAACACAGATGATGTTTATTCACCTTAAGGACTGTAAAAGTCAGATCCATATCAGCTAGGGTTTGAAGCAAATCAGCAATAGCATCATCAGTCTAAACCACAATATCATTAACAATAAGTCAACTAACAATCTAACAAACCACAATATCATTCATAAAAGGTCAACTAACAATAATAACTCAACTAAGAATCTAGTAAACAAGATGAACACATATGATTCGTTGGATACTATACCTGATTTGAATCCTCAAGCTGCTCTTTAATTCTCAGAACTTTAGACTGCTCATCATCAAACAAACCTCCATACGGATCTGGTTCATCATCTTCATCCTCTTGCGGAGTTAACGGCGAATCATCACCTTTTCTGACGTCATCATCACCTCCTCTGACGTCATCGTTCACCTTCCGGCCAGCGCCGTTCGGAATCTGCTCATTCAGATCCACGTCGCAATTACTACACCGTTCGGAGTACAGCCGCTGCACGATTCCATCTCTCCGCCGCTTAAGCTCGCCGGAATATTCCGTCGAAGCTACGGTTAGCGCCGCATCAATGATTCCCCAAACATCGGCCGTTGAATTCGATAAAATCGCCCTAAATTCATCCAAATCCATAACCTAACTACAAAACCTAAATTGATTGAAATTTATAGATCTCAGCGTATAGACAACGAGATCTAGGGTTACGGAAACCGTGTGACGTCAGAAAGCCACGGCGGAGTGGCCGCCGGTGACCGGCGATGATGAACGGATAATCATGATAACACCGGGCGATCAATAATAGGAGATGATTGTGTAGAAATTGATAGCAATATGCAGGAAGTTGAATTTGATTATGAATTATTGGATTGGTAAGAAATTATGCAAATAATATTCTGTTGTTGTGTTGGGATGGTTGGTTTAGGCTAACGCGCTCATTGTTTTGATGGATAGCAAGTAGGAAGTAGGGTGTGTTGATGGACTAATCCGTTTTCTCTTTCCTTCTAAACTTTTACATGGGCTCATTCTCTTAAAAAAAAACAAAACCATAACAGAAAATCAAACCATTAACTAAAAAAAAAAGTATAGTGTCAAACTATCCCTAATTTTAAGCCACTTTTGTCTTTAAAATAAAATTATTTTATCTAGGTCCTTAAAATTTCATTTTTATTGTCATTTCCATCTAATTAGCAAACTAAGTTAGAATTTTCTATTAACTTTACCATTTTCTTTTTCGATTTTCTCATTTAATTAAAATATATTATGGCATAAAATAACGATTCTACCCTTCATTTAAATGATGAAACCGACAAAAAAAGAAAGGTTAACAGAAAATTCTAAGCCACTTTACCAATTGGATGAAAATGACAACAAAAATTGAAACCTGACCCGAATTCAAAAAGTTTTATTTATTGATTGAAGTGTAAAGATGGCCTAAACTGAAGGACCATTTTGGCATTTTACTCAACTAAAAAATAAACAAAATTAACCAAAAACCAAGTGTTTTTCCATAACCAAGTCATCGATTATGGTTATGGTTAAGCAATTTTCATAACCGAAATATATTCAAATAGGTAAACATTATGTTTTTATTTTAATAGCTTGAAATGTTTGTTGTTACATGGTAAATATTGTTTTTTTTATAAATTATATTCTGTGTTTCTAGAAACTAATAGAGACCGTTCGGGTTTTATAGTTCGTTTCATATTTTGTAAATTTATAGATTTCTTCTTCATTTTTCAATAAAATGTTTTCGCTTATGTTTTTTATGTAAACCATGCATATTTCCATTTATTGCCCATCATAAAACACTATAATCTAACCATTTTCAATTTGTACAAAGCATATATATATATTGGATAATTAACAGAATATAGCCGAAATCGATCTATAACCCATGATTAACTAACCAATTCATGCTTAAGCGACCATTAGTTATGATTATTATTAAGTAATTCTCTATAATCAAGGTTCAATTATAGTTATGATTAAGCCTCTATAACTGAACCAGACTAACTTTATACACCCCTACTTGAAATCTTGATTTATAATATTAATTAGTTTATATGCGTTTGATACAAATCAATTTGAAGTTGAAAGTTTTGGGAGTCGTAAAAAGGGTATAAGTATGTGAACGTGGTACTAGATAGATATAAGGAAATATAGGAAAGACGTGGATTTGTAGGTTGTATTATTATTGTCATGTATCAGAATTAATATAATATGTACATGTGTGAAATCAATACAGATTCATGCATGTTATGAGATATATGCTTACTCTACCTTGATACGTGAGCATTGTAACACTTATATTTTATATTTTTATAAACTATTTTTATTTTTTATTTTTATTTTTATTAATATTTTAATATCTTTATATAATTGTCATTAAGTTTTTCCCACTTTTGGCATGTCATGTTTCAAAATGCTGTATAGTAATTGGCATGTTATGTACAAGAATTTTCAAAATGCTAAATAGTCAAATTGTTATTTAGTAAACTGTTGAATTTTTATTTTATCCAATGTATCTTCACCAAGTATTCATCCAAGATCACAACTTTCCTTTCCCGTTGATTAGTTTCATCAACTATTCATTTGTTACGGATTTTACACAAACACGTGGTTAAGTTGATATCATTAAAAGATCTAACGTTTTGAGACTTACTATCTTCCTTACCTAATTATACATGTAGGTGAGCATTCACAATTGATTCTTTATTTATATTTATATAATTACATTAAAAATAACTATTTTTTTATTTTTTATATTTTATTTTTTATTTTCAATTAAATAATATTTATGCCTTTATCATTACTTTTTTTCTCTTCCACTCACAACCACTTCTAAAAGTATTATAAAATTATAAGGGGTGAACTGTGTTTCCCATATATTTACAGATTAACATTAACATTCCTATATATTTTCTCTCTCCTCCACTCAAAACCACTAACAATCATTCCATATAAATATAAGGGGTTGTTTGACAACTTATAAAATGGTAGGTACTGAACCAGTAAAAATTTTGAACCATTAAGTGTTGAACTAGTAAAAGGTTTGAACCATTAAAAGCCTGTATAATGCTTAACTATTCAAAGGTAAATGTTTGACCAACTCAGATAAGAGGTCTTAACCATTCAGACTCAATATAATGCTTAACCATTTAGAGGCAAATGTCTTAATCATTCAGATATCTGCTCGTAAACAAACAATCTGAACCAATAAGTATTGAACTAATAAGAGGTCTGAACCACTAAGAGCCTTATTAAGAGCTAAACAAACAGCCCCTAAGTAACCTACTCGCATATTTCTAGGGAACCAATGTGAATGCTCTAAAGGCTATCACATTCAGTTAGTTTTGATTCAAGTTACAAACTTCTTTATCGAATGTGTTTATGAAGGAAGCAAACCTTTCAAAAAATTAGGTTCGGGCTCATAGATCCCATACATGTAAATCTAGACTTGTTTCTACTCCAAGTGAGACTCATTGACATCAATCTTACAAGTTGGGTGAACAACTCTATCGGTAAGATTTGCAATTGTAAATTCATTTCACGTGATGTTCATTGACATGCAATAGAAGGTTTTACCACTTTTACGCTAACTCAAAATGGCATGTTCTTTTGCAATAGTACACATACTTTCACAGAATTTCCATGCAATTCAATCATATTCATTGTAAGTTGATGTATAAGAATTTATGCATCTTTAACGTCAAATAAATCCCCGTTTATCCGATAACTCTTTGTATTTTCATTGATTTTGGTACTCATTTGAGTTGTTTGTGAAACTACAAGTCCAGGCTTCAGCCTGGAGTTAAAATGGAGGCTTTTGGAGTAAATGGGAGTAAAAACGAAACGTTTTAGCAAACTGCTAGATATGGCACGACTGTGCCAACACCTTTCACTACCGTGCCAGGTCAGCCATCATCGACACTCTCACCAGCACTATCAGTCATCAGCGCCAACCTGGAAAATCAACGACTCGCACGACCGTGCCATCCCCAAGCATGATCGTGCCTGATCCAAGTCAGTCTCTTATTAGCCCATTTCCGAGATCACAACAATCATCGTCGTTAATTCATCGATAAGCACATTCATACCATCTCGGGAAACTTTGAGCGGGATTTTTCCAGAAATGGTTGCAAACTAGATCGATAAACGGAAAGCTAGTCTGACACTTACCAAGCACGACCGTGCCAAACGCCCAGCAACTTAAATACGAGTCTAAAGCTCATTTGCAAGGGAGTTGGAGCATTTTGGTGAAGTTTTCTCTCAAAAATCTGGACTTGGAAGCTTGTTAGAGCTAAGGAGGAGCTTGGAAGAAGACTTAATCATTTGAAGATCTACTCATTTACCATTTAATCTTGTCTTTAAAGTTGGTTAGCTTACTTATTACATTATGAAGCTTTCTTGTATTTGATCTAGTAGTCATGAGCCTTATGGGCTAAACATTTGTGTTGCTTAAACCTTGTTGAAGCTAATGAATATGTAATAACATGGAAGGAGATATGATGATTGTTCTTGTTAATCTTCATAGTGATGTTTAGTCTTGTTCTTGGAGTCCATGTACATGTTTAAAGTTGTTGTTCTTGAATGTTTGATCATAAGTATATACATGATGTGTTGAAAAGCCCATGTAAAGATTTTCATTGTTGAATCTTGTTAACTTGTTAGTTTGATTCATAGCATGAAACTAGGAATGATAATTGCTAACATGAATCGAATGATGATTTGAACATGTGTATGAATTCTTGCATATAGATTTGGAAAGATCAAAAGAATATTTATATGAATTCTGTAGTTTGTGATTGTGTTAGAATGATGATTTAGGCCAAGATTGTTATCTAGCCTGATCATGCTTGTGGTCCATATCAAGAACATAATGAAGATATTACTTAAAAGCAAGTTTGGATGATTGGTATGTTGTTCATAGTGGTTTTTCCTAATTTGTAGAGTTAGGAGTTTTGACAAACAAATAACTCATGATTAAAGATTAACAACAACTTAGCAAGTGAACTTAAATGAATATTTCCTAGGTGATTAGACTTTTATTTCATATTAGTTATCCTAATGATTATAAAACTAGAAAATCTTGATTGGGGACTTAGTTGAATTTATAGCTTGCATCATCACTACTAGTCTTTCCCCTTTGTTGTCACATGTTTGTTAGTGGATACTTAGTTTAGGCAACCTTCCCTAGATATTGTTCATTTTTAGAATTAGTTAGTAGTTTGTTATTTGCATGATAAATTAGAAACAAAACCAATCCGTTGATTGAAAAGGCTTTAAAGTAGCAAAAGTTTAGTATCAAGACAATCCACGGACTGATATCCGGTTCTTACCTATAAACTATGTTACCACTTGATGGATAGACTTGCCCCTTTGTGTGTGTAGTTTAGTTCTTAGGTAAAAATCATTTTAAAACTAAGTTTGTATGAAGAAAAAAATCATTTATAAAAATATATATAATTCACGCACACCATAAATCAACAATTTCACATTTGCATACTATAATCAATAGAGACGTTATGATAAGTTTTGTGTGCATCATTCTTTAATGGGCATTCTACACAAATTAAATGTTTGGGAACTAGTATGAACTATGTTTTGTCAGTGTTTACATGCAAATCTTTTTTCACACCTTGTTGACTTCTTATAAGTCAACCTATCCATTAATGAGATTCTTGAGCCCAATTCATACATAACTATCGCTTGATTAGTTATACTATTCAACATACAAACATATTCTAATTAGGTTCGCTTATAATTTATCTCACAAGCGTTGAATGCTTAATATAATGTCTGACCTCTAGATCCTTTATTTAGGCATAAGATCCGTTTATACCATAAATTGCATATATATTTTCTTTACTTTTAAAGGTACATTCAAGAATTCAAACACATTTAAATATATATATTTGACCTTTAAAACCAGATTTAGTCAATTTCAATTCATTGATTCTATATTGACATCACAAACTATTTCTAACATACACAAAGATAAAAGAAAAATCATTTTTTAACCAATTCTTTTACCATTTTAGCAAAACAGCTTTGGTCATTTTAGATCATATTTCACCAAGAGCACATATACCATCTTATAACAACACGGTTAACAACATTTTAAACATATGTACATGCAATCGCATATTCGTATTGTCATGACTAACATCCTATCTTCCTACATGTAGTAACTAGTACAACATTGAGTTTGGGAACTTAAAATCATTCAATCTACCACACCACTTTATGTGTGTTGTGTCAACCTTTCACTCTTACATCAAAGATTTTGGTGCTACTTAAAGTTTGCAATCATACAAATAAACAACCACACACTCTGCACAAATGATTCGACAGTACCCGATCATATGTATTTATATATCGTTTTGTCACACACACACAATCAACATTTAGGTCTAAATCGTGGAAAACCCCTATCAGGGCGCATGGGAGCGCAAATCAAAAGGAAGCGAGAAAGAGTGCAACTTGGGGCACAACTTGTTCCCCATCAGTGCAGCTACCCCGTCTGGTCAGCTTCACAAATTTTGCGTTTAACTCCGTTTTGATTCAAACCATGTTTTGCTCCCCCCCCCCCAACTCCAATTTATAAATTAAGGTTTTTTAAAGGGATTACAAATACTTTTAATCATTCCTACCATTCCGTACCTATGTATCAACTTGACTTCCACATTAGTCATCTTCAAAGCCATTTCCATATTCTGACCAGATTATCCAACTACTTTCTATAAAGCCTCCTAATCTCTCTCGATCACGATCTCGCTCAAACACGAACACGTGGTGTGCGAAATCTACCACGCAACAACCACCGTAGGGATTTGGACAAGAAAGTGTAGAAGAAGAAGATCTGAGAATAACAGGTATTCTCAAAGATATGACTCACATAGTAGCAATCGCCACATACTCACAATGATTAGGGTTTGCTTGCAAAGGAAACTTTCCACAAAAGAATCGTTGTCTTGTCATTCATTCCATTAAGATATAAATACAACACATCCAAACACGTATGTTCAGAAACCATTACAAAATGGCCCAAATCCCAAAACACAATAAACTCGGAAATCCACTAAGATCCGAGGTTATTACTAAGCTCGACTGAGTTATCAAAACCATGTTTGTAGAAATCGCTAGTCGCTAGTCGGCCGGTGGGGTGGGGACTAGCGATTAATCGGATTAACCAGGGATTAATCAGATAAATCGTGATAATGTAATTAGTCGGAAATTAATCAAGATTAATCGGCGATTAATCACCGCCTACTCCGGATTTTTACAACCATGTGCAAAACTCAAGTCCGGTAAACCAATCTATCACATAAACTTAGATTGAGGGAACTGATACCTAATCCGGACAACCATAAACTTGACAAAATCATCTTAAACTCGGACAAACAAAAACTTATTACAAGATTACATTTAAGACCTATACTTAAACAACTGGAAATCCAGCACTTATCACAAAAGTGCATTTACACTTTTGTTTTTGCATTGTAAAGTAGTAAAATATGTTGTTTACTAAACAACATCCCACACCATTATTTTAGTACGAATTATCATCCATTCTTGTTTCCCGTTCTACATTAACACATGAACACAAATCTACCTAATCAAGAGTTTAGTTCATGATCACTTACCTCAGTCCTCCAAGCTCATGACCATTCCCTTGCCTCATCTTGACCCATTAGCCTTTTGTGTTTAGTTCATGTTGACGTGATTCCTATCCTTTCAAGTCATCACGTAAACATCATTATTAACATACATGATCATTCATATTATCAATCATATCCCAACCCCTATGTAACACTGACTTTCATTAGTCAATCTCTAACATACATAAGACATAGATTCACTACCCCATTGTTCATAATACAAGCATTCAACTTACAATCATGTATGCCACAAAAAAATCTAACATGTATCACATGGTCCCTAAATCTCAAATTATGTTAGGAAGTATAACCATGTTATTCGTATATTCGTTGACTTTCTCAAAAGTCAACTATCAAGTATACAAACTTTCAATATAGAAATATATGTCCATAATGATATGCTAGACAAATCAATTACATCATATGCATTACATTCACATGTTGTAAGACACACACAATTATATAGTCACCTAGGTACATGATATTACCATAACAATTCCACACATAATAGTGTTCCATGAATCTACAATTGATAAACAATCCAAGTTAGCCAATACAACATAATCTAACATTATGCTTTCTAGTAAGTATACATGCCCCACAATTAGCACAATTCACTTCTGGTCCACTAAGTAATTAATCTGTAAGACACACACAATTATATAATCACCTAGGTACATGCATATATACACATAAACAATTCCACACATACTAGTGCTTCCATGAATCTACAATTGACAACACAATCCAAGGTTAGCCAATACAACATAATTCTAACATTATTGCTTTCTAGTAAGTATACATGCTCCACAATTAGCACAATTCACTTCTTGGTCTCAACTAAGTAATTTAATCGAACACATGGTGTCACACACCATTCAAGCATTAGGACAAACTCCTAACAAAAATTTCCACCAAATCATACAATCAACTCAATTCTCACATGAATCCACCTAAAACACATTCCTGTTAGTTTACTGTCAATTACATTCGTTATCACATTCACCAATCATATTTCTCAAGTTCTTGCATACAAATTCATCAATCATCATCTAGACATTTCATCAAACACTTGGTGTGGTACTACATTAGGCACAATCTACAAGTAATTCATGTCTAACTTCCTAGTTCATACCATCAATCACCATTTTCTTACCTACATCAAGTACCATTCACTCAATAAACATCACATGTAGCAAATATCAATCTCTTTCAATATATTCATCAACTTGACCAAGAATGCTCAAAAGTCGATACCCACTTTCAACTATATGAATTCTCCTTAAATTTACTCAAATCTCCATAAAATTAACACACATTCAAGTTTTAGTCATCAATTCAAGTAATTCCTACGTGGATTATATCAGTTATGGATGAAGCATAAGATTTCATCATGCAATTAATATCTATCTAAGAATTCAACATTAAGTGAATCCACTAAACATACCTTAGGTTAAGATGTCACTAAATGATTGAAATCTTCAAATGAAATGGAAATCATCAAATTTCCATCTTGATTTGGCTGGAATTGCAGAATTTAACCTTGGGGTTTGAATCTCCTTCCATATCTTCATTCACAAAACACTAGGGATAAAATGTCGACCCCCCTTCTTATGCCACCAATTTTGACTTTCAATTTCAAGTTTAGCCCACCAAGTTTGGTGTCTATTCCCTTTGAACTAAAACCTTCTTTTCTTTCTATTTAACATACATATTAACTAAGTTTGAACTAAAACCTTCTTTTCTTTCTATTTAACATACATTTTAACTACGTTAATTAAACCTAGTTAATATAAATCCATGCAATAAAACAAGTTAACATTTGTGTTTACTTATGTACGTAGAATTCAGGTTTTGGGGGGTTACATTGGGTGTTCAAATCTAGCATAATACGGTTATGATTTGTTTCTCCTAAGGAATTCTAAAAGTTTCTATTCAAAAATAAAAAAACTAAAAGAAAAGCTTCCGTGAGTTATCTCATTAGACAAAATTTTCTACAATTATAACCTAAAAAGAAAACCATGCTAAGAATGTTACACATAGCCATTATCAGTCTATCGCATGTCCTTACATGATTGGTTGGGATTGGATTTCTTTTACCTATTAATCAATCACTATACCTCATATTTATTAGTCCTTCCATAGTCAACGTGAACATTCGCCAACCCCCCCCCAGGCGCTATGCTTTGAAATTTTGTTGCTCGCGATGGCCATAACTGCTAGAAGTTGATTTGTTCAACATTTTGGACCGTTGAGTAACGGTCAAAAAACAATAAAATATTATTTTCTAACTCTCTCTATCTCTCTCTCTCTATATATATATATATATACATATTACCCATATAGTCAATTAAACTCCACACAAAACCCATTCTATACCTAATCAACTCAACCAAAAATACCCTTTACAAAAACACACCTTACCATAATGTCTTCACCTCCGTGGGAAGATTCGTTCATCGATCGATACCAAAGATTTATTTCTTACGACATAGCCGCGGAGGAGGAAGAAGCGGTTACGAATGTGTGTCCCTTGCAATTAACGCCATGCAACATGTTAATCGTTCTCTCCCGCGCCCAATCTTGAGGAGGGAATATGTTGTGCGAGACCATGAACCCACAAATGATCGTTTAATTGAAAGATTATTTCCATTCTACACCAGTTCATAGGCCCCATATTTTTAGGCGCTGATTTCGGATGAGAAAAAGGTTATTTTTGTGCATTAACAAAGATTTGGAGGATAAGTATAACTACTTTAAGCGAAAAAAATCGACGCGAGAGGATGTCTAGGATTCACCTCAATTCAAAAGTTAACTTCCGCGTTACGTGTACTCGTCTACGGAAAAATACATACGACATCAACGATGAGTATTTGAAGATAGTAGAGAAAACAACACATGATACCTTGGAACATTTCTGCTACAGTATATTTACTTACGCTTATATACATAATTTTAATTTATAGTACAATAAATTTACAAAATCTGCATAGAGGTATATATAATTTTAGGTATCTGCCAATTATATGGAAAAAGTTACAAAGTGCATTTAGAAAAATATGGAATACCCGACATGATTAGTAGTTTAGACAGTAGTTAATGGCGATGGTATAATTGTCCAACCGCATGGCGAGGTCAACATACACGCGGTGACCAGAAAGGACCAACGTTGGTTTTACAAGCGGTTGCCTCATATGACTTTTGGATTTGGTCGGCTTTCTTTGGTGTCGTCGAGTATATGAAGGACATATATACTTTCGAGTGTTCACCATTGCTGGAGGGTTACGTTTCGGGTACGATATCGAAAGTCAGGTTTCATGCAAATGGAAATGACTACATGCATGGATATTATTTGGTCGATGGTATGTATCCAGAGTATTCAAATATTGTGAAAACGTTTTCCAAAACGCTCGATATAAAAAGACAATATTTTAAGAAACTACAAGAGTCTTCGCGAAAGGACATCAAAATGTGTTTTGGGGTTCTTCAACAATGATGGCATTTTGTAAGAAATCCTTGTCGTGTATTGGATAAAGAAAAAATAGAATGGTGATGTATGCTTATATCATATTGCATAATATGATAATAGAAGACGAAGGAAAAGTAATATTGTCACACCCGATTTTAACGTAGCAGAAGCGCGAGGTGTGACCGGAGCGGTAATCGTTGCATTCAATCAAGTAAATAACAAACATAAAATATAGTAAGATGTTCATCCATATACATTATTAAAAAAAACTACGTTTACAACCAACATCTTGTTTTAAAGAAACACAACTACAACTTCAAACACCATTATTTAAATCTTAAACACAAGTTTACAAAACATATTAACTAAAACTGGATGATATCTAAAGCTTGACTTCATAACAACATGGACTTGTTTTTCAAAGCTATCCACTAGTTACCTGTAATACATGTTAGATTTGAAAATCGTCAACAAAAGCTGGTGAATTCATGTATTTAGTTTTTATATCAAATGAATCTTTAAAACATTTGAAGTATTAAAATCCGGTATGTATAGCGTAAATGAAACTTGTAAGATCATTAATGTTTTGCAAGTACGCTAATATGTATGCCGACATAGGAGGCAACCAAACCTAGACGATAAATTGTATCTTAGACACTCGTTTTAGACACAAAAGCACTCTTAACGATCTGTTTTTGTTGTCGTTTAGAGTGGGGCTTGCCAAAACCCAGTAGATCTATCACTTACGGTCTTCAGTACTTGAATATTCATTAATGGGCCCTTTTTATTATCCCGTCCGCATGTGATTTAAAATATTTTCATTTTCTAGCTTAATCATACCAATTGTAACATGTATACTTCCCCGAGCATTTAAAAACTATAAAATGTTTAAATAAAACGGGAAAACATGAACTCACAGATTTGCGCTCATGCAAATCTCTAGTTGGTGTTCGGTTCTATGTTCATGTCTTAACCTACTTCTAATCTCATTAGACACTTAGGTTTATGTTTTGTTTTTGTACAAGTTGTTCATCTTGAATTTATTAGACTTGCACTTGTTTGTTAATATACATTTTTTATATTCCTTTAGTTTGAATGGGCCTAGCCCAAAAGTTAAGTATGAAAGCCTAATTCATATGTTTTGTATGTATAGGCCTATCGCAATTGAATTTATATGTGTGGGTAGCCCATTTAAATTATATAGATAAGTCTAGCTCAAATGAATTATATAAGAGTGGGCCTAGCCCAAATGATTTATAAAAATAAGCCTAGCCCAATTGGTTTATAAAAGTGGGTCTAGCCCAAATTAATTATTAAAAGTGGGCCTAGCCCAAGTTAACTTATAAAAGTGGGCGTAGACTAAATTAACTTATAAAAGTGGGCCTAGCCTAATTGAGTTTTTTATGAAGGTGGGCTTAGCCAAATTGATTATATAAATGGGCTTAGCCTAATCTTTATGTAAATGGGCTTGGTCCATGTTTAAAGATTACTTGTATTTTATAAAAATTTTAGTTTATAAAAGCTACTAAATATTTTATATAACTTATTTTTATAAGTTCTAGTATATATAAACTTTAGTAAATATGTATGCATTTCATGTGACAGTTCGTATGTTCATTTCGACCGTTTCGTTAGTGTCGTCCGTTTCATTCGTGTCGTTCGTTTCGTCCGTGTCGATCGTTCGTCCGTTTTGTATATTTTGTCCGAATTGTCCGATATGTTTATTTTGTCCATGTTATAGCTGTCAAATTTCAAGTATTTTATCTTTTTGTATTTTGTAAGTATCTAAATTAGTATGTATTTCCTAAACTTTTCTAAATACAGACATTTACATACACATAATTTTTGGTAATTTAAATATATCTATTTCATCCTAAATATATATATATATATATATATATAATATATATATATATATATATTATATATATATATATATATAACATATTTTTAGTTTAAGAAAAGTCTAGTGATCTTTAATCTTAAACATTTTTCACCCAAAATTTGTATATCATGATTAAAGTTTCTAATAATTTTTAATCAAAATAATCTTTAGTTAAACACACTTTAATCATGATTAATTTTATAAAAAAATTTACAATAGTTTCCCCTAAACTATGGACTTTTCCCATGTTTTATAAACATGATTTTATATACTTTTCAATTCAGCAATTTTTCCAATCTTCCAAAATAACAATATAAACTTAAAATCTTAACATGAAGCATTATGAACTTGTATGTAATCTTGTTTAGTTCAAAAATCATGTTTGAAAGTGAGTTTAATCTTTACTTTACTTAACATGTTCATGTAACTTTTTGATTATACAAAAGCTTATTTAAACTTTGTTCATTTTTGTGACATGTTTTATGTTAATCTATGTATTACATGTTTTATAAAAATATTTTTAAACAAGATTACAAGTTCATAATATTCATATTAATGGATCTTGCTAGATCTAAACATGCATGTATTTAGATCACACTTTTAAACATAAAAATGCAAGATCAAGTTTACTACACATCACAACTTCAAAGATTATCAAGAATCATCAAATATAACATATAATTATATTAGTTTGTTTAGTTTTTGTTAGTGATTCGTGTGATTTTTAAGTAAGCTTCAAGATGATTACTTGTACATTTGTGTTTAAACATGAAATAAAAAGTGTAAGTTCAAGTTTTGAAACTTACTACTAGCACTTGGCTAGAGATGAACAAGTAGAAAAGATGATTAAAAAATGAAGATCCAAGAGCTTCCAACCTTGAGAAAATGCTTCAAGAGTGTTTCCAAGTCTTGCAAATACCTTGAATCATTTTTGAACCTCCATGTGTGTATGAATTTCTTAATGTCTGGATTTAAAAAGATGAATATGGGTGTGGTGGTGCTTGGTCGAATTCAAGAAGAAGAAAGACAGATGTGTTGTTGGTTTTTGTTATAAAATAGAAAACAAGGTTTTGATGGTTTTGTTATATCTTCAAACACTTACTCATCTAAGACTAACACTAAGAATTTCCTAAAAGTATTACAACACATCAATGATGAGGTTAGTGGGGAGGGCCCACATAACCGATTTTGGGGGGTGGGGTGTTTAGTTTGGTTAGTTTTCAATGATAAGTTAGTATTTAGTTAGGATTAAATTTATAAAGTTTGTTATATTTATATAACTTTTATAAATTTAGATGGTTTAAATTGTTAGTTTTTATGAAAACTAACAATCCAACACATTAAAGTGAAGTTAAAATTTGTCTTAATAGTTCACTAGACTAGTTGTTTTGCTATTTTGGTCATAGTTTTTGTACCGATTTTGTTATCGGGTAGTTACTGAATGAGTTGTGTAGCTTTAACCGATAATGTTTATATAGGGATTTTTGTGTCGTTTTCAATACCCTATATTTGTTTATGATAATATATTTACTTCTGGATTTCGACGTTTGTTGTTTTGTTCTACGAGGTTGTAACACTTCTGCAGAATTGTTGAATTTGTCTGCGTACAAGACAATCTAGTGTTTATATAATTTTTTAGAAAGTATTATTGTTATTATTTCCAACTATGTTTCTATGTAATTTTGTTGCGGACATACTTTATGTCTCGTTTTTGTCTATCGAGCTGTACCGCGACTAGTTTTGTCATGAATAGTGTGTTCGCATTTCTGCGCCAGTCTAGGACATAGTTTTATATTTTTTTGAATTGTAACGGATTTGTTATCATACTAAACTATGATAATTTTATATTCCTAGACTTTTAAGACTTAATTAAATTAAAAACAAGTCAAAATATGCAAAAATAAATAATTTTTAAAGTGTTAGGTTGTACGGGATTACCGATTTGCGAGTGCCACAAATATGTCAAAACTATTTTCAAGAAGATGTTGTAGAACGCAAGCAACAATGGCGGAGAGAATCTTAAACAATTTATGTTCCAAAGATTTAATATCACACTAAGGATTAGTCGAGCATGCTTGGCGTTCGCCAATTCGAAACAATGCGACGACGAAGAGGACTACGAAGCAAGTTCCGAAGTTGACCCTATGAAGACATAGGTTTGATACAGAGATCATGAAACAGAGGCGACAACGGCGATGAAGACGAGTGTATTAAATATATTTTATTGTAATGTTTTTTAGTTATTATATGTTTTTTAATTTAATGAAATGTTGATTGTTTTTTAATTTTATAAATTAAGAGAATAATAAAAAATTAATAATTGAGTAATGATTGGTAAGGGATTATGGGGCTCCATCCACTACACACATGTTATAACCCCCCCCCCCCCTCCATTCATATTTTTGCCACTTGTCACATAACCCCCTAAAAGAGGTTACAGGCCTTATGACTACACATGGCCTTATAACTATTACAAGAGTATTTGCCATGTCTACGATCAAATTACATAGAATGCCTTTGCGTTTCGTGATGAAACTCACTTGATATTGATGGTTCACAGATAAAAATAAAAATGTTAATAAAATCAATTGCAAACAAAATCATCATCATCATCATACTTAGTAAATCCCACCAATAGCAAAGCTAAGGTAGGTGTCACACCCAACCGATGGTGGAAACATCGGGTCGGGATGAAAACGAGATTGCAAGAGTCGTCATACTCTAATTATGACAATATTTAGTAAAGTAAATTTCATTTCTAAGAAACAAGTACAGTCGTCTTGAAGCAAATTACACCATATTGAATCAAAAGTAAAATACAACATAGTACTAAATTTAAAGTGTGTTTTAGTCTTCCTACTAGATTTCAATCGTCATCATCATCAAATTCCTGCAATACGCGTTAAGTATGGTTCAATACAAAAGTATTGGCGAGCATACAAGTTTAGGTACTAGCATATGTATAAAAGTTTAAACAAATCCACATGGCAAAATTCGATATCTAAAAACTTAACATCGCAATACTATCATGCAACTATATTTGTCAACCCAAAGTTTCCCGTTCCGTAATCTTATCGTAGCAACGACAAGATCGTTATGATTAACTTAACATGACCTCAGAATACGGCAATGCATTACTCCATAGCGTTATACATGATAAAGGACTTGGATTCAGCATTTAAGAATAATAAAGTATACGTATGCAAACATATCCCGTCTAAACACTCGTTATGACAATAAGTTTTAAGTGATTCATGGTCTACTCGCCCATTAGAATGATTACGAAAATCTAGAACAAGGATAGGATAACCTATCTCGTGCATATAATAATAATCCGATTAACATCACGAATTCGGCTATGTGTATCGCTCTCTCTCTCTAATATATATATATTATTTATGTAATAGTCATCATAGAGTGTCATAGATTTCATGGAAGTCAAGCATGAAGGTGTGATTACCGCATTATATGATTCACAAAAGCACAAAGTTTACCAACTTAGTTGGTAAACCCGGTTGGTCATGAATGAATAAAATTACAACAACACTACTAAGCCGACTAAAACTATGAACAACCAAGTGAGCAAGCTAGGTGCGTGCATCCTGAACATGGTAACGTTTAGGGACATGTCGTAGCCTTGTCACTCTCATGAAAGTCGAACTATTTTTAGTGGTATGAATATAGAAAACATAAAGTGAGGTAGTGGAATGAGGTTATGATAGCCAAGGCTTCCAAGTATTCACACCTTGCACCATAACACAAGTCTTGCCATAAGAACTATGGTAGTCTTGGTTGGTTTCATCACTTGTGGGTTGTCCAAACCCTAACAAAACAGAAAGTTTAGAGGTGTTTGCACCACTTAAACTCATAAGAATCAACTCCTAACAAGTCTCATAACCTTAGGTAGGTTCAAGAACAAGTAGGTATAAGATTCAAGCAAGAAAAGTAAAGTTTCATAAAATTTTACAAGGTAATCTTCCAAAACATAAAGTTTGCACCTCAAAATGATGATGTTCCACCTAGGTTTACCATGGTAAACCTGTGGAAACACTCATAGAGGTGTTCCAAGCTTTGTAGTGGAAGAAAAGATGTAAAAATTTGAGTTTGAACTCACTTTGGGACTTAAAGTATTCTGCCTTGTTCTTGAGTTTACAACTGATTTGAGAGAGTTTTGAGAGTGTAGAGAAGTTTGGAAAGTGAAAATGTGTAAGTCACTTGCTTAACTAATTGAAATTCTATAAAAAAAAAACTTTTTCATTTAAATGTCTAAATGAAATTAGACGTCCATACTATATTTCGAGTTTCATTAAACTTCTTAAAAGTTTAGAACATTTTAACATATTATCGTTGTTTAGTTTTGAAATGACTAAACAAATTGCGGAAGCTTGAACTTTGATTGTGTTCAATTCTTCGTTGAGCTTGATCCTCATCCGGTGCTTTAAATCATTACCTATATTTCATCAATTATGAAATACATTAGTTATAATGAGTTTATAACATACCGAATAAACCCAAAGACCCAAAAATAACAAAATCACATTTTTGTAAATCTGCCCGCCGTAAACTACGGTTCAGTACCGTAGCTTACAGTTGCTTCTAACTGTTTTTAACAGTAGCTGCCTACCGTAAGCTATGGAAGGCCACCATAGCATACGGTAGGTTGCTGCAACCTCCTTCCATTTTGTCATTTTTGTTACGAAACTTGCGTAACTTACTTATTTTTCATCTGTTTCACTCGAAACTTGTTTCTAAATGTCCGTAAAATATTTACCGACATATTTAACTAGAAATTCCTAACCCGGATTCATAACTTGTGCACATATTCATTTTGATCCGTTAAGAGATTTAAGCATTTGAGCTTAAATCTCGCTCCTTCTTTCCTTACCTCATATTTCCACACTAAGACTTCTTTTTATCTTCCACCACAACTATATATTATGGTGGATTTGATATGGTAAAATAATATATTCCAAATTCTACCCTTCGGTTTGACAATTTACGAAAAAGACCAATTACGAGTTATTAGACAAAAAGGCTTATACCTTTCACCTTTACACTACGAAAGGATTTACTCAATTATAAAACTTATTTTCAAATTAACCTTAAGGGTCGTTTGCTCGGTTGATCATTCGAGGGCATTTTGTGTAACGCCTGGTACTAGTAAACGTTAAAACTTCGTAAAATTTAAAACTTTGCATTAATAGGTGAAATTTTGACCAAAATACCCCCCGGTGCAAATTTATACAAATCAAACATAGACATTGGTTACAAGGAGTTTTCAACTACATATCGATTCCCAAAATGTAAACCTTAAGGTTATGCATAAAAGATATACATAGGCGACTTAATAAAACTAAGTTTATATTCCAACAGTATTTGTTTTGACACGTTAATCCATCTAAGCTTGTTCCGGAAACGTGTAAAGGGCAAGTAATGTGTTCATTCCGAGCGAGGCGCAGCATTCAGTCGAAGTTTTACCTAAACATCATAACAAGTTCGATTAACATTTCATATTAATTCAAATAATGACTAATAATAAATTTAAGCAATCATACTATCCTCACGTGCTTTAACTTCAAAATATATGCTTAACTTACATAACATAAGGTTGTCGACCCATTCGCATTAATTCAACTCATAACCATTCTTAAACCATTCCCGTTCTTATTTGTAACATCCGTCAAAAACGGATTTACCAAACCCGCTCCGTTTATCAACCGAACAGTCAGTCAAAATTTTCGTTGCGAATTAAATGCCCAAAATATTTTTAAACGATCCGTAATCAATTATTATACGGGAATATATACTTAGTTTTTGAAAAACTATCAAAAATCGCAAAATAAAAATATATTACCTCTGCCGGGTTTCGAACCCGGGTCTGTACCGAGTCACTCAGTGACTTATCAACTCACACACAAACCACTGCGCCACAGATTTTGTTTGTTCAATATTAGAATCATTTAATTGATATAATAACTTTACGAATTCAAAACCGGCGCCCAATCAGTTCAGTCGTCGGAATCCCGGTAAACTCGCGAGTCTTAACTACAATTTACGTTATAACGTAAACCATTAACCAGATATCGGTTATAACTGATGATTGAAGTCCGCGACACTTTTCTATAACCGCCGGAAAACTTAAACTGATGAATACAGTCGGAAATCAGACCAAGTGCATTTCCATTTTCCCCTATAAATTCACCCTCAAACCATTGAAGACCTTTTCGCTCAAAACCCCACTCTTTCTCGGCGAAAACTCCCTCGCCGGAACTTTTCTGTTTTTCGCCGGAAAACCGAGTTTTAATCCCTGAGCTTTACTGAACCCCCTAACCCTTTACCGAAGTCACCCTTACCTTTTCCAAGCTTTCCGGAGACTAGCTGCTATAAGGAACACGTCGCCGGAAGTGAATTCTGTCGCCGGAGTTTCTGCCGGAAAACAGAGAGTCCAGTCGGTATACTCTCCGCTCAATTTCTTTTTCTTTTCTCATTTATCTCACCTTAATGGACTGTAATTCGCTAATGAAACTTGAATAAAACTCGAACCAGTCGATTTCCGATTTCTGGTTATTTTTCAGTGAAGAAGACGATGTTTTGTTATCATATAAGTATAATATAAATCAGGATTTTAATCGGGTTAGACACACAGTCCAGCGGTGGACTGTGTGCACATAAAACGTTAAACATGCAAAGGTCTCGAGTTCGATTCCCGTCTCACACACGTTGCCTTGATAAAAACCATTTTTTGTTTAACTGAACCGGAGTCGCCACAGATATATGTTAAGTATATTGTTAACCGGAATAATAACCAAGTTAGACACACAGTCCAGCGGTGGACTGTGTGTTTGTTTATATCACAGGTCACGAGTTCGAGTCCGGTCCTCAGCACCGACTCGGACAATTATCTTTTCTTTTTAAATAAGGCAGAAAAGGAAATAACTAATTAGAATTTAAGTATAATAAAAATCGAGTTATATAACATGTAGAACACACAGTCCAGCAGTGGACTGTGTGTTAGATTAAACCACAGGTCCCGAGTTCGAGACCTGTGGAGTGCAAGACCGGTCCGCTTAAACTGTTTTTAAAATAAAAAAGGTTTTCTGTTTACTTGTAATTAATGTATATATGTAATTAAAATCGGATATATAACGGGTTAGACACGTAGCTCAGTTGGTAGAGCTGCGTGCACGCGTACGGGAGGTCTCGGGTTCGAGCCTCACCCAGCGCACAACAATATGCCTCGAACCGGTCAACGCCAGTCAAAGTCAACAGGTCAAAGTCAACTGTAGCAAAAAAATAAAATATTTTTTTATTATTTTTATTTAATTATTTTAATTAAAAATCAATTATAAATACTTAAAATTAACATTTTTAAGGTTAGAAAATAGCCTCAAACTCACAAAAATACACCCAACAATCCTACTAAAATAGTTTAATAAAATCCGTTTACTTACCAAACCATAATGCGATTTATCTAGGTTAAATCTCACTCGTGGTTAAAACCACTTCGCGTGCATTCAACGTCATCAACCGAACGCACCCACTGTGAGTGAATCTTACAATTCCCCTTTTAAATTACACGTTTTGGGGTGTGTCATGTGTTATGAAATTAATTAATTTATTTATTTAAACTTGTGCCATACCACATCATGACTTAAACTTAGATTGTTCTATTGTTGTGATTTACTTATTGCCTTTTGTCAAGTCATATGAAACTCATACATTAAGCCCATCAGTTCCTCGTGGGAGACGAGTAGAACATCGCGTGCTTCACATCAAATTCATTACTATTCATGTGTGTATCATTGAGTTTATATTGTTTGTAGTTGTGTTATTCATATTATCATGTTTATGCAATTCATTCATCAGGCCCCTCAGTTCCTCGTGAGAGACGAGTTGAGCATCGCGTGCCTCTAATTGTTCCATTATTGTTCATGTGTGTTTTCATTTAACATATTATGATTGTTGATCAAGTTACATCTAATTTACTCATGTTTGGTTGTGCACATATTTCATAATCAATTTAAATAAATTGTTCAAATGTTTTCCATAGGATTCACTCGCCAACATTATGTTGATCCAAAAACCTTTTTACACATGATACAGGTGAACAGGTTGAAGCAAGGAAAACATAGGATATGCCTTAGAAGAGAACAAAGAAGTTAGATTGTTAGTTAGATCATGTTGTAGCAATCATTGTAAATTTCCATTTAATTTGTATTAATGAATATGAAACGCTTAATAAATGTCATGAGCTTTGATGATAACCCAATCATGCCCCGATCACCTTATCCGCTGCGGGTCGGGGTGTGACAGATTGGTATCAGAGCCATGACTATAGGGATATAGGATAGGTTATTAGACCCTTAGAGCTTATACTATAGTCTGCCTAAATTTTAAATTGATTAGGTGGTTACATACAAACTTGTGATATTTATTTGTTTCATATTTGTTTACATTTTAGTCAAACATACATGCTCATATACATATTCATTATACATATATACATATTCATTATACATATATCGATGTTCATGAATTCAATTTATTTTCATATTCTCATTATCCAAAGATTTTGTGCAATTTTCAAATCTCATCAAAGTAAGTTCTGCGACGGGCATGTAGTAACTGGAAGGGTACGAGTACCGGTAGTCGGAACGTCCTGTCTAGGCTGGCATTCGTATAAATCCAATATAACGGACCAGTTTGCCTACCTGGGGACCAACGATGAGAGTACGAAGGACCTATTAGGCCAAAGCATGCCACACCAAACGTCGTTCGAACTAACCCTACTTTGAGGTGTCACCGTGTCTACACCTGGACACATTCCGAACATCACACGTTGTATACATATTTCTCGATTTTCTCCGGGTTCTTGTGTACGCAACCAGGCAGAAACCGTGCGAACCATATGAAAAACCGGTATTCATGGGGGCCCACATGATTACACAGGTAAAGTATGGCGGCATGACGGGCCTAACAGCGAGCAAAGCCCAAGACATCCTATGGATGTAGTATTTTTGTATAATTATTTTATAAATGTTCATTCTTGAATGCGACCCATGATCCCAAAAGCATCCAACTCATACTCTTGTCATGTATTCATTGTAGATGTCTTCTAACCTCGCCCGTAGGAAGACGAGAGCAAGAAAAGCCCGCGAACGCATGGCTACCTTAGTCGCTCAACAAATGGCTGCCGTAATACCCAACATGGTAATCCAAGTTCAACAAGCACTTACCAATAATCCTGTCAATCAAGCAAACCAAAACATTTTCAACTCTCCCCCAAATACCACTAAATGCACCTACAAGCATTTCAAATCATGCGACCCTCCGAAATACAAAGGGACTGAAGGCGTCACCGCTCTCCTCCATTGGTTTGAAGAAATGGAGAATACTTTTCTAAATTGCGATTGCCCTAATGATCGCAAAGTGCGTTATGCTACCAGTCGATTATATGGGATAGCACTTACTTGGTGGAATACAGAGAAGTCCAAACGAGGTGTGGAAGATGCTATGTCCTTAACTTGGAACGAATTGAAGGAAATCATGACCAGACGATTTTGCCCAAGGAGCGAAATCAAGAACTTAGAAGATGAATTTTACTCATTGAAGCAAATGGAAGGAGACCACACCACCTACAACAAAAGGTTCCTCGAATTACATCAAATGGTTCCCAACATGTTTACTCCCCTCTACCGTTTGATCGAGCACTACATTCGTGGTCTTCCGTCAAAGATTCAAGACCCTGTGATAAGTACCAAGCCTGCAACTTTGGAAGCAGCAATGGAGCTAGCAACAGAGCTCACCGAGAACCGAATCCGAAACAAAGACTTCAAGGAGGAGAAGAAGAAGGATAAAGAATCGACTGAAACCTCCGACTCCACTCAAACCGAATCCCCTTCTCAACCCAATCCTAAGAGAAGAAGAGTTGGGCGACTTTTCGCTGCTACTCAACGAAATCAACCAGTTTTTCATGCCATACCCATCCGAGCTATCCCAATCACCCAAGTGGCACCCAACTCAGCTTACCCAAATAAGAAACCATATCTTGGACCTCACCCTCGATGCAACAACTGTTTTTATCCCCATCCCCTTACCTTACCTTGTCGTCTATGTGCAACTTGTGGACGCTATGGTCATTTGAGCAATGTTTGTCGCACCTTTCAAAACCAAACCTCTTCCCCTACTCAAAACATGGCCCAAACTTATCACCAACCCCAATACCCCATGTTCCCATATGCTCGAGCTTGTTTCAATTGTGGCGACCCTACCCACTTTAGAAACACATGCCCTCAATTGGTTAATGTTATCAACACTCAAGCCCAATCAAACCCAGTTAACCAAGTAAACCAAGAAAACCCAACCACTATGCCACCAGCAAGAGGAAGAGTCTTCAATATCAACGCCAATCCTGTCGAAGATAATGACGGCCCAGATGAAGATACTCAACTAGTCCTTTTCGCCGAAGATTCAGATTCAATTCCTATCGTTTAGTTTTATGTTTTTTCCATGTGTAGACTGTTAGAGTAATTATGGTATATTATATATTATATATTGTTTTCAGTTTATGCTTTTGCTGAGGCCGCAGCTCCCCATCCATCGAGGTTGAGTTTGATCCCCATTTTATTATGCGGTTGATCAGGGCAGGCCCGCACGATCGGCTCCGTTTGTTTGAGCCTTGATCGGTTATTTCATTTTACATTTCAATACATGCAATACGATCGGCTCCGTTTGTTTGAGCCTTGATCGGTTATTTCATTTTACATTTCAATACATGCAATACGATCGGCTCCGTTTGTTTGAGCCTTGATCGGTTATTTCATTTTACATTTCAATACATGCAATACGTTCGGCTCCGTTTGATTGAGCCTTGAGCGCACATTTCAATTTACATTTCCAGTTCATGCAATACGTTCGGCTCCGTTTGATTGAGCCTTGAGCGCACATTTCAATTTACATTTCCAGTTCATGCAATACGTTCGGCTCCGTTTGATTGAGCCTTGAGCGCACATACAATTTCATTATCAGTATCTTATGGTTGTGGTGTTTGTAGTAGAGTCGCATCGAACTAACCATAACTTTCGGATAAAGTCAACGAAAATTTGACAAGGATATGGTGGATACGCCGATGGTACTTCCTATATATAAGTATTCTTGTCAAATGACCGGAGGCATTATCAGGCGGTTATGAGAGGTTCCATGCATAGGCTGATTGTGTGATGGTTGTTTAAATTAAGTTGTTCAATTACAGTACATTCAATACGTTCGGCTCCGTTTGATTGAGCCTTGAGCGCACATACAATTTCATTCAATACGTTCGGCTCCGTTTGATTGAGCCTTGAGCGCACATCCATTTCATTTTCAGTACATGCAATACGATCGGCTCCGTTCGATTGAGCCTTGATCGCACAGATATATTTCATTTCAGTATTTTATGTTTGTTGTATTGGTTGTAGAGTTATAGGACTAATCATAATTCACTGATAAAACCAATGAAAATTTGACAAGAATATGGTGGATACGCCGCTGGTACTTCCTATATATAAGTATTCCTGTCAAAGGATCAGAGGCATTATCGGACGGTTATGAGAAGTTCTATGTAGGATTTATTAGTTTCTTGGTAACCAATCATAACTTGTGGATAAAACTAATGAAAATTTGGCAAGAATATGGTGGATACGCCGCTGGTACTTCCTATATATAAGTATTCTTGCCAAAGGATCAGAGGCATTATCAGGCGGTTATGAGAAGTTCCATGTAGGATTTAGTATTGCCTTGGTTGGAATTTGTGTTACATTTATATCATCATGTTATTTAGAGAGATTGGATTGTGTTCCATTTCTACATAAACTAACCTCTCCATCATAATAAACGAGAGAGGAACTTCCATCATTCAAACATATATGCTATCAGAATGTGGATTCAAATATTTGCTGATGTGTGTGTTCATGTTCAAATATTTGCTGATGTGTTTATTCATGTTCAAATATTTGCTGATGTGTTTATTCGTGTTCGGATATTAGCTGTTGTGTTTACTTATGTTCAAATATCAGCTGTTGTGTTTTTATTTATGTTCCATATAGGTTGTAGTGTTAGAAGTTTTGCCTTAGGATATAACCATACTTTCCCAAACGTATCTAAACTCTTATGCATGATATCATTTTTAGCAAATCATTTCTGCTTATCAATACTTATACAGTAGGCAACAAAAAGCGATTCCTGAATAGGGTACTTAACCCTTACAAGGAACGTTACCGCCTCGAACAAAAACTTAAACCCTCATTTTTCTGAGCATACAACTGTCAAACAAAACATCATCATCCTTTTAGTCAAAATATATCATTATTTAAATTTCGGGACGAAATTTCTAAAAAGCAGGGGATACTGTAACATCCGTCAAAAACGGATTTACAAAACCCGCTCCGTTTATCAACCGAACAATCAGTCAAAATTTTCGTTGCGAATTAAATGCCCAAAATATTTTTAAACGATCCGTAATCAATTATTATACGGGAATATATACTTAGTTTTTGAAAAACTGTCAAAAATCGCAAAATAAAAATATATTACCTCTGCCGGGTTTCGAACCCGGGTCTGTACCGAGTCACTCAGTGACTTATCAACTCACACACAAACCACTGCGCCACAGATTTTGTTTGTTCAATATTAGAATCATTTAATTGATATAATAACTTTACGAATTCAAAACCGGCGCCCAATCAGTTCAGTCGTCGGAATCCCGGTAAACTCGCGAGTCTTAACTACAATTTACGTTATAACGTAAACCATTAACCAGATATCGGTTATAACTGATGATTGAAGTCCGCGACACTTTTCTATAACCGCCGGAAAACTTAAACTGATGAATACAGTCAGAAATCAGACCAAGTGCATTTCCATTTTCCCCTATAAATTCACCCTCAAACCATTGAAGACCTTTTCGCTCAAAACCCCACTCTTTCTCGGCGAAAACTCCCTCGCCGGAACTTTTCTGTTTTTCGCCGGAAAACCGAGTTTTAATCCCTGAGCTTTACTGAACCCCCTAACCCTTTACCGAAGTCACCCTTACCTTTTCCAAGCTTTCCGGAGACTAGCTGCTATAAGGAACACGTCGCCGGAAGTGAATTCTGTCACCGGAGTTTCTGCCGGAAAACAGAGAGTCCAGTCGGTATACTCTCCGCTCAATTTCTTTTTCTTTTCTCATTTATCTCACCTTAATGGACTGTAATTCGCTAATGAAACTTGAATAAAACTCGAACCAGTCGATTTCCGATTTCTGGTTATTTTTCAGTGAAGAAGACGATGTTTTGTTATCATATAAGTATAATATAAATCAGGATTTTAATCGGGTTAGACACACAGTCCAGCGGTGGACTGTGTGCACATAAAACGTTAAACATGCAAAGGTCTCGAGTTCGATTCCCGTCTCACACACGTTGCCTTGATAAAAACCATTTTTTGTTTAACTGAACCGGAGTCGCCACAGATATATGTTAAGTATATTGTTAACCGGAATAATAACCAAGTTAGACACACAGTCCAGCGGTGGACTGTGTGTTTTGTTTATATCACAGGTCACGAGTTCGAGTCCGGTCCTCAGCACCGACTCGGACAATTATCTTTTATTTTTAAATAAGGCAGAAAAGGAAATAACTAATTAGAATTTAAGTATAATAAAAATCGAGTTATATAACATGTAGAACACACAGTCCAGCAGTGGACTGTGTGTTAGATTAAACCACAGGTCCCGAGTTCGAGACCTGTGGAGTGCAAGACCGGTCCGCTTAAACTGTTTTTAAAATAAAAAAGGTTTTCTGTTTACTTGTAATTAATGTATATATGTAATTAAAATGGGATATATAACGGGTTAGACACGTAGCTCAGTTGGTAGAGCTGCGTGCACGCGTACGGGAGGTCTCGGGTTCGAGCCTCACCCAGCGCACAACAATATGCCTCGAACCGGTCAACGCCAGTCAAAGTCAACAGGTCAAAGTCAACTGTAGCAAAAAAATAAAATATTTTTTTATTATTTTTATTTAATTATTTTAATTAAAAATCAATTATAAATACTTAAAATTAACATTTTTAAGGTTAGAAAATAGCCTCAAACTCACAAAAATACACCCAACAATCCTACTAAAATAGTTTAATAAAATCCGTTTACTTACCAAACCATAATGCGATTTATCTAGGTTAAATCTCACTCGTGGTTAAAACCACTTCGCGTGCATTCAACGTCATCAACCGAACGCACCCACTGTGAGTGAATCTTACAATTCCCCTTTTAAATTACACGTTTTGGGGTGTGTCATGTGTTATGAAATTAATTAATTTATTTATTTAAACTTGTGCCATACCACATCATGACTTAAACTTAGATTGTTCTATTGTTGTGATTTACTTATTGCCTTTTGTCAAGTCATATGAAACTCATACATTAAGCCCATCAGTTCCTCGTGGGAGACGAGTAGAACATCGCGTGCTTCACATCAAATTCATTACTATTCATGTGTGTATCATTGAGTTTATATTGTTTGTAGTTGTGTTATTCATATTATCATGTTTATGCAATTCATTCATCAGGCCCATCAGTTCCTCGTGAGAGACGAGTTGAGCATCGCGTGCCTCTAATTGTTCCATTATTGTTCATGTGTGTTTTCATTTAACATATTATGATTGTTGATCAAGTTACATCTAATTTACTCATGTTTGGTTGTGCACATATTTCATAATCAATTTAAATAAATTGTTCAAATGTTTTCCATAGGATTCACTCGCCAACATTATGTTGACCAAAAACCTTTTTACACATGATACAGGTGAACAGGTTGAAGCAAGGAAAACATAGGATATGCCTTAGAAGAGAACAAAGAAGTTAGATTGTTAGTTAGATCATGTTGTAGCAATCATTGTAAATTTCCATTTAATTTGTATTAATGAATATGAAACGCTTAATAAATGTCATGAGCTTTGATGATAACCCAATCATGCCCCGATCACCTTATCCGCTGCGGGTCGGGGTGTGACATTATTCGGATGGCCTATTCTAAACAAGCCACACAAATCCATTCTCTTACTTTTACATTCTTATCCGGTTGACCCGTTCTATGCAAGTCAACACGAATCCATTCCTTTGCTTTTACATTCTTATCTAGATGACCCGATTATATATAAGTCAACACGGATTCATTCTTTTGCCTTTACATTCTTATCCGGTTGACCCGTTCTGTGCAAGTCAACATGTACCCATTCTTTTACTTTTACATTCTTATCCGATTGACCGGTTCTGGTCAAAATCTTAGTCTTTCTCTAATATAGCATTCCAAAAATTTGACCCATTTATCGAGTCATTTACAACAATTATTCCTTAGCATGACATTCTATTCGATAAACTCAATTTCATAAAACGATAGTGAAATCATTCCTTCAATTATTAGAATGGAAATAATACTACTATTAAGTTTGAGTTCGGTAAGTAACATACCTCGGTCTTGGTTTCCTTGTCGTTTCGTATTGTCTGAACCTTCTTCCTTTATCCCTACACATCATGTTTATATTTAGATTTCAATTCCATAATTACTACTCGTTCACTCTTGAAGAAGGTGTTGCAAAACTCAACATATGTATCATTTATACACTAAATTCATGATCTTTACATAAGGTTCAAAATCAAGTCATAGATTCTTAGTTAAGACATATCATCAAACACTTGGTGGGTGTATCATCAACAAAGCATTGTGTACAAGTATTCATAGCATACTTCTACTAGTTAACATCATAGATCATCGTAATCTGTTAATTACACCAAATTCTCATTCCTTAACAATTATCTAGTAATCTCCAACGTCTACAAACTTATACTTCAACATTACCCCTAAGATTACTTCTACATAATCATCACATTATCATTTCAAGTGGATTTTCAATATAAACCTTGAAAGGGAGCTATTTCAAGCATAATTCTCATTCCATAGTGTGATTCTAACTTGTATTCGTTCTATTTTCACATAAATTTATGGGTTGAATTCAATCCACTTTCTACAAAATTACTCAAATCATGAATTTCAACTTAACTTATGTTAAGAACTCTTGAATGATAATGAATTGGTGTTCATGCATAAATTTTAGCTTCAATTCTCTTTCAATTTGCAGGATTGCGATGAAACAAGGGTTTACCCCCTTCTTTTTCTTGGCTCTGGTCGAACACACACATGTGTTAAAGAGTATGTGTGTGTTTTTATATATATTTTCATTATATAAGTCCATTTTTCTTACATCCTCTATTTAACCCCTCAAGTTTGCCACTTATGATGTTCTTACATGTTACTTTCTTTATTTGATTCGGAATGCTAGTTATTATATCTCATTCTAAGTCATGACCGTATTAATTTAAAATATGAGCAAATTTGGGGCGTTACAAATCTACCCTCCTAAAGGAAGGTTTCGTCCTCGAAACCTAAATACATACCAAACAATTCTGGGTAATGTTCACGCATTTCATCCTTCGCTTCCCAAGTAAGATCTGATCCCTTTCGGTGTTGCCATTGAACCAAAACTTGTCTAATGGCCTTGCGAAGGTGTTTCACTTTATTATCCTTTATAGCCACTGGTCTCTCGACATAACTCAAATTTTTATTCAATTCAATGTCATCAAGAGGCACATAAGCGGTCTCATCCACGAGACATGTTCTTAGTTGTGACACATGGAATGTATCATGCATTACATCTAACGCCGGTGGTAAATCCAACTAACATGCTACCTTTCCAATTCGAGCTATGATTTTAAAATGCCCAATGTAACAGGGACCGAGTTTTCCTCGTTTACGAAACCGAATTATTCCCTTCCATGGTGAAACTTTTAGTAGTACGTGGTCTCCTACTTGAAACTCGATGGGTCGTCTTCTTCAATCCGCATAGACTTTTTGTCGATCTTGACCGTGCCCGTATTATATCGATCTTCTCATTAGTTCGGGCCACTACGTCTTTGCGCGCAATATCTCTTTGTCCTACTTCTCCCCAACATACATGGGTTCTACATTTTCTTCCATACAACATCTCGTATGGTGCCATCTGAATGCTATTATGATAACTATTATTGTAGGCAAATTCAACTAATGGAAAATGATCATCCCAGTTTCCCCCAAAGTCTAAGACACATGCCCTCGACATATCCACAAGTGCCTGAATAGTTCTTTCTGATTGTCCATCCGTTTGTGGATGGTAAGTTGTACTAAAATGGAGTTTCGTTCCCAGTTGTTCATGGAATTTTTGCCAGAAACGTGACGTGAATCTAGTGTCTTGATCCGACACAATGGAAACGGGTACCCCGTGACAAACTACAATTTCATTCATAAAAACCTCATCCATCCTTGCCGACGAATAGCTTTCTTTGATAGGTAGGAAGTGGGCACTCTTAGTGAGTCGATCCACAATTACCCATATCGCATCGTGCCCTTTTTGGGTTTTGGGAAGCTTAGTCACTAAATCCATTGTCACGTCTTCCCATTTCCACACCGGAATTTCTAAGGGTCGTAATTCTTCGCACGGCTTCTGATGTTCTGCTTTCACTTGAGAACATGTTAAACATTTAGCGATGTATTTAGCGATGTCTCGTTTCATTCCCGGCCACCAGTAATTTTTCTTTAAATCTCGATACATTTTCGTTGCTCCCGGATGTATCGAGTATCGTGATTTATGAGCTTCTTCGAGTAATATTGCCTTTACTTCACATAACCAAGGAATCCAGATCCGCCCAACCGGGTTTTGATTCCACTTGAGTTTTCCTCTAATTTATCCATAATCCCTTTTGTTCTTTCCTTCTTAGGATCTTCCGTGTTTAATGACTTAATTTGCGCTTCTCTATCATCCCAAGGAGATGAGGCGTAACGATCATTCTCATAGACTTTACCCGAATCGGGAGTGGATGTTCCTTTCGGCTAAGGGCATCTGCCACTACATTTGTTTTTCCCGGATTGTAAAGGATTTCACAATCGTAATCCTAAATCATTTCTAGCCACCTTCGTTGCCTCATGTTGAGATCTTTTTGCTCGAAGAAGTACTTGAGACTTATATGGTCCGAGTATATGGTGCTCTTTGATCCATATAAATAGTGTCGCCATAGTTTTAAGGCGAACACTGTCACACCCGACCCGCAGTGGAAAAGGTGATCGGGGCATGATTGGGTTTTCATCAAAGCTCATGACATTTATTATGACGTTTCATATTTATTATCACAATTTTAATGAAGATCATACAATCATATCATACAAGTTCAACATGTCCTATACATCCTTCTAGGCTTCATTATTTTTCTTCTAAGGCACTTTCCTATGTTTTCCATGCTTCATCCTGTTCACCTGTATCATGTGTAAAAATGGTTTTTGGATCAACAAAAGTTGGCGAGTGAATCCTATGAAAAACCTTTAAACAAGTTTATTGAATTGATTATAAAATAAAGTGCATAAGCACATATGAGTAAATGTAGATGTAAATTTATTCACAAAACACTTAATATTAAATAATGCACACACATACAATAATAGATTGTTTTGAGGCACGCGTTGTTCAACTCGTCTCCCACGAGGAACTGATGGGCCTAATGAATGAGTTTTGAGGCACGCGTTGTTCTACGAACTGATGGGCCTAATGAATGAGTTTTAAGGCACGCGTTGTTCAACTCGTCTCCCACGAGGAACTGATGGGCCTAACAAATAATTTGCATACAACTTGACAATACGTAATACATAACTACAAACAATATTTACATTCTAAGTTTAGATCATAATATGGTATAGCACGAATTTGAATAAACCAATTAGTTTAAGTGACACATGATACACCCCAAAACATGAATAAAAAGGGGAATTTGTAAGAATTCACTCACAGTGGTTGTGTTTCTTGGATTGATGATGAATGCGCACGAAATTGGATTTAACCACGAGAGAAACTAACCTAAATAATAACATAACGGTTCGGTAAATAAGCGGATTTTAGTAATCAATTTTAGTAGGATTATTGGATATATTTTTGTGAGTTTAAGGCTATTTTCTAACTTTAAAAACGTTGTTTCTAAGTATTTTTAATTGATTTTTAAATAAAATATCTAAATAAAAATAATAAAAAATGTTGACTTTTTGACCGTTGACCATGACTGTTGACCATTACTGTTGACCGTTGACCGGTTCGGTCGTTTGTATGTGTGCGCTGGGTGAGACTCGAACCCGTGACCTCCCGTACGCGTGCACGCAGCTCTACCAACTGAGCTACGTGTCTAACCCGAAATATTTCTGTTTTTAATTATATTTATACACTATTTAAGTTAATCCGAAAATCATTTATTTTAAAAAGGATTTAATGGTATCGACTCGGTGCTCTCCAAAAGTCTCGAACCCGGGACCTGTGGTTTAGTTTGGCACACAGTCCACCGCTGGACTGTGTGTCTAACTTGGTAAATGTTCCGGTTTTTATTATACTTAACATCTTACTGCGTGTGGATCCAGTTCGGTTTTAAAAAAACATTTTTATTACAGCGAGTGTGCGTGTGTCAAGGATCGAACTCGGGACGTATGCGTTTGTTTGCACACAGTCCACCGCTGGACTGTGTGTCTAACCCGTTCATAATACTGATTTTAATTAATCTTATACAATAGGCCGACTTCATCTTCTTCGTTCAAAACACAGACAACGATTAAACATGCTGTTACTTGTTAAATTAATTTAACGAACTTTATAAGTGTTTGTAATGTATTGATCAGAAAGGGTTTGGGGAAATGATTGTACCGAATAGATTGTCTTCTTCAGAAATCCGGCAAAGATCGTCGGCTCTGTTTTGTGAACTTCGGCTGTTAGGATCAATTAACAGTTTGGATGGATTAGATGTGAAATTGAACTACTGAGCAACGATTATCAGTAAGTTTAAATGATCATACCGGCAAACAGCGAGATTCTGGAACTTTCAGAAGTTTTCCGGCGAAAACAGAAAATCCGGCAACGTCGTCTGGGGTTGATTCTGGGTGATGGAGTGATATTAGAATTTGTCTAATAATGGAATGAAACAGAAAAAGTCGAGGTATTTACCGTGTTGATGAAAGTCTCGGTTTTTCGGCGACTTGCAGAGAATTCCGGCGAGTGAAATTGATTGAAGAATCAGTGCGATTTTGAGCGAAAAGTTTACTAGAGGCTAGGGTGAGCATTTATAGGGAAGAATATCGATGAATTGGGTCTGATTACCATCTTGATTCGTTGGTCAGCCGTTCTCCGGCGGTTACGACAGATGTCGCGGAACTGGACGTCGGTTATAACCGATGGCGTCGTTAATTCTTACGTTAAGTCAAAAGTAACCGACGATAATTGGCGAAATCTTCGGGTTTTCCGGCGTCAGCGGATTTGGGCGCGCTGTTGACTGGGTTTGATTTCCAGATTTATTATTTGTATTAATTGTTTCAATATGTTATGAAACAACACAAGTGGCGGAGTGGTTGGGCGAGTGTGAGTTAAGGTTTGGATGATTCTCTCGGCTGACCCGGGTTCGAAACTCGGCATCAACATAATATTTTTATTTCCTTATTTTTAATAAATTTTCAATTATAAATTTTATATTCTAATATAATTATTAATTATGTATCGTTTAAAATTAATTTGAGCATTAAATATGCAACGAAATTTTTAACTGGTTGTTCGGTTAAAAAAACGAAGCGGGTTTGGTTAATCCGGTTTTTGACGGATGTTACAGTATCCCCTACTTTTAGAAATTTCGTCCCGAAATTTAAGTAGTGGCATGTTTGACTAAAAAGGATGGTGTTTTAATTTGACAATTGCATACTTAGAAGGGGGTAAGAGTTTAAATTTTTGTTTGAGGCGGTAACGTTCCTTATAAGGGTTGAATACCCTGCTACAGGAATCGCTTTTTGTTGCCTACGATAAAGAATATTGATAAACAGAGTTGATTCGCTAAGTATAATTTCATGCGCAAGAGTTTTGATACGTTTGAAAAGATAAGGCTATATCCTAAAACAAAACTTCTACTACTAAAACCTACATGGAACCTCTCATAACTGCCTGACAATGCCTCTGATCCTTTGGCAAGAATACTTATATATAGGAAGTACCAGCGGCGTATCCACCATATTCTTGTCAAATTTTCATTGGCTTTATCGGTAAATTATGATTAGTTCTATGTGATTACAACAACCAAAACTCGAGTCTTAATTCTGAATGTATACATGTTTAAATGATGACAGTACCTCTCTCGTTTGTTATGATGAAGAGGTTGGTCTATGTAGAAGTGGGACACAACCCAACTTCTTTGAATGATGAGATGATATGAATGCTAAATTAGTGAGTATAAACAACTTCAACCATGACCTTACTAAATCCTACATGGAACTTCTCATAACCGCCTGACAATGCCTCTGATCCTTTTGGCAAGAATACTTATATATAGGAAGTACCAGCGGCGTATCCACCATATTCTTGTCAAATTTTCATTGGTTTTATCAGTAAGTTATGATTAGTTCTATGATGTGATCCTAGAACATAAACAAACACAACAACCAAATCTTGAGTCTTAATTCTGATAGTATACATGTTTGAATGATGACAGTTCCTCTCTCGTTTGTTATGATGGAGAGGTTAGTCTATGTAGAAGTGAGACACAGCCCAACTTCTTTAAATAATGAGATTGAAATACGTTGAGATGTATGATGATATGAATGCTAAAATCAGTGAGTATAAAACAAACTTCAACCATGACATTACTAAATCCTACATGGAACTTCTCATAACCGCCTGACAATGCCTCTGATCCTTTGGCAAGAATACTTATATATAGGAAGTACCAGCGGCGTATCCACCATATTCTTGTCAAATTTTCATTGGCTTTATCAGTAAATTATGATTAGTTCTATGTGACTCTAAAACATAAACAAGCACAACAACCAAAACTTGAGTCTCAAATCTGAAGGTATACATGATTGAATGATGATAGTACCTCGCTCGTTTGTTATGATGAAGGGGTTAGTCCAGGTAAAAGTGAGACACAACCCAACTTCTTTGAATGATGAGACTGAGATACGTCGTGAGGTATGATGATATGAATGTTAAATCAATGAGTATAAAACAAATCTGAAATAGTAATTCGCATAAGATTCTTGGATAAAACTTCCAATTTATAATCGAGATACGTGAAGATTGAGATAAACATAAAGATAACATAAAAACTAAGCGGTTGGAGTTGAATCTTGATTTTTTTTTTGGTGAAGGAGACTAGTTGGGGGGTTCATTTGGGCCGTCATTATCTTCAATAGGATTGGAGTTGATGTTGAAAACTCTTCCTTTTGCTGGTGGCCTAGTGGTTAGGTTTTCTTGATTTGCTTGGTTAACTGGGTTTGCTTGAGCTTGGGCGTTTATGATGTTAACCAATCGAGGGCACGTGTTTCTAAAGTGGGTAGGGTCGCCACAATTAAAACAAGCTCGAACATATGGGAACATGGGGTATTGGGGTTGTTGATATGTTTGGATCATGTTTTGAGTAGGGGGTGTGGTTTGGTTTTGAGGGGTGCGGCAAACCTTGCTCAAATGACCATAGCGTCCACAATTCGCACATAGTCGACAAGGTAAGGTAGATGGATGGTGATAAAAACAGGTGTTACATTGAGGGTGAGGTCCAAGGTAAGGTTTCTTATTTGGGTAAGTTAAGTTGGGTGTTATTTGAGTGATTGGGATAGCTTGGAGGGGGTACAACTTGTGAAGCTGGTTGGTTGTGTTGGGTGACAGCGAAGATTTGTCCATCTCGTTTCCTCTTAGAAGTGGTTTGAGAAGAGGATTCGGTTTAGGTGGAGTTTGGGGTTTCGGTTGATGCTTAATCCTTCTTCTTCTCCTCCTTGAAGTCATTATTCCGTATGCGGTTTTCGGTGAGCTCTGTAGCTAACTCCATGGCTGCTTCCAAAGTTGCAGGATTTGAAATGCTTGAAGGTGCATTTAGTGGTATTTGGGGGAGGGTTGATAACATTTTGATCTTCTTGATTGATTGGGTTGTCGGGATTAGCGGTAAGGGCTTGTTGAACTTGAACTACGATGCTGGGTATTACGGCCGCCATTTGTTGAGCGATTTGGGCAGCCATGCGCTCGCGGGATTTCCTGATTTCATTTTCCTACGAGCGAGACTAGAATCTACAAGGAATACGTACCAAGAGTATGAGTTGGATGTTTTAGGGATTACGTGTCGTATTTAGGAATGAACAATCATAAAATAAATATAGAATAATAAATCTACTACATCCATAGGATGTCTTGGGCTTTGCTCGTAATTGGGCCTTGCATGCCGCCATACTTCACCTTCGTAATCATGTGGGCCCCCATGATTACCGGGTTTTTCATATGGTTCGCATGTGTTAGCCTGGTTACGTACACTAAAACCCGGAGAAAATCGAGAAATATGTATGTAACGTATGATATTTGGAATGTATCCAGGTGTGGACACGGTGACACCTCAAAGTGGGGTTAGTTCGAACGACGTTTGGTGTGGCATGCTTTGGCCTAATAGGTCCTTCGTACTCTCATCTTTAGTCCCCAGGTAGGCAAACTGGTCCGTTATATTGGATTTATACGAATGCCAACCTAGACAGGACGTTCCGACTACCGGTACTTGTACCCTTACATTTACTACATGCCCGTCGTAGAACTCACTTCGATGAGATTTGAATAATGAAAAATGCGACAAAATCTTGAATAACGGAAGTATGAAGATGATTTGAATATGTGAGCATTGAAATATGTATGATGAATGTGTATGTAATTATGTATGTTTGACTGTAAGTATAATTCACTATGTATCACAAAATGTAGTATTGGAAGTGTTTGCATGCATCTGTGTATGTAATAAATATGAAAGAAATAAACATCATGAGTTTGCATATAACCACATAAACAATTAAAATCTAATCAACTATAGTATAGGCTCTAAGGGTCTAATAACCTATCCTATATCCCTATAGTCAAAAGCTCTGATACCAATCTGTCACACCCCGACCCGCAGCGGAAAAGGTGATCGGGGCATGATTGGGTTTTCATCAAAGCTCATGACATTTATTATAACGTTTCATATTTATTATCACAATTTTAAAGAAGATCATACAATCATATCATACAAGTTCAACATGTCCTATACATCCTTCTAGGCTTCATTATTTTTCTTCTAAGGCACTTTCCTATGTTTTCCATGCTTCATCCTGTTCACCTGTATCATGTGTAAAAATGGTTTTTGGATCAACAAAAAGTTGGCGAGTGAATCCTATGAAAAACCTTTAAACAAGTTTATTGAATTGATTATAAAATAAAGTGGATAACCACATATGAGTAAATGTAGATGTAAATTTATTCACAAAACACTTAATATTAAATAATGCACACACATACAATAATAGATTGTTTTGAGGCACGCGTGGTTCAACTCGTCTCCCACGAGGAACTGATGGGCCTACTGAATGAGTTTTAAGGCACGCGTTGTTCTACGAACTGATGGGCCTAATAAATGAGTTTTAAGGCACGCGTTGTTCAACTCGTCTCCCATGAGGAACTGATGGGCCTAACAAATAATTTGCATACAACTTGACAATACGTAATACATAACTACAAACAATATTTACATTCTAAGTTTAGATCATAATATGGTATAGCACGAATTTGAATAAACGAATTAGTTTAAGTGACACATGATACACCCCAAAACATGAATAAAAAGGGGAATTTGTAAGAATTCACTCACAGTGGTTGCGTTTCTTGGATTGATGATGAATGCGCACGAAATTGGATTTAACCACGAGAGAAACTAACCTAGATAATAATATAACGGTTCGGTAAATAAGCGGATTTTATTAATCAATTTTAGTAGGATTATTGGATATATTTTTGTGAGTTTAAGGCTATTTTCTAACTTTAAAAACGTTATTTCTAAGTATTTTTAATTGATTTTTAAATAAAATATCTAAATAAAAATAATAAAAAATGTTGACTTTTTGACCGTTGACCATGACTGTTGACCGTTGACCGGTTCGGTCGTTTGTATGAGTGCGCTGGGTGAGACTCGAACCCGTGACCTCCCGTACGCGTGCACGCAGCTCTACCAACTGAGCTACGTGTCTAACCCGAAATATTTCTGTTTTTAATTATATTTATACACTATTTAAGTTAATCCAAAAATCATTTATTTTAAAAAGGATTTAATGGTATCGACTCGGTGCTCTCCACAGGTCTCGAACCCGGGACCTGTGGTTTAGTTTGGCACACAGTCCACCGCTGGACTGTGTGTCTAACTTGGTAAATATTCCGGTTTTTATTATACTTAACATCTTACTGCGTGTGGATCGAGTTCGGTTTTAAAAAAAAAAACATTTTTATTACAGCGAGTGTGCGTGTGTCAAGGATCGAACTCGGGACGTATGCGTTTGTTTGCACACAGTCCACCGCTGGACTGTGTGTCTAACCCGTTCATAATACTGATTTTAATTAATCTTATACAATAGGCCGACTTCATCTTCTTCGTTCAAAACACAGACAACGATTAACCATGCTGTTACTTGTTAAATTAATTTAACGAACTTTATAAGTGTTTGTAATGTATTGATCAGAAAGGGTTTGGGGAAATGATTGTACCGAACAGATTGTCTTCTTCAGAAATCCGGCAAAGATCGTCGGCTCTGTTTTGTGAACTTCGGCTGTTAGGATCAATTAACAGTTTGGATGGATTAGATGTGAAATTGAACTACTGAGCAACGATTATCAGTAAGTTTAAATGATCATACCGGCAAACAGCGAGATTCTGGAACTTTCAGAAGTTTTTCGGCGAAAACAGAAAATCCGGCAACGTCGTCTGGGGTTGATTCTGGGTGATGGAATGATATTAGAATTTGTCTAATAATGGAATGAAACAGAAAAAGTCGAGGTATTTACCGTGTTGATGAAAGTCTCGGTTTTCCGGCGACTTGCAGAGAATTCCGGCGAGTGAAATTGATTGAAGAATCAGTGCGATTTTGAGCGAAAAGTTTACTAGAGGCTAGGGTGTGCATTTATAGGGAAGAATATCGATGAATTGGGTCTGATTACCGTCTTGATTCGTTGGTCAGCCGTTCTCCGGCGCTTACGACGGATGTCGCGGAACTGGACGTCGGTTATAACCGATGGCGTCGTTAATTCTTACGTTAAGTCAAAAGTAACCGACGATAATTGGCGAAATCGTCGGGTTTTCCGGCGTCAGCGGATTTGGGCGCGCTGTTGACTGGGTTTGATTTCCAGATTTATTATTTGTATTAATTGTTTCAATATGTTATCAAACAACACAAGTGGCGGAGTGGTAGGGCGAGTGTGAGTTAAGGTTTGGATGATTCTCTCGGCTGACCCGGGTTCGAAACCCGGCATCAGCATAATATTTTTATTTCCTTATTTTTAATAAATTTTCAATTATAAATTTTATATTCTAATATAATTATTAATTATGTATCGTTTAAAATTAATTTGAGCATTAAATATGCAACGAAATTTTTAACTGGTTGTTCGGTTAAAAAAACGAAGCGGGTTTGGTTAATCCGGTTTTTGACGGATGTTACAAACACCACAGTGGCCAATTCTAGATCATGCGTTGGGTAGTTTTCTTCATGTGGTTTGAGCTGTCTTGAGGCGTATGTTATAACTTTACCTCGTTGCATTAAAACCCCTCCTAACCCCTGACGCGAGGCGTCCGTGTACACAACTAAATCTTCCGTCCCGTCTGGTAGGGTTAACACTGGTGAATTAGACAGTCTCTCCTTCAGAACTTGAAATGTTTTTTCTTGTTCGGGTCCCCATACAAACTTCTCACTTTTCTTTGTTAATTTAGTCATGGGTAAGGATAATTTGGAGAAATCTTGAATAAATCTTTGATAGTAGCCCGCTAATCCCAGAAAACTTCTTACTTCGTATGGATTCTTTGGAGGAATCCATTTCATGACTGCTTCCACCTTTGACAGATCCACTAAAACACCATCTTTGTTAATCATATGGCCGAGAAATTGCACTTCCCTTAGCCAAAAGGCACACTTAGAGAACTTCGCATATAACTTTTCCTTACGTAGAATTTCTAATACTTCACGCAAATGATTTGCATGATCGATCTTGCTTCGGGAATATACTAAGATGTCATCTATAAACCCTATTACAGATTTATCTAGCATGGGTCGGCATACCCGATTCATAAGGTCCATAAACGCAGCCGTCGCATTAGTTAGTCCAAAAGACATTACTAGGAACTCGCAATGTCCGTATCGAGTTCTGAACGTAGTTTTTGCCACATCTTCTTCCCATACTCGTAATTGATGATATCCTGAGCGCAAGTCGATTTTTGAGAACCAACTTGCCCCTTGCAGTTGGTCAAATAGATCGTCAATTCGAGGTAAGGGATATCGATTCTTAACCGTTAATTTGTTTAATTCTCTATAGTCGATGCACATGCACATTGAACCATCTTTCTTTTTGACAAATAACACGGGGGCTCCCCAAGGTGACATGCTCGGGCGTATGAAACCTTTATCGAGCAATTCTTGTATCTGGGTCATTAACTCCCGCATTTCTGTAAGAGCCAATCTATAGGGAGCCTTAGCCACCGGTTTAGCACCTGGGTTTAATTCGATGAGAAACTCTACATCTCGTTCGGGTGGGAGACCCCGTAATTCATCCGGAAACACATCCGGGTACTCATTTACAATTTCAACATCATCAAATTTTGGTGTGTCCTTAGTGGTATCTACTACATAAACTAGAAACGACTTGCCTCCATTTTGCACGTACTTGACTGCTTCTACAATGGTACATAGCTTCGTCTCGAGCTTTCTTTCCCCATAAACACTTACCCATTTCCCATTTGCTGATAGCACTCGTATGGTCTTAGTTTCACATTGAATTTCCGCATAGTATCGAGATAACCAATCCATGCCCACTATAACTTTGAACTCCCCCAATACCATGGGCACAAGGTCTATTTTGAATTCCTCGCCTTCTATAACGATTTTGCATCCCTTACACATTTCGTTCAATAAGTAGTTCTTGCTATCAGCTACTTCTACTTCTAAAGGTATAGGCATTCGTTCAATTTTAAAGAAAGGATAGCTTATAAGTTCATGTGATACAAATGACCTACTTACCCCAGAATTGAATAACACATTTGTAGGTATTAAATTAATTAAGAAAATACCTGACACAACATTCGAAAGTGCCTTAGCTTCTTCGGTGGTAATTTGAAACATTCTTCCTTTAGCTTTCGGGGCAAAATCCTTCTTCCCATCTCTACCCCATTTTCCTTCAGTTTTGGGCAATCTGCCTTGACATGTCCCGGTGAGAAATAGTTGAAACATGTTCTGGTCGTGTTAGGGCATTTGTAATAAGGGTGCCCTTCTTGTCCGCAGTTGTAGCACCCTTTCTTGCCCATCAAACATTCTCCCGAATGAAGCTTTCCACAAGTCTTACATCGAGGAATTCCACTTTTCATGTTATCCTTTTTGTTGTAATCCTGAACTTTCGACTTCTTGGACGGACTCGAATTACCACTCCTTTCTATCATTCTCGTTTCCCCCCATTCTATTTGACGCTTAAGTTCAATTTCTCTCCCTTGCCCAATTGATCAGTTCATTTAGAGTTTCACACTTCGAGGGAGTGATGAACTCTCTAAATTCCAACCTTAACATGTTTTGATATCGATTAATCTTCATTCTTTCGGTCTTCATAAGGTCTTGACAAAATTTTAATTTGTCAAGAAAAACATTCGTAATTTCATCGATAGACTCCTTACCTTGTCGAAGATGTAAAAACTCCTCTTGAATCCGGTCAACTGTGGATTGCGGGCAATGGAACTTTAAGAAAGGTTCCTTAAACTCCTGCCATGTTAACTCTTGAAGCTTCTCTTCTCCCAATTCCTTGCAATGGGCGTCCCACCAATCCTTTGCTTGGAGTTGGAGTTGGCCCGTTGCAAACATTACTTGGTCTTCCTTCTCGCACCTACTTCTTATAAACACGGCCTCCATGTTGGAAATCCATTTTTGGCATAAGATAGGATCGATTTTTCCATCATACGTTGCGGGGTTACAAGCCATGAAGTCCCTATATGTGCATCTATGAGTCCCCTTTTTATTTTGCACCCCGCTTATCCACTCCTTAAGCTCTTCAATTTTGCTAGTCATGATAGCTTCTACTGTTTCCAAGACACGGCTTTCTACTTCTTGCGCTAACTGGGGAAGATTGGCTTACATATCTTTTGCAACCTCCTCTGAGATTTTCTCATTCATCGCTTCTTGACGTGCCAAATCGTTATCATTCAAATCTCTATCATCTTCCATCTACATAGGTATTATTTACTTTCGTTAGAATATTCATTCATTAACCTTGTTTTGATCATTCATAACGACTGTTATTATCATTCATTCTTGAAATGTTCATTTCATAATAATGATCAAAATGGTTTATAATCTTCTACGTGTTCTCGATAATTCAAAAGACTTATTCTTTCATGCATTCTTATTCTTCGTCTTGAAACATTACATTCTTAACATATCTTTTCATGATTCAATTAATATTTACACCACTTCTTATAGTTAAATTTCACCCTTCGGGTTCTTAATGAGTTACGAGTCATGTTTTAAGAGATTTGGAACTTATGATGTGAAAAGAAAACATGATCAACTTATGAGGGGCGTCGGCGACGCTCAAACACGGCGTCGGCGACGCACCCTAGTTTGTTGCGTCGGGTATATGTTGCGTAGACAGTGGGTTTAGCCGTCGGAAGTTAGAGGTAGCGTCGGCGACGTCCAATATAGGCGTTGGCGACACCCCATCTGTGTTGCAGACGCTATTTTATCTTATTTCAGCTTATGCAACCCGTTTACAGGCTACGTTCCAACCCAAACTAAACCAAAATGTCCGTAACATCCCATAACGCTCCGTAGTCATCCCATATATTAATCCGTCATATATTTATACTTAATAAGTAAAAGACACTTACTTGCATGACGCCTCAGAAAGAAAACATTTACACACGAGCCTTCGGTTTGAGTTCAAGCACCTTAACTCATGCTCGAATCCCTTAAATCTGGGCTCTGATACCAACTTATAACGCCCGTTACTAGTAAACGTTAAAACTTCGTAAAATTTAAAACTTTGCATTAATAGGTGAAATTTTGACCAAAATACCCCCCACGCAAATTTATACAAATCAAACATAGACATTGGTTACAAGGAGTTTTCAACTACATATCAATTCCCAAAATGTAAACCTTAAGGTTATGCATAAAAGATATACATAGGCGACTTATTAAAACTAAGTTTATATTCCAAAGGTATTTGTTTTGACCCGTTAATCCATCTAAGCTTGTTCCGGAAACGTGTAAAGGGCAAGTAGTGTGTTCATTCCGAGCGAGGCTCAGCATTAAGTAGAAGTTTTACCTAAACATCATAACAAGTTCGATTAACATTTCGTATTAATTCAAATAATGACTAATAATAAATTTAAGCGATCGTACTATCCTCACATGCTTTAACTTCAAAATATATGCTTAACTTACATAACATAAGGTTGTCGACCCATTCGCATTAATTCAACTCATAACCATTCTTAAACCATTCCCGTTCTTATTCGAATGGCCCATTCTAAAGAAGCCACACGAATCCATTCTCTTACTTTTACATTCTTATCCGGTTGACCCGTTTTATGCAAGTCAACACGAATCCATTCCTTCGCTTTTATATTCTTATCCAGATGACCCGATTATATATAAGTCAACACGGATTCATTCTTTTGCCTTTACATTCTTATCCGGTTGACCCGTTCTGTGCAAGTCAACGCGTATCCATTCTTTTACTTTTACATTCTTATCCGATTGACCCGTTCTGGTCAAAATCTTAGTCTTTCTCTAATATAGCATTCCAAAAATTTGACCCATTTATATCGAGTCATTTACAACAATTATTCCTTAGCGTGACATTCTATTCGATAAACTCAATTTCATAAAACGATAGTGAAATCATTCCTTCAGTTATTAGAATGAAAATAATACTACTATTATGTTTGAGTTTGGTAAGTAACATACCTCGGTCTTGGTTTCCTTGTCGTTTCGTATTGTCCGAACCTTCTTCCATTATCCTTACACATCGATGTTTATATTTAGATTTCAGTTCCATAATTACTACTCGTTCATTCTTGGAGAAGGTGTTGCAAAACTCAACATATGTATCATTTATATACTGAATTCATGATCTTTACATAAGGTTCAAAATCAAGTCACAAATTCCTAGTTAAGACATTTCATTAAACACTTGGTGAGCGTATGTAAGACCCTATCTTATTATATTGAATTTTCAATAAAAATTTTGCATTTAAATGAGTAAATGCGAATATACATCATTACAAATTTTACGAGATTATTAAAAACTTTTTCTATATATAACCTTTTGACAAGTTGTTATTGATTAGTTCCATAGTCTTGAAACAAATGCGGAAGCTTGGTCTTTGATCGTGTTCGGTTCTTCTTATAACTTGATCTTCCTCCGGTGCTCCAAATATCGCCTATATTTCATATTTTATGAAAATACGAAAGTTATAATAAATTATAACAGATCGAATAAACCCGAAGGCTTAAAGCAATAAAACAAAACTTTGGTTTTAGGCTCCACCGTAAGCTACGTGACCACCGTAGCTTACGGTCAAGCCTTACGTCCTAGCTCACTGTCTTACGTTAAGACTTCATTTTTAACACAGCAGCAGCCCACCGTAAGCTACGTAGGCCACCGTAGCCTACGGGGGCTTGCTGCAGATTTTCTCTTGTTTGTAATTTAGTTACGGAAACTTCCGTAACTCATTCGATATAAATCCGTTTTACTTGAAACTTGTTTCTAATCGTTCGTAAATTGTTTTCTTACATAATTAACCGAGATCCTTGACCCGGATACTCATTTTCTATGACTTATGCATTTATTCCGAATTTATACTCATGCTTTCCGATTTTACCCATTTTGCCCTTTAATCCTTTTTGGACCAACTATATTTATATGCCCCATTTGGTATGCTTTAGCATTACCTTAATACCACATAGTTGCCTTGCAAATACATTGCCCTATTCAACTAGACCTTTATTTAGTTATTATTTTGACCCGTTTAGTTGTATTAGCGTAATTCAACGCTTATTTCAACCAACCTTATCATCTTTTTATATCCACACTAGGATATCTATCTATTTCCCACACAACTTATTTGTGATGAATTTATTATCGTAAATTCATTTTGTCCAATTTCCGCCCTTTTGATTCGACCGATTACGAAAAGACCATTTAAAGGCATCAAACCAAAAGGTTTATGCTTTTCGCTTTTACGTTACCGAAAGGGGTCTATACATTATAGAACTCGTTTTTAAACTAATATTAGAGTCGTTTACTTATTTTATCATTCGAGGGCATTTTGGTGAACTTAGACCCTTCTTTACTACGAAGGACATACAATATCGTGTTTTGACCAAAATGAACGTTTGATCATATCTATGTAAAATCATTATGTTCTTAAGAACATAATATTTACAAATTAGATTATTGGATTTACTTTACCTTAGGTAATCCATTATTCATTTATGACTCATTTAACTCTCATCGGGCCTTTAAGTCCTTGTTGAGAGTTTGACCCGCTACATGTACCTGGCTCGGCTCATAGCACTGATTCAATTTAATACCTTGCTCTATTAGTTGCTATTTAATAACAATGCAATTCATCCTCATCTTCCTGTGAGCACAAAACTCAACAAGTATCCATTAGTCATCATCGCCAAATGGTGACAATATCACCATTTGACCCGTTTGGTCTAAATGACCATTTATCTTTATGAGATGATATTATTTGTCATCTCGCCATCTAGTCCATTTCGGTTTACGACTTATGATCATATTACTTTAGGTCATTCTTAATCTGTTGATCCGTCATGGCATACACCATAGGGTGTCTATTTCAAGATTAAATATTTATTTGTCAACCCATGACTAAATTACCATTTTACTCTTTATATTCCTTATGACTTACACCATAAGGTATCTTTTTCCAAAATCATTGGTTACTTGTCATTACATGACTAAATTATTGTTTTACCATTTTTACCACAAATATGGTTTATTTCCATCTTCGCTTGTTCCAACCGTATCCATCCGTGTCGGAACTTCATATTTCAGAATCTTGTTCCGAATTCCCAAAACGCTTATTCATATTCAAACATAAGTAAATTTACTATTTTAAGATGTAAGCTTAAAACCTTGAATTTCGATTATGCCTTCTTCCGCGTACTTGTTCCGTTTGACTCGCTTCTTCCCAAGCCCCCACTAGCTTGTCAAGCGTCAAACTATCATTTATCATTCGCAACATGGTTAGGTTAGTCATCATCTAACACGACTATTCCACCTTACGGATTTTATATCAAATCTATCATTCGATTTTAGTATAGGTCAGTTTGACTCTTAAAAGTCAGCTGTCTTTTTACTCACACTAACCCACAAACAAGTTTAACAACTCATTTACGCATTTTGTTAATTACATAGTAAGCACTATTCTTAGGCTACCAATTGAGTTACGTTTTCCAAATTAAGTTCACATGATTGCTAATATCAATTAACATAGTTTCTACAATCATATGCTAATTTATCAGTCTTATGCAAGAACTTGGGATTATTTCATCACTATGAAACAACCCATTGCATCATATATATGGAATTTACCCAAACATTAAACTTAGCCAAATACTTTAAACATTCACATTCACATTCACATGTTGATTTTAAGTATCTATCAACATGTGTTTAACATAAATCTCATCTTATCATAAAAACCCATTTCAAGTCATGTATGAACATCTATTCGAACCTCCAATTGTTCAAATATCTTGTACATACACACAAGTATGATGATCATAAACACTTATATATCATCAATTTCATCCTATAATCAGAACCTACTTTATAATTTACTTGTTAATCACTAACAAGTAATCTTACATCAAATTATGCATAATTTCATTAAGTTTAACGAAATCTATCATACACATACACTTAATATCATCTTTGGATCATCATCCAACAATCTAATTGCAAGTAATCTACTTGTCTCAATTCGCAACTTTCACCAATCTAGGTTTTAAGACATACCTTATGATCTCCTAATGAGATGATCAATAATTTATGTTCATGCACTGATTTGGGTCTCGAATTGATCTTTAATTTGATGGATTTAGCTTGAACTAGGGCTTCCCTTGTTCTCCAGCCGTAGAACACACACACACATACACTAACTATGTGTTTTGTGTTTTAATTTTTGAGTTTTATATCATAAGTTCCCTTTTTGGCAGCCTTGGTCCCTCAAGTTTAGTTTTGATTAACAATGAGACTACAACTCATTGTTTGGTTACTTATATGCATGTTTTTAACTAGGTTTATTGTTCCTAGTTATTTTGTTTATAGTTTAACTTTCATCGCTAATGGTCTTTTACCCGTACTTTAATATTAACGTGGTTTGGTCACCAAACTCGTTTTTGGGGTGTTACAAACCAGGAAGGTATGGCAGTGCCTTTTAGGCTCCAAGGTGCATGCACCCTTCATGTGTAAGGCCTCATGTGCCGTTTCTTTCATCTTGTATCCCTTTTCTTTACTTGATCGAGTCGTCATTTCCCCACTCGGTCGTATGTATCTATCAAAATGCTTATTCCACGCAAACCTTATACTGATAAGCGCATTCAACGAATTTTTAATTTTTTTTTTATCTTGACCGATCTTGTCGGTTGGACTTATTAGTCACCAGTCACCTTATAACTCATAATTTAGGTACCCTCATATTGCCTTCACAAGGCTTTTACAAACTTTCGAGACCCTAGTCTCATAACTTGTGTTTCAAGGTGATCACATGACATGTTATATATATATATATATATATATATATATAACCGTGATTGCATCACGTCATGTTAAATTTTATATCTATCTTTTTCGTTTTCGAAAATTTTCTTTCCGAATTCATCGTCTCACACGTAATTGTGTCAAGACCTGTTTCCTTTACTATTAATCATTTTCCAATTCATCTCATACAGTTTATTTTTTTATTAAAACGTTGTTTCTAACTAAAAACCGAATTTTAGTTTAACGCTTTTTTTCCGACTTATATCGATTACTCGCATCGAGAATTTGGCAATCTAGTATTTCTTCTTTTTGCTGTTTTTTATTTCACGTGGGGAATCGTAAATAATTTCCTCACTTTATTTAAGAGGACCCGTAAGCTCTTTTTACTTAGCCTCCTAAGCTATTTCTTAAACTTTCTCCTCTTCTTTTCTTTTACTTAGCCTCCTAAAGTGAGGTCTTTTAATGCATTGTGATTCCAAGGTCATTTTGACCTTGTAGATCATTACACTATTCGTAACCCAAGGTCGTGGTGATCCTTTAGATCATCCTTTTTACCCATATCGTTCTCTAAATATATATTTGGTGTCAATGCACCTCTTTGTACTTGAAAGGAAAATTATTTATGTTGTCCTTTCTTTATCGTCAAATCGTGGCTCCATTTTACCATGAAGACCAAATTATTTTACTTCAATGATGGTCTTAAGACCTTGTTTGATCCGGTTTGTTAACAATTTTATTTTTTTCTATGACTCTGCAATTTACGAATCACATTCGCTCGTCGGATCTATTAGTCATTTCATGATCACTTGCATCTAAGCTTAGCGTAAGATCAAATGGCGTTGACCACTCGTAACCCCCGAGTCACAATTACCATCTTTAGTGGTAACCACAACATTTTGTGTATGTTGTCCCAAACATTTATTCAGATCAGACACTGTCTGTTGATAGCCGTGCGCGTCTGTGCGATCGTAGTCTATGACTAGATCATTTTTCGTTCAGACAATTCTTCGACTTTATGACTTCATATGTCCTTTATGTGTCGGTTTGTCTCACCTTTAGCGTTATCTGGTTTAAGCCTGTATCGCTTTACAACCCGTTACTCGAGTTCTTTTATCTTAAAGTTTTTAACATTCCCGTTATCCATTTTGTGTCTTCATTTATATTCATTCACGACCCATTTTATGGGTTCATTTCTATTTCACGCTCCCATTATTCGGTTTGCGTCTACAGTATATTTAATCACGTCCCATTACCCGGGCTCATTATTCTTTTGCTTTAACGCTCTCGTTACCCGGTTTGCGTTTACTTTTAAATTCAATCACAATACTTCTTTTTGACTCGTTTGGCTTGCTCGTGTGAAATCCATCACTTATGAGCGATCGAATCTAATTCTTTATTTAACCGGTTTGATTTGTTCTTGTGAGATTCATCACTTATGAACTGTCAGACTTTGTTCATTATCTGACCCGTTTGACTTGTTCGTGTGAATACATCACTTTTGAACAATCAAACTTTAATCTTTATCTGATCTGTTTGACTTGTTCACGTGAAATCCATCACTTTTGAACAATCAAACTTTACTCTTTATCTGATCTGTTTGACTTGTTCACGTGAAATCCATCACTTTTGAACAATCAAACTTTACTCTTTATCTAACCCGTTTGACTTGCTCATGTGAAATCCGTCACTTCTGAACAGTTAAACTTTTATTCTTTTTCTAATCGTTTGACTTATTCTTGCGAAATCCATCACTTCTGAACAGTCAAACTTTATCCTTTATCTAACCCGTTTGACTTGTTCATGTGAAATCCATCACTTCTAAACAATCAAACTTTATTATTATTATTTTTTTAATCCGTTTGACTTGTTCTTGTGAAATCCGCCACTTCTGAACAGTGAAACTTTATTCTTCCGTTTGACTGGTTCATGTGAAATCCATCACTTCTGAGCAGTCAAATTTTATTCTTTATTCGATCATCCTTTATGGCCTCACAGACCATGAATGATGATTATCATCATCATTTCTTTCTTTTCTCTTTTTATCTTTTCTACGATCATAGTCATCGACTTGATCCTTTCCCGTGTGGGCACTACCTCCGTTTCTATGACCTCACAGGTCATTTATTTGGTTTTATGTGCCCTTTTTGTCAACCGTGGTTCTTTTGTCCATAATGACTCATTCCCATTCACCTCGTCTTTACCACATCGAATGTATATGTGTTTATTATAACAAGTTCATGATATCATGTGTTTATCATTTACTTGGCCAGAGTAAGCGATCAACACATGGTACACATGGCCTTATTATAACTAACATATTACTTCCCATGTAAGTAAATCCTCGGTTCATGTCCGTATTTCTGATTTATTTGGTAAAACTTTGTTTAATTGTTATTTAACAATTATTAGTTTTTACCCTTCTCTTCTCAAAATATATAAATGTTTTCCCTTTTTTATAAGACTTTTATGTAATCACATTTATCTACGTGATTTTTAATTTTCCTCAATAAAAACTTATTGAAAATTTCTACTTTGATGGTCACTCCATCCAAGATTTTAGATGTGAACTCTTTTATATTTTATTATTCATGATTTGTGAATAATGAGTATTATCCGCCCAATTTCTCTTGGGAACATCATCATGGATGGGTATCCCTTCCGGTTTTCCCATGCTTTAATCCCGTATACAACCGTTATTCATTACATTATCTGTTGTATACTACTAGTTATACAATAATTTAAAGTGTGCACCTGTGCGATATTTTCTTCATTGGCTTTCATTGCCGTTCCACCTTTATTTAATCATCATTTAGTTTAGGTCATTAATGAGTATGCTCTACTTGTCATACTTCAGCCCATTTTATCATCACGTCGGCAAATCATTAGACTCCAGCCATCTTCAGATGCGAGCATCCTATAACTAAAACATTTACATTGATTAGTAACATTGAAAATTAATAAGCGCCCTTACTATAGTACAAAGCTATCTATAATACTTGTTAGCACAAGTAATTCACTAGCTATATTGGTCTTTTATCATTTTATTTGGGGTAACGTGCGTTCACACGATAACCCTATGTGTTATTTACAACACTTTAAGTATATTAGACCGCTAAATTTATAATAACTTACCGGATCATATGACCAAGCCTCGAACCGAAACACACTTGATCATTAACCTTGAGCTCTGATTACAAACTTGTAAGACCCTATCTTATTATATTGAATTTCCAAAAAAAAATCGCATTTAAATGAGTAAATGCGAATATACATCATTACAAATTTTTCGAGTTTATTAAAAACTTTATTCTATATATAACCTTTTGACAAGTCGTTACTGATTAGTTCCATAGTCTTGAAACCAAATGTGGAAGCTTGGTGTTTGATCGTGTTCGGTTCTTCTTATAGCTTGATCTTCCTCCGGTGCTCCAAATATCGCTTATATTTCATATTTTATGAAATACGTTAGTTATAATAAATTATAGCATGATCGAATAAACCCGAAGGCTTAAAGCAATAAAAACAAAACTTTTGTTTTAGGCTCCACCGTAAGCTACAGTGACCACCGTAGCTTACGGGCAAGCCTTACGGTCCTAGCTCACTGTCTTACGTTTAAGACTTCGTTTTTAACACAGCAGCTGCCTACCGTAAGCTACGTAGGCCACCGTAGCCTACGGGGGCTTGCTGCAGATTTTCTCTTGTTTGCAATTTAGTTACGGAAACTTCCGTAACTCATTCGATATAAATCCGTTTTACTTGAAACTTGTTTCTAATCGTTCGTAAATTGTTTTCTTACATAATTAACCCGAGATCCTGACCCGGATACTCATTTTCTATGACTTATGCATTTATTTCCGAATTTATACTCATGCTTTCCGATTTTACCCATTTTGCCCTTTAATCCCTTTTTGGACCAACTATACATTTATATGCCCCATTTGGTATGCTTTAGCATTCCCTTAATACCCACATAGTTGCCTTAGCAAATGCATTGCCCTATTCAACTAGACCTTTATTTAGTTATTATTTTGACCCGTTTAGTTGTTTTAGCGTAATTCAACGCTTATTCAACCAAACCTTATCTATCTTTTTATATCCACACTAGGATATCTATCTATTTCCCACGCAACTTTATTTGTGATGAATTTATTATCGTAAATTCATTTTGTCCAATTTCCGCCCTTTTGATTCGACCGATTACGAAAAAGACCATTTAAAGGCATCAAACCAAAAAGGTTTATGCTTTTCGCTTTTACGTTACCGAAAGGGTCTATTACATTATAGAACTCGTTTTTAAACTAATATTAGAGTCGTTTACTTATTTTATCATTCGAGGGCATTTTGGTGAACTTAGACCCTTCTTTACTACGAAGGACATACAATATCGTGTTTTGACCAAAATGAACGTTTGATCATATCTATGTAAAATCATTATGTTCTTAAGAACATAATATTTACAAATTAGATTATTGGATTTACCTACCTTAGGTAATCCATTATTCATTTATGACTCATTTAACTCTCATCGGGCCTTTAAGTCCTTGTTGAGAGTTTGACCCGCTACATGTACCTGGCTCGGCTCATAGCACTGATTCAATTTAATACCTTGCTCTATTAGTTGCTATTTAATAACAATGCAATTCATCCTCATTCTTCCTGTGAGCACAAAACTCAACAAGTATCCATTAGTCATCATCGCCAAATGGTGACAATATCACCATTTGACCCGTTTGGTCTAAATGACCATTTATCTTTATGAGATGATATTATTTGTCATCTCGCCCATCTAGTCCATTTCGGTTTACGACTTATAATCATATTAACTTTAGGTCATTCTTAATCTGTTTGATCCGTCATGGCATACACCATAGGGTGTCTATTTCAAGATTAAATATTTATTTGTCAACCCATGACTAAATTACCATTTTACTCTTTATATTCCTTATGACTTATACCATAAGGTATCTTTTTCCAAAATCATTGGTTACTTGTCATTACATGACTAAATTATTGTTTTACCATTTTTACCATCAAATATGGTTTATTTCCATCTTCGCTTGTTCCAACCCGTATCCATCCGTGTCGGAACTTCATATTTCAGAATCTTGTTCCGAATTCCCAAAACGCTTATTCATATTCAAACATAAGTAAAATTTACTATTTTAAGAATGTAAGCTTAAAACCTTGAATTTCGATTATGCCTTCTTCCGCGTACTTGTTCCGTTTGACTCGCTTCTTCCCAAGCCTCCACCTAGCTTGTCAAGCGTCAAACTATCATTTATCATTCGCAACATGGTTAGGTTAGTCATCATCTAACACGACTATTCCACCTTACGGATTTTATATCAAATTTATCATTCGATTTTAGTATAGGTCAGTTTGACTTTTAAAAGTCAGCTGTCTTTTTACTCACACTAACCCACAAACAAGTTTAACAACTCATTTACGCATTTCGTTAATTACATAGTAAGCACTATTCTTAGGCTACCAATTGAGTTACGTTTCCAAATTAAGTTCACATGATTGCTAATATCAATTAACATAGTTTCTACAATCATATGCTAATTTATCCGTCTTATGCAAGAACTTGGATTGTTTCATCACTATGAAACAACCCATTGCATACATTAAAACCAAGCTAAATACTTTAAACATTCACATTCACATGTTGATTTTAAGCATCTATCAACATGTGTTTAACATAAATCTCATCTTATCATAAAAACCCATTTCAAGTCATGTATGAACATCTATTCGAACCTCTAATTTGTTCAAATATCTTGTACATACACACAAGTATGATGATCATAAACACTTATATATCATCAATTTCATCATATAATCAGAACCTACTTTATAATCTACTTGTTAATCACTAACAAGTAATCTTACATCAAATTATGCATAATTTCATTAAGTTTAACGAAATCTATCATACACATACACTTAATATCATCTTTGGATCATCATCCAACAATCTAATTGCAAGTAATCTACTTGTCTCAGTTTGCAACTTTCACCATCTAGGTTTTAAGACATACCTTATGATCTCCTAATCGAGGTGAATAATAATTTATGTTCATGCACTGATTTGGGTCTCAATTGATCTTCAATTTGATGGATTTAGCTTGACTAGGGCTTCCCTTGTTCTCCTGCCGTAGAACACACACACACATACACTAACTATGGGTTTATGTTTTAATTTTTGAGATTTTATATCATAAGTTCCCTTTTTGGCAGCCTTGGTCCCTCAAGTTTAGTTTTGATTAACAATGAGACTACAACTCATTGTTTGGTTACTTATATGCATGTTTTTAACTAGGTTTATTTGTTCCTAATTATTTTGTTTATAGTTTTCATCGCTAACGGTCTTTTACCCGTTCTTTAATATTAACATGGTTTGGTCACCAAACTCGTTTTTTGGGGTGTTACAGCGTATCATCAACAAAGCATTGTGTACAAGTATTCATAGCATACTTCTACTAGTTAACATCATAGATCATCGTAATCTGTTAACTAAACCAAATTCTCAATCCTAAAATTTATCTAGTAATCTCTAACATCTACAAACTTATACTTCAACAATACCCCTAAGATTACTTCTACATAATCATCACATTATCATTTCAAGTGGGTTTTCAATAAAACCTTGAAAGGGGGCTATTTCAAACATAATTCTCATTCCATAGTGTGATTCTAACTTGTATTCGTTCTAATTTCACATAAATTTATGGATTGAATTCAATCCACTTTTTACAAAATCACTCAAATCATGAATTTCAACGTACCTTATGTTAAGAACTCTTGAATGATAATGAATTGGTGTTCATGCATAAATTTTAGTTCAATTCTCTTTCAATTTGCAGGATTGTGTTGAAACAAGGGTTTACCCCCTTCTTTTTCTTGGCTTTGGTCAAACACACACATGTGTTAAAGAGTATGTATGTGTTTTTTATTTATATTTTCATTATATTAGTCCATTTTTCTTACATCTTCATTTAACCCCTCAAGTTTGCCACTTATGATGTTCTTACATGTTAGTTTCTTTATTTGATTCGGGATGCTAGTTATTATATCTCATTCTAAGTCATGACCGTATTAATTTAATATATGAGCAAATTTAGGGCGTTACATTTTGGTCAATTTTAGTCCTTTTTGCCACGAAGGACTTTTTAAAAGCATAGTTTGACCAAATGAGCACCTTTAACCATCGTTCTATTTAATATCATTGTGTTTCTTAAGAACATAATGTTCTCCAATTTCAATTATTAGATATACCTCAGTTTAGGTGATCTAAAGCCCACCCATAACTCGATTAACTCTCGTTGGACCTAAGTATTCATTGACAGTTTAACTCATTACACGTACCTGACTCGTGTCATAGCATTGACCCGTATTAATACCTTGCAATATTAATTTCTAATTAAAAGCAATGCAATCCATACACTAATTCCCTATGAGCACAAAACTCAACAAGCGACCATTAGTAATTATTGTCGAATGGTAATAATGTCACCATTTGCGCCGTTTGGCCTAAATGACCAATTATCATTGTGAGATGGTATTTATTAGCCATCTCATCCATGTATCCCGTTTTAGTTTACACCATATGATCATATTACTTAAAAGTCATTTCTTCATTTGTTTGACCCATCATGGCTTACGCCATAAGGTGTCTTTTTCAAAAACTATTATTTATCCGTCAACTCATAACCAAATTACCATTTTACCCTTTTTACCCATTATGGTTTACACCATAGGGTAACTTTTTAAAACTCTTTATTTATTCGTCATCACATGACCGAACTACCATTTTACCCTGTTCACCATCAAATATGGTTTCTCACATTTTTCACTTGTCTCGACTCGTATCATTCCGCATCGGAATTTCATATTTCCAATACTAACTTACCTTATACTTAACCAATACAAAAAGTAGGTGTTCTACCTAAAAAGATGTAAGCTTTACTTACCTTGCATCCGATTATGCCTTTCCAACGTGCTTGATCCGTTTGGCCCGTTTTCTCCCAAGCTTTCACCTAGCTTGTCAAGCGTCAAACTACCATTATCATTCGCAAGATGATTAGATTAGTCATCATTATTACGACTACCCCACCTTACGGACTTATATAATAATTACTATTTGATCCTGTTATAGGTCAGTTTAACTTTTAAAAGTCAACTGCGTATTAACTTATGAAATGCACAATTAAGTTCAACAAACTCATTTAGGCATTCCGTCAATTACCCGGTAGGCGTTATTTCTAGGCCAGCATTTTAACTAAATTTCTCTACTAAGTTCATACAAATGTTAACATCGGATTAACATAGTCTCAATCATTATATGCTAATCTATCAATCTTACACAAGAACTTGGGATTGTTTCATCATTATAAAACAACTCATTGCATCATCAATACGGAATTTACCCAAACATCAAGCTTATCCAAATACTTTAAACATTCATAAATACATGATGATTTCAAACCTCATTTAACATGAATACAACATCTATTTCATTATATCATACAAAACCCATTCTGTGGCGAGTATGAACATGTACTCGAACTCGTAGATTATTCAAGTATCTTGCTATTACAATCATGTATAATGATTAAAGCACATGTATATCATCAACTTCACTATATTATCAAAAGCCACTTCATAATCTATTTGTTAATCACTTACAAGTAATCTTATCTCAATTATCTCATAATTTCATGATGTCTAACAAAATTAAGCATACATAAACACTCAATTTCATCTTTGGGTCATAATCCAAAAATCTAATTTCAAGTATTCTACTTGTCTCAAGTTATGACTTTCACCAATCTAATTTTTGAGACATACCTTATGATCCCCTCATTTAGGTGATCATTTATATGCGTTCATGTATTGATTTGAGGCTAGCATTGACCTTCCATTTGGTGATTCTTGGATGAACTAGGGTTTCCCCTTGTCTCCACCTCTTAATGATCGACCAACACACACTCACTATGTATGTTGTGTCTTAATTCTTGTGTTTATAAAACACAAGTTCTTTTTTTGGCAGCTTTAGCCCCTCAAGTTTAGTTTTGATTATATCAGACTACAACTCCATGTTTCATTACCTATTTACATGTTACCAACTAGGTTAATTAGTTCCTAGTTATTTTGTTTACGTATTAACTTTTACCACTAACGATATTTTACCCGTCCCTTAATATTAACGTGGTTTGATTACCAAACCCGTTTTTGGGGTGTTACAAAATGGGTGTTAGGAAGCTTGTTTGTATAGTGGTTTAGTAGGGTTTTGAGTTTAATGAGGTTTGAAGGTGATTGGGGAGTTAAGGTGGAAAAAGTGACCAACTCGTATGCAAGAAACAACTTGTTGCGGATCAAGGCCTCTCGCCAGCCACGAGAGAAAAGGGCTAGCCTCTCGCATCCCGCCAGAGCCTCATTTAGGCAGAACTTCCATTTTTGCAATTTGGCCCCTAAACTTTGGTTTTTTTCGTTATTTTAAGCTAAAACTTGGTGTTTTATCATGTTTTTAAGTATATAACATGTATGTAAGTATAATCTGAGTATCGAGAATGTATGTATGAGTATTTGCACGTATAATAAGTATCAGTTTGTATGTAAACATGCATTTTACGATCGAATGCATGTAAGACAAGTATGTATAAAGCATGAATTTCATTACGATCAAAGTCTCGGATTACAAAACTGGAAATGAAATACGAATGTGATATGAATACGAGTTTTCATTAATAGAAATACGATTACACTTTCTAAATAAGGAAAGTATAAAATGTGAAGCGTTACAGTAGGATCTGAGGAGGGTAAGATGTAGACAGCCTTAACTCTACCCCTGTAGAAATAGGATGCTTCCAGTGAGACCCCCGGCTCGATAGTAGCTTTGCATCAATCCTTGGACATAAGGCACATGACACTCAGTAATGGGACAAAGGCCTATTAGTGCATGTATCCCCATGTCTTTTGGCTATCAACGCCACCACATGATACATGATTAACCGTCCGCCGCTTTTAACGTTATTTTCATGAAATTGGTCAAATAACGTTAAACTAGTTCAGTTTCGCTTTTGCCCCCAAGTGCCCACACGTACATACTTATATGCGCACACCGCAACGGGGCGTAGCAAACAAAATAAATATTTATGAATTTTAAAGTTAAACAACATTTAAAACTATAATAGTATAATATAAACCAAGAAATAGTTTGGAATTATGTAGAAACTAAAAGATAAAAAAATGGCATGTTTATAAAATTTAAGAAAAGAGTTAATTATATTTTTCGTCCCTGTGGTTTGTCAAAAGTTACTATTTCAGTCCATTAGTTTAAAAGTTGCCAAAATAGTCCCTATGGTTTCACTTTCCTAACTATTACAGTTCACACACACTAACGCCATCAAGTTATTCTGTTAGTTTATTTGAAATAACCATAATACCCATGTTATTAAAATTAAAACAATAAAAGAGTTAGTTACGTTTAAATCCTGTGGTTTTTTAAAAATAACCATTACAGTCCATTAGTTCTAAAAATTGCCAAAACATTACCAGTATCCTTCACTTTACTTTTCACCCTCCCCGTTTCATCATATCTGACCACCTAATTTTCCCTATCAAAATTGACGTCAGTATGAAAACTTGAGGACTACCTGAAAAACTTGAGGGGTGGAGATAAAGAATGGGTGGTGCCCTGTGTAGTTGTCGGAATTGGTAGAATTCATCAGTAGAAAAAGAGTTGGCCGATGACTTGTTTGAAGAGAATAGCCATAGGTAGTAAAGGATATTAGATAGATGAAGTTGTTAACCGCCATTGTTGGTAAGTTGAAGGTGGAAGTTGTGAAAGTGTTGGTACTGTTTTGGCAATATCTTAGAACTAATGGACTGTAATGGTTATTTTAACAAACTATAGGGATGAAAAACGTAACGAACTCTCTTTATCTTAATTTTAATTTTAATAACAGGGGCATTATGGTTATTTCAAATAAACTTACATAATATATGGTTGACGTTAATGAGGACGGACTGTAATAGTTACGAAATTGAAACTACATGGACTGTTTTGGCAATTTTTAAACTAATGGACTAAAATAGTGATTTTTGACAAACCACGGTGACGAAAAACGTAATTAAATCTTAAAAAATAAGGCATGTGTTATTTTCAGAAGCAAAAAACTAGTCCATGAGGGACGCATCGGCTCAAACCTGAGGAAGGAAGGTCACTGACTCATTGATTGCCATCAAACTAGGTGGTGATTTAAGTTAAAAGCTTGAAGCTAGTTATGTAAATATTTATAAGGGGAAATGGATTTTATCAACCCCTCTCCCTGCAAACTAATTAATTATGGTCGTCATCACACCCAACCAGACATTAACTAGGTTAGTTTTCTTTTGCTGACGTCACTAACTTATCTAATTTGGCATGTTACGTGGATCTGAAACATATTTTATAAATAACAGAAAAGTATATTTATATATATGTTATAAATAAACTATATTATGGTGACTATCCACATTCTAACTCCTGTTTATTCGTATCTTTTGTATTAATGTAACATTCTAACTCCGTCTCTTCATGTCCTTTGTATTAATGTAAGAACACTATATATATAGAGGTTCTTTGTATTGCATCATAACATCTCAATGAATTATAATCATCTATTCTATCTTTCTCTATGTGTTCCTCTGATACTTGTTCTTATGTTCATATACTAGTCACTAGTAAGTCGTTGTTTCACAACACGTTATCAGCACGAACGTGCTGTGTTTTGCCACCTTTGGTATCCCTTTTTCCTTGCCTTTGATGTGTTTTATTTTCCAGCCTAAGTCAATCTCGCACGTTGAGAAAGCAACCCAATATTATCCAAACTGATGAAAGATGGGTTTCTTATGCGATGGAAAGTTGGAAACCGTAGATGCGTAGCCACTGCTGACAAACGTTGGATCTTCGGATCTGCAATCTCAACTGTAACATTTGTCAAAAACGGGTTTTCAAAACCCGCTCCGTTTTGTAATCGAATATCAAGTTATAAAAGTCACGTTGAATATTTATGATTATTTTGATTTAAAATGATACATAATTAATAAATAAACTAAACTATAAAAATTATATTTGATAAAAAGTTAAAACAAAATAAATAAAAAAAAATATGTTGCTGCCGGGACTCGAACTCGGGTCAGCCGGTTTACAACTCCAACGACTTAACACACACTCACATCACCACTCCGCCACTTTGTGTTTTCTGTTATCTCTAGGAAACAAATGAGATTTATACACAAACTCGGTTAAACCGGTTGCGCCAACTGAGAAACGGAAATCGGCAAATCAATCGTCAAATCGCTTGATTACTCGCACATTCAGTTTATAACCGATGCACCGACGATTTTTAATCAAGTCGGAATTGATTGAACATCAATCCTCATCATTATCGGTTTTTATAACCGAAAAGTATCAAAGTCCCAATTACTTCAACTCCAGACCCCTCTCGCGATTCAGAAACATCATACCAACATTCCATTTCACTTTCGTCACATTTTCAGACCATCAGAACGCTTAAATCAGCTCGCCGGAATTTTCTGCAAATTTCGCCGAAAACCGTATTCATCCTCAAACGGTAAATCTTTCAATATCATTGTAGTTCAACAATTGTTAGGCTATTTCTAACTTAAACTCTCAATTGAAATCGAATTCAGGCGCTGTATTCAGCTAATTCCAGTTCGCCGGAAATTTCCTGAAAGTCTTTATTTCCGTCTGTGAAACGGTAAGGACCTTCAATTCCGCTGTTAACGTTTGTTTATCACTTCAATTCCACGATTGACTAATCAAAATGGTTAATTGTTTTGGTTCAATTGAGGTGCACAAAAACAGAGCCGACGCATTTGCCGGAAATTCTGTGATATATCATTCCTACGGTATGTTACTTCCAACACCGTTTCTGTCATTTCATTTTAACCTTAAGAATGTTTGATAATCGTAAAAACAAGAAGCGGATCAGTGATTCAGTCGACAGAAATTTTAATGAAGAAGACGAAGTTAATTAAGTTATAAGTTTATTTAAAACCAGTAAAATGAACGGGTTAGACACACAGTCCAGCGGTGGACTGTGTGCAAAACATATACGCATGTCCCGAGTTCGATCCCTGATACACGCACTCCTTATGTAATAAAATGCCTTTTTGTTTAAAAACTAAACGGGGTTAACTCAGTTAGTTATTAAGTATAATAAAAATCGAGATAATAACCAGGTTAGACACACAGTCCAGCGGTGGACTGTGTGCAACACTAAGTCACACGTCGCGAGTTCGAAACCCGTCACTGGCACCGGTTCGTTGAATTAAAATGTTTTTGAAATTAAAAGAATTTTGGGTTAAACCGAATTAGTATATAAATATAATTAAAAACAAGATTATTTCGGGTTAGACACGTAGCTCAGTTGGTAGAGCTGCGTGCACGCGTACGGGAGGTCTCGGGTTCGAGCCTCACCCGGTGCAAACTATTTCACTGACCGAACCGGTCAACAAGTCAACAGGTCAACGGTCAACGGTCAACGGTCAACGCAAAATAAACAATTTTTTTATTTATCTAATTTAATTTAAAAATCAATTAAAAATATTTAAAAATAACATTTTTAAAGATAGAAAATAGCCTTAAACTCACAAAAATATATCTAAAAATTTCATTAAAATCCTTAATAAAATCCACTCATTTAATATATTTTTCCGTTATTATTTAGGTTAGTATTTCTCGTTGTTCCGCTCATCTAATTCGTGCGCATCTCACCATCTCCAATCTAACGCACCCAATGTGAGTGAATCTTTACAAATTCCCGTTTTAATCACGTTTTGGGGTGTATCATGTGTCTTGATATATATATTATACTTAAACCATTGTGCATACATCATATCATGAACTTGTGTATTCAGTTTGTTTCTATTGTGTAGTTATTGTTGGATGCAATTTATTATTTTCAGTACATGCAATTTCATAGGCCGCCGCTCCTCATTACATCATGAGCGTTGAGCATGTTCCCCATTTCATTATGAGGTTGAACCTGGCGTGCCCACATACGATCGGCTCCTTTTGATTGAGCCTTGATCGCACAGGCATTTTCATTTTCAGTACATGCAATACGATCGGCTCCGTTTGATTGAGCCTTGATCGCACAGTTTCATTTATGTTATTTATCGTATGATGTTGGTATGTTCATGTATGCTGTCATATGTTATTGTATGTTATAGTTGTGATTGCTATTTTGCCACTGCTTGATTATTTACATTTGCTCATTTATGATTATGCACAAATTTTCATTGATAAACTAACAAGCAATTCCTTAATAAATGTTTATCTAATAAGGTTCACTCGCCAACTTATGTTGACCCAAAAACCCTCATTTTTACACATGATACAGGTGAACCAGCAGCAGCTAGGAACACATAGGATTGGACTAGAAGAATAAAATGATTTAGAGTTGGGATTGTTATGTTTGGTTTATTTCCTTTGTCTTGTATGAACATGTTTGGATATTTGGAAATGTAACTTTGACTTTATTAAATATGGAACATATTAGTAAATGTCATGAGCTTTGGTGATAACCCAATTATGCCCCGACTCTTATTCCGCTGCGGGTCGGGGTGTGACAGATTGGTATCAGAGCCATGACTATAGGGATATAGGATAGGTTATTAGACACTTAGAGCCTATACTATAGTTGATTATAAACTTATAAGATTTTTGTGTGTTACATGCCAAATTTCATGATGTTTATATGTTTTATGTTAAAAGTTACATTCAATATTATGCAAGCATGTTCATAAGTATGTATTATCATATAATGCCTATCATGAATCATATACTCATAACATATCACATCCATGAAAGCACACACCACATCATGATTGCTTTTACAATGATTTTTGTGTTTTCAAATCTCATCAAAGTGAGTTCTCATGACGGGCATGTAGTAACTGGAAGGGTACCAGTACCGGTAGTCGGAACGTCCTGTCTAGGCTGGCATTCGTATAAATCCAAAATAAAGGACCAGTTTGCCTACCTGGGGACTAACGATGAGAGTACGAAGTACCTATTAGGCCAAAGCATGCTATACCAAACGTCGTGTGAGCTAACCCCACTTTGAGTTGTCATTGTGTCTACACCTGGACACGTTCCGACCAAACATCTCATGAACATATTTTGTGGTTTGCATTCGGGTGATGCGAGTGTTAAATTGCCAATACTAATGTGAATCCTACCAAGCCAATAGCCATGGGGGCCCACATGACTATATAGGTGAAGGTATGGGAGACATTTGAGGCCCAACATGAGCAAACCCAAGACATCCTATGGATGTAGTTGCATTATTGATATTTATGTTATTTTCATTTTCTTAAAGACACATGACACCTAAAAAGACACCATAAACTCACAATCTTCTCATTGTATGATCCTGTAGATGTCGTCTAGACAGCAACGAAGGGGTAAAAGATCAGGAAGGTCTCAGGAACGCTTGGCCACACAAATCGCGAAACAAATGGCCACAATACTGCCTGACATTGTGGTCCAAGTACAACAAGCCCTCGCTACAAATCCTACTAACCCTCCCCAACAACATGACCAGAACATCGACAACCCTCCTACCAGCAAGTGCTCTTACAAACATTTCAAATCTTGTGATCCTCCTAAATTTGAGGGGACCGAAGGTGTCACTGCTCTCCTACATTGGTTCGAGGAGATGGAAAACACCTTTCTCAACTGCGATTGTCCTGAGGATCGCAAGGTTCGATACGCCACCGGGAGACTATTTGGGGTAGCTCTCACTTGGTGGAATACTGAGAAAGGGAAGAGGGGAACTGAAGATGCAATGGCCTTAACTTGGGAGGAGTTAAGGGAAATCATGACTAGGCGTTTCTGTCCTAGGAGTGAAATTAAAACGTTGGAGGATGAATTTCATGCTCTAAAGCAGAAGGAGGGAGACCATACCACTTATAACAAGAGGTTCTTGGAGTTGAACCAAATGGTTCCAAATTTGTTCACCCCAACCTATCGTCTGATCGAGCATTATATTCGAGGACTTCCCTCGAAAATCCAAGATTCAGTTCTTAGCGTTTCACCAGTAACACTTGAAGCTGCTATGGAGCTAGCAACTGAACTGACCGAGAACCGAATTCGCAACGGGAAGTTCAAAGAAGAGAAAAAGAAAGCCCCTGTTGAAGGTCAAACTTCAAACCATCCCATTTCTTCCTCTAAGTTTGCCAACAAGAGGAAGCGCAACACCAGAAATTTCGCTGTTACTCAAACCAACCTCCCAATTCCTGCTGCACCCATTACTCAAGTCACCCCTTCACCCGCACCATATAGAAGACCTTACACTGGCCCGTTACCAAAATGCAACCGTTGCCAATATCACCATTCCCCTGATCATCCTTGCTAATATTGCACCGGCTGCGGTCGCACAGGTCATACTGTTCAAACCTGCCGCATGCCTCAACGAACGAACCGCCACCAACCTTTAACCCAAACCCACCAACAAATAATGGGCCAAGCCCAACAACCCCTACTATTACCACTCACCCAACATTTAGCCCAAACATATTACCAGCCCAATTATCCTATGGGTCAACCAATGCGGGCTTGCTACAATTGCGGTGACCCGAGCCATTTCAGAAACACTTGTCCAAGGTTGGTAAACATTATTCATGCTCAGGCCCAAGCCAACCCGGTGAATCAAGCAAACCAAGCTCCTCCACCTGCAAGAGGAAGAGCTTTCAATATCAACGCTAACCAGGCCAGAGCTGACGGCAATGTGGTTAACGGTATGTTCCTTATAAATGGTAGATATGCATCTATGTTATTTGATACTGGTGCGGATAGAAGTTTTGTGTCTTTAGAATTTGAACCTATCTTAAGCAAAAATCGGGATAAGCTCACGGAATCCATAACGGTAGAAGTTGCGGACGGGAAACCAGTTTCATTAAACTCTATTATACGCAACTGTACACTCACCTTAAACGACCACGATTTCTCAGTCGACCTGATTCCTATGAAGCTGGGAAGTTTTGATATCATAATCGGTATGGATTGGCTCAGTCAACATCAGGCAGAAGTTGTATGTCGTGAAAAATTTATTCGTATTCCTCTTTCAAATGATCAGACTCTTCGAATCATTGGAGAAACCTCGTCGAAAGGGCTCAGCTTAATGTCTTGTCTTCAAGCTCAAAAATATCTTCGCAAGAATTATGTCGCGTTTTTAGCTCATATCATCAAAAAGGGAACCATGGAGAAGAAACTTGAAGACATTTCTGTAGTAAAAGACTTTCCACAAGTTTTTCCTGACGACATTTCAGGACTTCCTCCAGTTAGAGACGTCGAATTCCGTATTGATCTTATACCTGTGGCTACACCAGTTGCAAAGTCTCCATATAGGTTAGCCCCCTCTGAAATGCAAGAGCTAGCCAGTCAATTACAAGAGTTGACTGACAAGGGATTCATACGTCCTAGCTCATCGCCTTGGGGTGCACCTGTCCTTTTTGTAAAGAAGAAAGATGGATCGTTTCATATGTGCATCGACTACAGAGAGCTCAACAAGTTAACAATCAAGAATCGCTATCCTTTACCTCGCATTGATGATCTTCTTGACCAACTACAAGGTGCCAGCTGCTTTTCAAAAATCGACCTTCGATCTGGCTATCATCAACTTAGAGTGCATGAAGAAGACGTCCCTAAGACTGCTTTTCGAACTCGTTATGGCCACTATGAATTCATGGTTATGCCATTTGGTTTAACCAACGCACCAGCTGTCTTCATGGACCTAATGAACAGAGTCTGCAAACCTTATCTTGATCGATTTGTTATAGTCTTCATCGACGATATTCTTATTTATTCAAAATCTAAATCTGATCATGAGCGTCATCTTCGACTCATCCTTGCACTTCTAGAAAAGGAAAAGCTTTATGCCAAATTCTCCAAATGTGAATTCTGGTTAAAAGAGGTGCAATTCCTCGGGCATGTAGTCAATGACAAGGGAATACATGTCGACCCTTCAAAGATCAAAGCGGTACAAGAATGGCAAGCTCCACGTACACCAACTGAAGTAAGATCTTTTCTTGGTCTAGCTGGCTATTATCGTCGGTTCATTTCAAACTTCTCTCGCATTGCTGTACCACTCACGGCTTTAACTCATAAGGGAAAACCTTTCATATGGGGACCCAAGCAGGAAGAAGCCTTCCAAACCCTTAAACAAAAACTTTGTGATGCACCAATCCTCACTCTTCCTGAAGGTTGTGATGATTTTGTGGTCTATTGCAACGCGTCAGGGCAAGGATTGGGCTGCATTCTAATGCAAAGAGGAAAAGTTATAGCTTATGCTTCGAGACAACTCAAGACGCATGAGAAGAACTACACCACTCATGACCTAGAACTTGGAGCCGTTGTGTTCGCTCTTAAGATATGGAGACATTATCTCTATGGTACTAAGTGTGAAATATACACTGACCACAAGAGTCTTCAACATATCTTCAATCAAAAGGAGTTAAACATGAGGCAACGAAGATGGGTCGAACTTCTAAATGACTACGACTGTGAAATTAGATACCACCCTGGTAAAGCAAATGTGGTGGCTGATGCACTTAGTCGAAAGGGTTATGCGAACTCCATTCGTATTCTATACTGACATTAAAGATCAAATTCGAGAAGCCCAACACGTTTCAATAACGGAAGAAGATGTACGAAAGGACCGTTGACCGATGCGCCCCTCATGGACTAGTTTTTTGCTTCTGAAAATAACACATGCCTTATTTTTTAAGATTTAATTACGTTTTTCGTCACTGTGGTTTGTCAAAAATCACTATTTTAGTCCATTAGTTTAAAAATTGCCAAAACAGTCCATGTAGTTTCAATTTCGTAACTATTACAGTCCGTCCTCATTAACGTCAACCATATATTATGTAAGTTTATTTGAAATAACCATAATGCCCCTGTTATTAAAATTAAAATTAAGATAAAGAGAGTTCGTTACGTTTTTGAAACAATTAAAAATACTTAAAAATAACATTTTTAAAGATAGAAAATAGCCTTAAACTCACAAAAATATATCTCAAAATTTCATTAAAATCCTTAATAAAATCCACTCATTTAATATATTTTTCCGTTATTATTTAGGTTAGTATTTCTCGTTGTTCCGCTCATCTAATTCGTGCGTATCTCACCATCTCCAATCCAACGCACCCAATGTGAGTGAATCTTTACAAATTTCCCGTTTTAATCACGTTTTGGGGTGTATCATGTGTCTTGATATATATATTATACTTAAACCATTGTGCATACATCATATCATGAACTTGTGTATTCAGTTTGTTTCTGTTGTGTAGTTATTGTTGGATGCAATTTATTATTTTCAGTGCATGCAATTTCATAGGCCGCCGCTCCCCATTACATTATGAGCGTTGAGCATGTTCCCCATTTCATTATGAGGTTGAACCTGGCGTGCCCACATACGATCGGCTCCGTTTGATTGAGCCTTGATCGCACAGACATTTTCATTTTCAGTACATGCAATACAATCGGCTCCGTTTGATTGAGCCTTGATCACACATTTTCATTTATGTTATTTATCGTATGATGTTGGTATGTTCATGTATGCTGTCATATGTTATTGTATGTTATAATTGTGATTGCTATTTTGCCACTGCTTGATTATTTACATTTGCTCATTTATGATTATGCACAAATTTTCATTGATAAACTAACAAGCAATTCCTTAATAAATGTTTATCTAATAAGGTTCACTCGCCAACTTATGTTGACCCAAAAACCCCCATTTTTACACATGATACAGGTGAACCAGCAGCAGCTAGGAACACATAGGATTGGACTAGAAGAATAAAATGATTTAGAGTTGGGATTGTTATGTTTGGTTTATTTCCTTTGTATTGTATGAACATGTTTGGATATTTGGAAATGTAACTTTGACTTTATTAAATATGAAACATATTAGTAAATGTCATGAGCTTTGGTGATAACCCAATTATGCCCCGACTCTTATTCCGCTGCGGGTCGGGGTGTGACATCAACTAATAAAGGTATGATTCTTCATATGATTATTTCATATTATATTTGATTATGATACATCAATCTTACTGGTGACACTTATTAATATACATATATAAACTTAAAACTAATCATTACTATAAATTCTAGGATGTAGTCTCATGATTGAACTCGTATCTATATATTTTTTTCATTTGCTTTTAGAAGTTAATATATATATATTAGCATGTTGGTATTCATCAGGATTTAGATGTTACATCATAAATTATGACGTTACAATTGACTAATTCATCTTTTTCTAATGCTCATTATTAATTGAATAACTTTAGTTTTCGTTGATGACGACGATATTACGTATATTTATTTTATTTTTCTCTTTTACAAATGATCCTTTCTATTATTCTAAATTAGCTGGATTATCATTTAATGAGTTAATTTAATTATAATATATGTTATTAGGACTCTTACAATCTAGTGATGCTCATCTGCATATTCCTTGAGCCACCATAATCATATATTTATGCTTCTTTATTAACCTTGTTAAGTTGTAAATAAAATTGTTGAATTATTTTGATTTGAGGAAGTTAATTTGCAATCTAAAGAATATTATAGTGCTTTTAGAATTCATGAAAAATAATTAAAGTCAATATTCAATATTACAAAGTACGGAACTCAATATTTATGGACTAAACAGTGCAATAGAATTAGGTATATATGCTTGTATTGGTGGTAATATATACATGATGTATGTACTAGATTTTTATTTTATATAGTTTATAATTTAAATGGATATGAATTCTGTAATTAATTGTTTCCATTAGTCATTGTTAATACATAGCATGCCAAAAGACTTTTACATAATTAGATATAAATGAGTTATGTGAGTAGTGCTCATTGGATACTAATCCTCTGTTTATAAACATCAATTGATTTAGTTTTAAATAAACTATACAACTTATAATGCAATATATTATTATTATTATTATAACATGATTATCCAAATATCGTTTGGTATTTATACTAAGGTTAATGCTATAACAAATTTTGCATATAAGAAATTCATATAATAGATTAATATTGCTAGATATCATTAGTTGTTTTTTAGAAAAACAATTTCTAGCGATGTCTGTACCTCTCATGCATTCATTATGACATGTCATAATGTTTAACAATTTATTTGCATATTAACTATTACTATTGCTAGTATAAAATAGTGACTATTACTATTGCTTAATATGTACAATGTATAGATTGCTTATGTGATGTCATCCGTTGTTTAACTATCAATATTTGAGAAGGAAAAAAATGAGTATGTTATGTGATTCATCAGTATTACAATTTTCAAATAAAATTTTCAAATACAAGTAATAAATGATCTGAGAACTTGAAAGAGATATATGTTTAAGTTTTAAAGTGAGTGTTCAAAATATATAAGATATTTTTATGTTTGGTTATACCATGATAAGTTGTTACATAAATTATATGCGTTTGCTTATTAGTGATAAAAAGGTTTCTTATTTTATAAAGGCCCATTATAAGTTTTTTAGATAATGACGTGCTATAAGGTCATGTATTGTATGATTTGTTGCTATCTATACCTTGTATTCTATATGCTATCACTTTTTGCATCGATAATACCGAATAGAACGACTAAACCAAAGTTATAGTTTATTGTCATTCTCATGAAAAAGAAGAAATATGCTTCGATTTGACACCCAAAGTGTCATACTCCTTGTATCTCATTATCAAGTATAAAAGAAATATTATATGACTCGGACATATAATTACTTCTCAATTGACGTTATACGAAGGTAAGTTTATTTATAAGGGAAATCGGATAAAACAAATTTTGTTTGTCAAACCTCAAATATACTCCTCAAGTAGCAATATCATTTAAAGGGTATAAACGGTTTGAAACGACCGTATATCTATATGTTTGAGAAAATAATAGAAAACCATATAAACTGTATGCTTTTACTCTGATTCATGAAATGAATATATATTGATCATTATAATCATGTGCATCATTAAGAAAATTGTAATGATGATCATATTAATAATGAGATTGACCATTAGAAGTGCAACAATCATCATGTTAATAAGAGATCAGACTATCAGAAATTATAAGATAGCCAAGCTAATAATAAGATCGAATATCAGTATTATAATGATAGTCATGATGAGATCGACCACCAAAAGTGGTAAACTAGTGATTGCAAAACACGATGGTTTGAACTTTGAAGTTATAATACATTCTTTCATATCTATGTTTTGTATTACATACGTGCAAGTAATACATATACAATATCATAAACCATAAGTTTATGGATCTTAATTATATGTTGGCGTGACCGGTTAAACCACACCGAGCCAATAATGATGTGAAACTTAATGAATAACCAGAAGATTCTTCATGATAATTAAACATGTCATAATTGCTCTCAACAAAAGTTAATTATTTACCAACCAAAGTAGGGTGTGAATCCCTAAAATATTATGGAATGAACGAAGTATGTATATATCCAAACATGATACTGTTTAGTGTTTTTAAATCGATGCATCGTCTAAATGGTCATCAAATTTACAACTTGAAGTTGTGTGTAGCTTAGCTAATGAGATAGCAAGCATATTATTCCATATTATCATATTTATGGTGGTTATAACATTGAATTTAATTTCCTTATTACTAATGGTTATTGGAATAAGTATTAAACTTTCTAAATGCTTAAGAAACAAATGCTTTTGTTGAAGACGATGACCAAACGTCTACAAATTGATTGCAAAGCCAATAATCAAGAGAGCTAAAGTTCATATTTGAGCACATGTGATTTTACATGCAGTAACATTATTTCACATCAAGCCAACATGTTGTAATAGTTTCTCCCCATTATAGTTGGTTTTGGTCAGGAACCAAATATTTTCCATCAAACTTTTTATTGTGCGGTATACATTGGAATTGATCCACCACAACGCATAAAGATTGAAACTCAAATAATGTTGGGAATATATGTTGGGTGAAAATACTATTTATGATTACATACTTAGTGCAATTAACTAGAGATTTATTTATGGCTCATTAGATCTTACTTTAAGTAAATTAACATTCCCAATAATAGGGAGAGATTAATGGCAGATGAAAAAGTAATGAGTATGCATGAATTATCATTGATCCTCAAACTAAATTAGGTGAACAAGAAGTTCAAAACCTAATTCATTTACCTAGATTAAAGAATTAATTATCAGACATGTTCAATGAACTAAAAACAATGACTAAGTAAGTCACATAGTCAACTACTAATGCTCCAATTAAGATAAGTGTCCTAGAATGACAAACCATATATTAATGAGTCTATTGCACGCCTGAAGCGTGGTAGACTAGTCGATTCTAAGAAAATAAAAATTCCTCGAAAAATTTGAGCAAGTAATGAAGAAGATGGTCAAGTCGAGGTTATAGTAAAAACATGTCTCTTGAAGAAACGTCAGACATGATGGTTCTGGAAGAACCTCAGGTACCTGAAAATAAAGAGCTTTTAGTAAATTATATCATGCCTAGAAGGGTATGGAATCGAAACAAAATCGACGTTGTTGTACTTTTGTATTTATAGCGCTTGAAATGATGAAATGACGAGGATCATTATTTAAGATCTACCTACGAATGAAAACATATAAATGATTGGCCAAAAGAAAATGGAAAGACGCAAATAAAGCAGAATTGAATTCTCTAATGAAATGGAAAGTTTCTGAACCAACAGTCCATATAACTGAAGATGTAAAATATGTTGGATACAAATGGTTCTTTTATGCGATTCATATGAAATCAAATTAAGTGAAATAAGGCAAAACTTGTGGCACAAAGATTTTCGCAAATACCCATGATTGATTATAAAGATGCACACTTTCTAGTGGTGGAGGCAGTGACTTTCCAATATTTTTTTCGTCTGGTAATATAAAGAAAGAATTTATATGCGTCTTATGAATTTTATGTATCACGTGATACTGAAAGTTTACGTAAAAGTCCCTGAAGGATTCAAATTATCAAACTTATGTAAAGTAAGTTCTCGAGAACCCCAGATTCAGATCTGCATACATTATGGGTATTAGATATAGGCTAAATATAATTACAACTCTTGATGAGTTTACTAAAGCAGTCGAGTACTTAAAAGGTAATATTAAAACATCTTAAGGATGTAATTCTTGTGCACCAATAAACATACATAGAAAACTTGTGTCCGGTGATTATAATATCTCAATGTACAACGTATAAGCATGGTGTAATATGGATTTTATCAATAAGCAAGTGTTCAAGACATCTTTGCATAAGATATAAAATCAATGAGAAAGTTTACGTGATGGAACTCTTAAAGAGTATATGCAAATACATAATTATTCAAAGTAGAAAGAAGTATGTGAATGATTATAAATGCCTAAAGCTCAAAATGTTGGCAATGTATCTTTATAAAGTGAAGAAAAGATTTATATGGCCTAATATAGTAGAGTCGAATGTGGTATAATCGACTTGCTGCTAAGCTTAAAAAAGGAGAAATACATATGGTGTAGTTGGTCCATTTGTTCTCATTAAAAGAACAATATAATGTTTACAAGTATTATTGTATATGTTGATAATGTCATTAAAGATGGCATATCAAAATAGGCTCAAATAGTTAAACTAAGAATTTGCATATTAAAGATGCTGGCAAATTTATGGTTCAATTTGTAGAATATGTATTTGTGTTATTATCCATCAATCATAATACATCTAGAAGATGGTGGACATTTTCATATGCACAAAACTTATGGTATAAGTACATTTAATGATGTCCAAATAGTTGATATAGAAAATGACTCTTAACATCTCTAATCAAAGAAGCATATATCCATGGTCTAGAAGTACCATAGTTAATTGCGAATTGTATTAATATATCTTGCTAGTATATATACACGGGCATATGTCAGGAAATTCATTGACAAGATATAACTCGTGTACGATAAGGAGATAATGTAATGTAATGGGTAAAACATTTATTTTTATACCCTTAAGGTACAAAAGATATGGATTCATATTTTCCTAACCTATCAACAAGTTTGGTTATTTTGTAAATGCAGAGAATGTAGCAAAACACATTCATGGATCTTATGCTATCTATTTACAAGATGAAGTAATTAAAGTTTCACATGAAGATCATACATCAATGTTAATTAAAGGATTTCCCATTAATGGATCAAGCGACATATCAAGCTGCACATCAATGGATTACAAAGTTTTGAGCAACTTTCAAAGAAGCACGACACGAGCCACTTATAGGATACATGTAAAAATGAGGGGGAACATTATACAAGTTGCACTCTTTTTTCCCTTAACCAAGTTTTATCCCAACGGTTTTCTTAGTAAGGTTTTTAATGAGGCAACATACCTGGTCCAAAATTATCAGGGAGAGAAAATACGCACGCACTATTTTTCCTTTAGCTTAGGTTTTGTCCACTGGGTTTTCCTATCAAGGTTTTTAACGATGCAGCACCACCAAGCGTATAATATATTATTTTCTTTTATCACATGGATAGTCAAGGGGGGTGTTATAAATAAACTATATTATGATGATTATCCACATTCTAACTCCCGTCTCTTCGTATCTTTTGTATTAATGTAACATTCTAACTCTTGTCTCTTCATGTCCTTTGTATTAATATAATAACAATATATAGAGAGGTTCTTTGTATTGCATCATAACATCTCAATGAATTATAATCGTTATTATATCTTTCTCTATATGTTCCTTTAATACTTGTTCTTATAGATATATATACTAGTCGCTAGTAGGCTGTTGTTTCGCAAGTATAGATATATTACATAAAAATATCAATTTATAATTTTCAGTCTCTTTCTCTCTCTTAACACCACCATCATCCTGCCATCCACCCCACCACCAACCTTCGTTGCCATCCACCCCACCCAGCAGCCAATCACTCTCTCTCTCTCTCTCTCAAAACAGTACCATCCAACTATCAAAAGAATCGAAGATCATTGGTTTACCCTGTCGCCGGAAATCACGTTTGAACCACCGGAATCACTTCGTCAATGTCATCAAAGTCCTAAGAACATCACTGTCGATGTTGCTTCGTTCAACACAACTTTCATCGTCGTCATCGGAACCACCGCCAAACCATCGTGAGCACCACTGGCTATCACAATCACCACCGCTCATCACCGGAAACCCCTACCAAATCATTGTTGCTACTAGTAGGCACAATCTTTGAAGATTCATCTACAGAAAATTAGCATCCCTTTGTTTCCTACGACCACCACTTTGATCTGTCACAGAAGATTCCTCATTTTCCCCAAACCCACTAATAAAGTCGTTAAATTTGAGCCCTAAACCCTCATTTGCACCGCCATTGATGGATGAAAAGGGCCAAATCTCAGTTAAACAGTAAGAAGAAGGATTGGCAGCTGAGAACGAAGTCTCGTTGATTATTGGTGGATCCATTAATACTCCAGCTATGTGATGATACAATGTATGTATATATTTTATATATAACTGAGGGAACAAGTAATAAATACGAACTCCAAAGCGTTAGACTTATGATTGGTGTTTCTTGGAAGCAAATGCAATCAGACACGGAGGTTTATTATATCGATTTATGACTGACTGTGTATGCAACCAGCTGAGTTTTGTGGGATCTAGGGTGTGCCGGCTGAATTTGGGAACGCTAAGGGAGAGTAGGATCCATGGTGGCTGGTGGCAGGGGTGGGTTTGGGCGGTGGTTGCAGGTGGATGGTAGTGTAGGAGGTGGAGGTTAGGGTTTTGTGATTTGATGAAGATGAAGCTGAAGGTAGGGGGTATTTTATTTATATGTTCCTTTGATTTTTTTTAGATGCCACATCATGTAAGAAATGCCAAGTCATAAAAAAACAAGCCACGTTAGCAGAGAAAAAGAAAACTTAACCTAGTTAGTGTCTAGTCAACGACGGGGTTACACATCAACTCAAATGTTAAGTTAAGGGTGGAGCGACTACGGTCATAATTGATTAGTTTAGGATGATAATATTTAGTTCCTATATTTATAACAATAAGAATGATACCCAAATATAATTAAGTATTATCTTATTTAGATACTTAAGTATATAAGTACTAAATAATAAAAAAAAATTAATGTTTACGGGATAGCGGTTAGATTACGCTCTTTAAAAGAGTCTCGGTGACACTCGCCGCATCGCATAGTAGTATCTTATTTAAATACGTAAGTATATAATTACTAAATATTTGCATAGTAATAATAATTATAATAATGAAACCATAATTATCAGTGTTTAAGGCGTGTCAGATTAAATTATACTTTTCAAAAAAGTTTCGGTGATACTCGTTGCATTACGCGGGCGAGTCCACTATTATTATATAATCTCTAGATTAATATAAGAGTAAATTGCACAAAACATCCTTTATGTTTCCTCAAACTTGCAGGTTCCAGCCTTAATGTTTAAAGGTTGCTAAAAACAACCTTTAAGTTTATTTTTGTTGCGGGTTCAATCCTTTACAGCTAACCACGTTATTTTCTTCAGTTAAGTTCCCTCACATGATCAACCAAAATGACGAATATACCCTCACATGTTATGCATGTGAGGGAACTTAACTGAAGAAAATAACGTGGTTAGCTGTAAAGGATTGAATCCGCAACAAAAATAAACTTAAAGGTTGTTTTTAGCAACTTTTAAACATTAAGGCTGGAACCTGTAAGTTTGAGGAAATATAAAGGATGTTTTGTGAAATTTACTCTTAATATAATCATATTTGAACATACTCAACAACAATAGAATCTCATGTCCTAATTATTTAAAAAATACTTTAAGTTAGGTAACGAATTGATTACCTGATAATAATAGAATAATTAAATCTTGTAAGAATCACTTAACTGGAAGTAAAAAAATTATTTCTTTAAGATGAGGAGAAAAATGGGAGAGAAATAGCGAGAATGTTTGGTCCACACACTGAGAACGATATTTTGGCTTCATTTTCAATTGTTAAACCTCCATATTCAAGCTACATAAATTTCATGCTACTGATTAGTAAGTAATTTGAATATATTAACATATTTATCTATATCATAATATGAATATTAATATTTAATCAATTCAATCCAAAACATATTGTTTGACTACCAAAACTCATAACAATTTATCTATTTCTAAGTAATGGAATTATTTATAGAAAATAATTGGGTCTTTTGTCTCACATGATTTGATGTTAATGCCTCATCGCATATTTAATAGCTAAGGTAGCTATCTATGTACCCCTTGGTTGTTTGTTTATATTTTACTTTATGCGGATACGTTTATTGTTAAAAATTTTGGGTATAAAATCCAAGATTCGTTGACATGAAAATCTTCTTGTCGGGCTAGATTTTCTAAGTCATGTAAACATACCCACACTTGTAACTCATCAAAGAACATGATTTTTCATAAAGGTAAAAGTCATATGTTGTTGCAATTAAGTAGAATTACTTAGGTGTAGTTTGTTTTTTAAGAAATAAAATATATGCAATCTGCGAACACATCTGCGGACTACATCTACAGACATCTATAGAAGAATAGGTTGATCAACCTTCTGTAATTTGCAAGAAGAAGACTGTTTGTTTTTAACATATGTAGACTTCTAAAATAAACTGGTGGTGGTGGTGTTTAACCCTCTACAGACCTTAGAAGATCTTAAAAGTGGTTAGGCCAAGTCTACACCAAAAAGAACTTGCACAGACGTTTTTTAATGAAACGCCTTCAAAAAATATATGCGATGCAGATAGACCTGCAGATCTATTTTAAAAAACAAACACCACCTTGATGTTTAGAACACAGTACAAAAGAGAGTTCGGAAGAATTGTCTTCTAACATGGTGAAAATAGTTTCTAAACTATGTGTCTTCAAGTATTTAAAGTCATTCGAAAGATCAAATCACTTCAAGTATCATCTCAAAAAACTTATTTGAAAATAAGAAAGTGAATATTTTGGATATTCTAACCATGTTCTATCTCAAAATACCTTTTATGTTACCTCGACAGCAAAAGCGCTACCCAACAAATGGAATCAAAATTTGTTGTATCAAACACAAAATATCTAACACTCATTTAACGTGATTTGATTTTTTGTAAACTAAATGTATATCTTCCCTGTTTAAAAATCCTAAACTTTTATTGTTTTCCAACTGATATTGTTTCATCAATCGAATTTACTAAGACTAATGTCATAAACTCAGAAGTAAAATTCAAGATTTTATAATTTATTATAGGGAATTAATAATTTATTTTAAAGCTATCAACTAAAACAAAAAATAACATCCTTTATCAATGGTGTTACATAGGGATGAACAAGAAACGGTGAACTAAACTGGTTCCGACCCGAACCAAAATCGGTTTGGAACCAATTCCATACAAACCGGTTTTGTTTGCTATACAAACCATAGGATTGGGACCGGTCCTCATTCTCCACCCCAAAAAAATCGAACCGCCCTGGTTTTTGGCCAAACCGGTTTGGAACCAATTAAAGAAAACAGCTCCATTTGTTTAATAAAATGTTAATTTATTGAAATTAAAAACGGTTAAAAACCAGTTATTTATCTAAAACAGCAAAACTCTAGAAGATAATAAAGGTCGTATTCTATTTATTTTATTTTATTTTTGTCGTCCAAAACGGTTAAGAAAGTGTGCGCAAGAATTGCTTTGAAACCAAAACTAAAGCCGAAACAAAACCAGTGTTTCGAACCGGCCTTAAGAACCGATCAAACCGGGGAGGAACCGAACCGGTCAAGAAAAGAACCAGTTTGGAAATGTTCATCTCTAGTCTAGTGTTATAAGGACTACAAAACTAAAACTTTTCCTTCTTTGGTTACACTGTTTTCATGTAAATAACTATATATTTTAAAATATGCTCATAATCAACCCAACCTGTACTATTAAAATTTGTCATTTTAAATTTCAACCAACGAGAATGTCAAATTGAGGCTGCAACTATATAAAATCTGATCCAAAATCATTAATAAGCTACAATAAAGTTAGATAGGTTACATTTTTAACTAATCATCAAACCCATTCTCATCGCCAAAATGATTCATATCATTTTCCTCTTCTTGTTCATTCCCAAATTTACTTTTAGGTTTTAAAGATTTACCTGAAGCTTTTGATTTCTGCACCTTCTGTGCTTGCTGCTGTTCCAACACCTTTTCAGATGGTTTTCTCCTCCTTTTCAAATGTGTCACGCCGCCTGTATCTTCACCACCCGAATTCTCCGGTCCTGAATTCAAGTTTCAAAATCAAATATAATCTTCAATGATTATAAGTGTAGCATTTCTTTTTTTGACTACATCTAAATAGAATATTATTACTAGGGTGTAAACGAGCCAAGGTGCTCGTGAGCTACTTGAGATCAGCTCGCTAAAAGTTCAAATCGGCTGAGCTTAGAGCTCGACCCGATACATCGAGCTTGACTAGGCTCGCAAGCCTAAACGAGCCTATAATTTATATAACTTTTATTTAATATCAAACATATACTTAGATAATTATTATATATTTAATTACAATAAACAAAACGAACATTATATATCATGTTATGTTTAAGAATCATAAATATAAATATATGTACATGTAACTATAAATGTATATAAACAAATAAATGGTAAACGAGCCGAGCTTGAGCTCGAGCTCTATAAAATAGAGCTCAAAAAAGGCGAGCCAGGGCTCGGCTCGGCTCGTTTACAAACCTAATTTTTACCTTCTACTTGATTGGAATACCCATTGTTGTCTTCTGAAAATGGGGAGGAATTATCACGTCGTCCAGTGTGTTTATCCCCGGAAACATCAGGGTCAGGACATGGATCAGCAGGCAAGAAGCATAGCTCCTCCTCTGAATCGCTAAATGCTGTATCCTTTTCCACTGTTGTAATGTCAACTTCATCTTCTTCATTTATTTCTGATTCTTTCACCTGCAATCATAATAATTCGTTATGTATAATTACTCGTACACACATACACACATATATAGAGAGAGAGAGAGAGAGTAAACAGCAAATTCAGCCACTCAACTTCCATCTACTTATTTTTCTTAGAGGTGATATAATGGGCCAGATTCGGTAACAAGCCAAAAACGGGTTGACCCGATAACACTTTTTTTCCGTTTTGGCTTCTGTAATGAGTAATTAATGTATTAGTTGTATTTTGATGATTACATAAGTAATATTTCCAAACTTTATAGTCTAACTCCACACGTTGCGGCGGCGACGAAATTTAAAGTAACTCGAACTTATACCGTCAAATATTTGACCCAACTCGTTTTCGAGCAAAATTTACGTCAAAACATAGACCAACTGAAAAAGCAGTTACGCGCATGAAAATAAGCACGAAAATATATTTTACCCGAAAAAGTATTATATTTTACCTAACTCTTTACCGAGAAAAATTATGTTGAAACGTAAACCAACTTGGATTTATAAAGAATCGTACTTAAAAATAAGCACGTAAGAAAATAGTGTCTTTTATGTTGAAGAATAGTACCACGCGTTGGGGCGGAGTCGAAACGTAAAATTTGTACTAAGTAAAAAGCGTATTATATTTGACAACGTACATAAAAAATAAGCAAGTAAAACTCGAGGGGGTCAAAATGACATTTTACAAAGTTTTTATAAAGCTGAGGGGGTGTAAGAGACAATGCTAGAAGTTGAAGGGCTGAATACACAAAAAAAAAACGGGTTGATGGCATTTAAAAGAAAAAAAATAAAAGGAGGTACTATTCCTAAGACACCCTCTTTTCTAATATTAATAATAACAATAATAATAATAATATTAACAATACACGTTCCCTTTTATGGTAAGTTTTTATTTCCCATTTAACTATTAAGAGAAAATAGTATTACGTCAGGTCAAATCGGTCAAAAATTGTCACCTCAAATTTTACCTTTTCAGTTTCTGGCATCAAATCAAATTCATCTTCACGTTCAACATACTCCTCGTTTTCCTCTAGTTCCTTAAAATCTGGGGCAAACGCACTCCAATTCTCGGTGTAGTCTTTGGCCCAAATGTAAACCAAACCCGTTAAAGAGACAGAAACGACTATAGGATGAACAGGGTGCCACACCAAATCCATCAAAGCTTCCTTTGGACCTTCAAGAATTTTCACAAGATGCCCAGCCCGTCTATCCCAAATATAGATTTTATGTTCACCTTTACTAGCAGACCCACCAACCACCCATTCACCATCACCACTAAAACACGGCGCCTTCCAGTGCACTTTCGTGATCGAATCTTGAAACTCCCGAAAAAGCGATAAACAATTTGTTCCCGCACCCTTTAACATTTCAACCTCGTTTTCTGAATTTGATACAATCTCATCAAGAATAAGTTTATGTGAATCTTGTTGTTTTAAAAGGTTTTCATATATCCTGATCGTACGGTCACTCGAGTTTGTAAGAAGGAACTGTCCGTCTCTACTGAACACGATATTCTTAATCACTGCACCACCCGAAACCGGGACAATCCCGCAAACCTGATTCTTTTTGTGGTCGATAATAAGAATTTCACCAACTGAATTCCCGACATAAACCAGATCCCCATATTTGTTAAAACATGCCGCTGTTGGCGTATATGCTGATCCATCGGAAAATTTGTTTTTTGATGTAGGGGCGGGTTTTTCAGACAGTGATATGGGAAGTGTTATCGTGGTTTCGGTGCATAAATCGACGATTATGGGAGCAGATGAAAAGGGGCATATTAGGCAAAGTGTTGATTCTAAGGGATGTAAACGAGCTTGTAACGGGGTCTGTTGTAATGTGATTCGGTCAATTTTTTCTCCTTTTACAACATCCCATAGAGTTAAAGATTTATCAGCAGCAGAAATAAGAATGTTATGACCGTTTCTTGACCAGCAAACACTTGTTATGGCAGCAGCACAGTCTTTATCTCTGAGTTCTTTTGCAATTCCTCGTGTTTCAAAGTCCCAAACAACACAACTTCCATCAGAACACCCAGCTGGGAAAGAAAAGCATAACAGGTTTTTAAAAGGTACAGAAACAAAATTTTATAAATTTATAGATCTGAATGAAGTATCAAATAAAATAGAAGTGAATGATTAATTACCAGCAAGAAGAGTGCCACGGCGATTAAAAGATATGCATTTCATAATACCATGTTCCAAAAACTCTTCTATCACTTCTGGAAAATCCCCCTGCAACGGATCTTCACCCCAACGAACAAGCACGACAATATGAGATTACGTCAATACATTAAATGCAAATTTCTTATGCACGGAGAAAGGAAAGAACTATACCTATAATTGGATTCATGGCGTGTATTTGAAATGGGTTTTAATCCTGCTTGAAAACCCTAACGCAGTATGTGAATGGTATTGTGAAAATTTCCTGCAATTAACATGTACAAAATAATGTAACCCTTCGTATTTCCACATACATATTTAAAAAAATCTTACACCAACAGAGTTAAAGAAATCATATGAAATTTTTTTGATTAATAAGCCTAACTCATCAACTTGTACTAGAATTAGATGCAAAGTACTGTAACAGTGCAACGCCATTCTTAAAATAATAATTTATTGAGAAGATATGCAAACTTATCTGATGTTTACCACAAACTCAATCAAACGAAAGAGATAACGCTGTTTATCTCATATACCTTTAAAACTTAGCAAGTTTTAATACAGCCTTTTCGGGAAATTTCTTAATGAAGTGCATTCTTTTTCCTAAGCTTAGTTGCAGTAAATGTTTTCATTAGTCATTACTATTAGTATACTATATTTCTACATTAAAATAGTTACTCAATGAGGCTAACTTCAAATTTCAAGTCAGTTTATGTTCAAAAATCAAAATCCTGTCTTCTAGCCATACTAACAAAGAGTACACATAATTTCTTTGAAGACTGCCTATTGTTTACTGCGCATAGTTGTCAATAGTGATTAGCGGACCAAGCGACATGCCACCTATATGCTACGTAGCAATAGCCACAAAATAGCACCGGCTATTTCATGTTTAGCGATAAAGAGGTAGAAAAATAAAACCTATATTTTACACACCATATATGTAAAAAAGTGTTAAAAATAAGCTAAAATAGCTATAAAATACGCTATCTCTGATCATCTAAACAAATAAATAAAATAAAATAAAAAATCCGCTATCTATCGCTAAAGGGTTCGTAGCGACCCTTCACCTAGGCGCTACGCTATTCGCTATAGCGGGCACTACGAGCGCTATTGATAACTATGTTACTGCGTCACTCCCAGTCACTACAGATCTGATAACATGCATGCCATCTTGATTTAAGAAAGTGCAAGACGCTTCAAAGCGTTTTGGTCTCAAAAGCCCAAACGTGAAACGCACACATCACCTACGTGAAGCACGCGTCTACGTAAAACAAAAAAGGCTTTACTTACAGCCAGAAGCTGCATATCTCTCATCAATTTTACATATAAAAATCTATTTATCAAGTAAACCTTTCATAATTTCTTCATACCGTAGATTGGTTTATACATATAAACCTCCTGCAGACTCTTAAATTTGACCAATTTTTTACCCAAAACAACATGAGGCGCGCCTTTTAAAACCAAGCATGCTATAAATTCCTTATGATACATATAAGATCTGCATTAGAGCAGCTAAAGTTTATAGAAAGTAGTTCTACTTGGTAAAACAACTGAAATAAGGTGCTTAATACTTACAACAGCCTGAATTGACATAAAACACTTTTCAATCCCTAAAACAACCAGAAGACAAATCTATCTTATGCTAGTAGCAATAGGTCTTTACCACCAAAGATGCCTAACGTTTACGACAAACTGAAGACGATTATATAAGGTCCTTAAAATCTAATTCCTAACCCCATCTAACTAGTAAACAATACCTACATGATTACACATGAGTACATAACATAATCAATTGCTTCAACTCACACTTGCAACCAGGTTTTAATCTGTAAACTTATGCAACTTTAATTCCTTGAATTCGGAACCAATGTGAGACCTAATTACAACTGAAATTAAAGATTGAGATGAGGAGCGAGTGAAAGTAAGAAACGGAATTACCTGTGTGAAAGTTGTGGGTGAGAGTGGACCGGAGGTGTTCTCAGGCGAGAGGGAGGGTGGAATTGGGAGGGAAAGAAGAGTGGGTGTGGGTGATTGGAGAGAAAAAAGGGGTTCGGGTTCCAGTTAGGGTTCGGGTTCCAGTCAGGGTTCGGGTTTGGGGCGGAAGCAAGCGGAAACAGAGATTCAACTTTCAAGTAGAGGAGGGAGGCGTATAGCGTTTAACCCATGAATAGTGTTTTTTAAAGATAAAATTGCTGGGAAGTATGTGGTTTTTACAGGAACGGCAAGAAAATCGAAATAATTGAACCGTAACTGATAATTTAAAATAATTGAATTGAAAGACAACTGAATTGAAATAAGAATTGATGGTTTGATTTTTAGATTTTTAATAAGCGAAAATTTTGATTTGGTAATCGTATAAACATTTTCAATAACCCAAGAAAACCGAATCGAACCAAACTTATAAGTTACAATTCGTATATTTTTATGCTTAAGTTTAAATTGTTTAAGTGTTTAACCCAATGCTAGTAGAAATATTATTTTTGAATGTTAAGTGTTTATAATAAAAACGCTACATGTTTATATGTAATTGAAATGATTTATTTATTACCTATAAAAAATAACAAAATTTAATATAAAAATTAATTGATTTTCAAATTATTATAAAAGAAAATTTCTTAATAAAAACTTTAAAGAAACATAAAAATAGATTACAATGTTAGGTTTATATTAAACAATATTAATTAAAAAGATTATCTATAATATAATTATACTTTTTATTTTTTGAATCTTACATAATTTTGTTCCAAAAACTGAAAAACTGAACCTACGAAAAAGCCAAAAACCGACATTTCGGTTTCGGTTTTGATTTTGCCCAAAAACCGAACCGAACCGTGCACACCCCTATCTTTTATGGCGTTTTGAGCATTCATATTAATTAATATTTATATTTGTATTCAGTTACAATTAAAATAACTATTTTTTCTTTCTATTTTTCATTAAATAATATTTTTTCTCTCCTATACTAACAACCATTTATAAAAATATTAAAAAAAAAACTTATATAGAATTTTGTATCCTTAATTTTAGTCTTGAAATTCTCTCTTTTTCACTCTCAACCCACTTCTAAAAGCATTAAAAAACTTGTATAGAATTTTTTTATCCTTAGTTTAGTCTTGAAAAATAAACCAGATAGACGATATGTGTAATTTACTTTTGTTTTTATATAACATAGTATATACTATTATTTATCATTATTATATATCATTATATAGGTCTAAATTTAGTGTACTAAAATATACAATAATCATATTTATCGTGATTACTTAATTGCATAAAAAGGCGTTCACGTGGGTCTTAGTATTTTGTTTTTGAGATCAAAATGTAAAAGGATAATTTATATGGGTTTAAAGTGAAAAAAGTTAACCCATGTGGTGACTTATGGACTAGGAATGCAATAAAGAAAGACACTAGGACGGATAATGCAAAAAACATACTCAAAGACCTAACCATAATTTGGCCCATACCACATGAACAAATTGTGCAATATACTTTTTTAAAAACTATTTGTAAAGTTGATACTTTGAAACATGGTTATTATTTAACAAAATCATATGGTAAAGATTAAAGCAAGGCTAGTGACGTGCGCAAATAATGACAAATAATTTTTAAGAATGCATATACTAGTTTTAAAGGTTAATAGACATAAAATACTAACTACACACGCAAAATGGCAAACCTTCTATCATTAGCATAGTATAGTTCAAGTGTCCTATAGGCACAACCGTGCATCATCAAGAAATCACCAGAAGTCAACCTAAGATGGTCAATAAAAGTCAAATGATGTGCCCAAGCACGCTCGCGCCCCACTTAGGCACGACCATGGGAGAATCAGACAAACCTCCAAAGCTTCGAGATCTGACAAAGCCGACACAAACTAAAGGCGTTGTCTGGAAACATGTTCACACATGGTTGTGCACAAGTACATGCATGCCCATGCGTGTAACGACAATTAGTGCTAAAAGTGCAAGAGCAAAGATTCTGTCTCCTGACAAAGAAAAAAATTACCTGCTTTTTCCTTACCTAAAGTTAATCACTTAGTTTGACAGATTTAAGCTTTTTTTAACATTTATATAAACTTTGAATTAGATAATGTTTAAATGTTAGTGGTAGTAGTAGTTACTTTGATAATATTTGTAGCACAATTAGTTGTAATTTAATGAAAATGAAAAACAAAGAAAAATGAGTTGATAAGGATTAAGATGTTCCAAATTTTTAGTGTTTAATTATGGGTGCTGCTAAATGTACTTTCTTTTTTTCTATATTTACTGGTTGTAATCCCCTCTTACATTTTCGATTTTTTTTAAAACTACATTAGGAAACAATCCTAATTATTCTTAGGATATTATCGACTTCCCAGTGAATTTTGAATACATACCCATCATACATGCTACTGAATTTTTCATAACTAATTCTTTCACAAACTATATTTTTTTTTCAATTTCTCATTCACCTTTTGATCTTATTATTTCTCTGAATAATATATTTTAATATTCTTACCCAGTTAATCATTATTTTTGTTGTGTTTATTAAATGTGGTTTATGATGAGGCTATATTTTTATGGAGGGTAGACAATATGTTTTTTTTCTTTGGGTAGTGACTAGTGCAATATGCAATTATACAAGTGTCCAAACTAAGAGAATCGTGTTGTCTGGTGTGGTTTGTACTCGAGGACCAAGCATAACTGAAATGCCATCGGATTACGACTACAACGAAAGCCAATAAGCAATAGCAACATACAGAAAGATATATAACACAATGTATGATTTAAACAAATTAATTTATGATATGTATTTATTATTAATATTTTCACCACTAAATAGCTTCTTACAGAAACATTTAATGCAACTTAGTATTCATAACGAGAAGGCACTATGTGCAAAAAAACCAAAATTACTTCAAAATGAAGAATATAATATGAGTATTACGATAAATAAATATATAAATAATGGTTATTTAATATAGGATTTATCCTCCAACCATTAAAACAGATTCAGGAGTAAATATAGAAAAGAAAATTTTAAAATGGTAAAACTTGAAAAGTTTTAAACTGATTTTTATAGAAAGGGAGGTATAGAAAGTAAAAAAGATGGTGCATTTAGCCTACCCCTTAATTATTTGACTAGATTGTATATAGTTATGTGTTTGTTATTAGAGCCGCTAATTGACCTTATACAACCCTTATTATAACTCTTCTACTAGACTGTGTTATCCTTTTTGAGTTCACACTTACCTCAATCAACATCCACAGGGTCAGTTAAGAATGTATCTTCATTGATAGAATTTACTTGCTGACATCCTCAGCGGATACCCCATTGTGAAATGCATTTATCAATTCCCAGTGTGCAATACCATGATGATATTCATTCCTTATTCTTAAACACTTAAGGGCTTCATGAAATGGTTATCCAAATTGTTGTTGGAGTAATATAATTTAACTACAGGCTTTTAAAAATTGTTGTTGCATCACCACGGGTATGATTAAAGTTCAAATGAACTAACTAAACTAATAAAAAAAAAACACTTTCTCATTAAATAGGTCACCAATTCACAAATTTTCAAAATTACCCAAATAAGGGTGTAGCTTACGCCCTCATGTAGAAAATTACCTAAATAAGGGTGTAGCTTACGCCCTTATGTAGCGTAACTTACACCTTTACTTAGTTTTCTCTTACACCTCCTCTATGCTATGGGCTCTTGTACGGATTAGTGTAAGCGACGCCCAACCATTTTTGACCTCCCTTGCTTCCATTTTTCGTGTATTGCATTCCCCAATCCGTCAAGTTCTTTCTCAAACGCTTCCAACTACATCCAAAGCACATATGTAGTACCATTACATCTGAACACCATAACAATCACAAAGTAAACATGTTTCATGGATATTAACTTGTTAACCACCAAACTAAACATATTAAATCAATTAATCTACCCAACCATCATCATGTGAGACTAAAGAATGGAAGAACAGTAGTTAATACCTATGAGATTGTTGAGATTGTTGAGGAGGGTTTAGTTGGTGAAAATGTCAAAGTGCATGAGCAGGAATATGGACTATCTAGAAGCAATAAGATCCATATTGTGCATACCGATGAAGACTAATATAAGGTTAAATGTTATGTTTCAAATAGTATATATGGTGCATATGGTAGTAATACGATACGTATGTTGACCATCGAGGATAGCCTAATTGTGACTTATATATACATCTTTGACGAATGATTTGAGTGGAGCTGAATAAAGCGCGACTAGAGCAACCTGGGAGCATTCTCAGGGGAGAACTGAAGACATCTTACACCAAAGTTTGAATTGTTGTATCTAGCTAACGCGTTTCAATGATTAATCAACCTGGTCTGCACTATTACCCTAATTTTGTTTTCAATATCAACCATAAATATTACTAGTTTTTGTTTTATCTAAGATTATGAGTGGTTGTTTTTGTTATATCATCTAGGGTTAGATGAATATTGGCATGTGTTAACTTTCACTTTGTATTTATATATGACTTGTGTTGATTTTAATGAAAGTTTTCATGTTTTCGCGTTGTGATGTGTATGTAAGCTTATTCATATTGATTGTATATCGTGTTCGTTGTGTTACACCGATAATGGCATGTAGAATGACCCTCATGGTTCGACTTAGCTATATTTAGGTTGTTTATTTCGGTTTACTATATAGGGATACTATAAATGTTGATGAACAGATTGTAGGTGTGGCTGGTTAGACAAGTGTGTTTTCTTAGGATTTGGTGTTGTCACACCCCAACTGATGGCGGAAACATCGGAGTGAAACGAAATAGATTGCTCAATGCATCATAAACTATTTGCGACAATATTTAAATCAAAACTCGTTCATTTCATATATCAAATTGTCAATTACAACAGAAATAAAAATACAATAACTTCAACAAAATTACAATATGAAAGCCTAACATTCTAGGTGTGTTTCTATGTCGTCCCTACTAGATTTGTCATAAGCATCATCATCAACCTGTAACATGTTAAAAGTATGGTTCAATACAAAAATATTGGCGAGTACACAAGTTTAAGTACATAGCATAAGTATAAAAGAGTTTACTCAAATCCAATGATAATTGTATACAAGGTAGGCTAGCATGCAATACTAATTGTCAAACCCAAGTGTCCACAAGAATGAATGTGTCCCTCGTCACACGAAGTAATGAGACTAAAGTATGAATTAAGAATGAATCAGCTTAAAGCTTAACAATACCCCGACGGGCGGTGTGCTACTCCTATAATGCTATATATGTTAAGTTGGGGCTAGCTAAGTTAATGACAATAAGCATGTATGAATTTAGTATGAACCTAAGCATAATAACAAACATGTATAACGGATCGAGTATATAAAGCATGTAGTGTGTGTATTCGTGTAATTTTGTAAGTTAACTTGTTACAACCCAAATTGTGTACAAAAGGAAATAGGTCAAGTATACTCACGGTTTTGCAAGCTTTCACTTGTTACTTCGCGAATGGTTTGGAGAGTTGGAGGAACACCAAGTTATCTTTTGAAAGCCTTGAACCTTTAGATAGAGAGAGCTTTAGAGAGAATAGAAGAAGTGTTTGAGGTGTGAAATGAGAATGGGAGGATGTGGGTATTTATAGATGGGGTTAGGGGGTTGTTAGTTGGGTGCATTTAATGCAACAAACACAAAATCGACCAATCCATGGGCAAGAAACCACTTTCTCTAGATTATGCTATTTTTAGTCCTTGAACTTAGTTTATCTTTCATTTCAGGCTATAACTTGTCATTTTTACATGTATAACGCATATAAGTATGATTTGAGTATCGAGTGTGAATGTATGAGTCTTTGCAGGTATAACAAGTATCAGTTTAAACAATTGAATGCATGTAAGACATGTATATATAACAAGTATGAATTTTTATTACGATCCAAGTCTCGGATTACAAAATTGGGAAAAGAAATAAGAATACAAGTTTCCATAAATAGAAATACGATTATACTTTCTAATTAAGGAAAGTATGAAAAAGCGGGGTGTTATAGGTGTGAATAAAGAGGATCTAAGACTTTTTTAGAATCTTTCTTTGTAATGATACAAAGAAGATTAGCACGACGCATTGTAACACTTGAGGCAAAATCCCACATGGGTCATGCCCAGAAGATATTATTGGTTTTGTATAAATTGCCATGCATCTTAAATCACCAATGCTTTTTTATGCATAATGGCTGTAAGTTGCTATAAACTCCACAATTAACGTGCTTAGGTGAGAGTAATAACAAGATGGGTGAGCTTCAGGGAAGTCTCCACAGGACAACAAAAAAAATTCGTGAGTTCATAGACGAGCAACTCATCAGGGGATTAAACAAACAATATTGGTGGTATGAGATGAGAAATATTACAAATGGTATTTGAGCCATAGTAATGTTTAGATGGTAAGGCAACCTTATTGAGAACGGTGAGTCCCTTTTGAAAAATCCTGTATCCCTGATTCAGATGATGGGGCAAACCTATTAAAGGATGACGAGTCTATAAAGAGGTGATTTTAATGATATAAAGAAGATTAGCATGACCCATTGTAACACCTAGGAAAATCCCACATTGATTGTGGCTAAGAGAGATTTTTTATTCATACGAAATGTCATACCTCATATATTACAAATGTGTTTTGGGTGCATTGGTTGTGGAGTAGACGAAAACTCGTCAACAAAGCGTTTCCGGTGAGAGTAGTGCTAGGATGGGTAACCGTAGAAAGTCTCCACATGGGCAACCAAAACAAATACGTGAGTTCCTCGATGGGCAACCTATCGAGAGCAAAACAGACAATATCGGTGGGACGAGAGGTCAGATGTTACATTCTTAGCCTTTGATTGGGTAATGGTAGACTTATGAACGTAGTATGTGTTATCTTTTAACGATTTAAGTTGTAAGTTGTTTGAATTATAATTTGCTTCTTGGTTTAGGGTTGCTACCATGTCTCTAAGCTATCTAGCTTTACTTTCCTATAGGGGGTATAGCCTTTAACGAGGATCTAGTATGTTCCAGCACTTCAACATAAGTAAATTCCACTTTTAATTTGTGACTGTATGATGTGTTTATAGTTATAAACCATTCATTGTGACTGAGTATAAAATGGGAAGTGGATAGGGGAGTTGACATAACATGTTTTGATTGGTCGTGGTGCGAGTTTACCTCTTCTTTTGAGGTGAGCATCCCTTCATCCTAAGTGTATTAGTCATCTGAATGTAAAATCACAAAAATATAAGATCACAATTTCTTTCAATTAAAACGTTAACTTAACAATCAAACTTTAAGTCTAATATGGGGCTAGCCCAGTTATAGAAGTTTATGTCTTTAAAAAAGAAATTTTAAGTTAAATCCAAAATAAAAAATAATTTATGATTTATTTGATCTAGTTTACGGTATAAGATTTAGAAAAAAACATCAAACTTCCTTCGACTAAAAATATTTCATGAATAAAAATCGTCACGTACACCAAACAGAAAAAAGCAAAAATCTCCCGCCAAAATGACCAATAAAAGGAATAGAAAAATAAAATAAAAAAAACAAAACAATGATGCCAGGCTGGCGATCCACATTAACTTTTCTCAACCAATAGAAACCAACGGTTCCCACTATAAATTCATAACTACCCTCAGTACCAAATCACATTCTCTTCCGCTTTCCTCACAACTAGGGTTTATCATTCATCATCAAGATCCATCACATTCAACAAAATGAGTTCCAAAGGCGACACCGATTCCAAGAAAGGCGGCAGAGGCAAGTCCAAGGCCACGAAATCAGTTTCCCGATCATCCAAAGCCGGTCTTCAGTTCCCCGTCGGCAGGATTGCTAGATTCCTCAAAGCCGGAAAGTATGCGGAGCGTGTCGGTGCCGGAGCCCCTGTTTATCTGTCTGCTGTGCTCGAATACCTTGCCGCTGAGGTACTTTTTGGCTGTTGATTTTGTTTTATTTTGATTCATAAACACTTTCTTTATTTTGTTCAGTTTATTGGGGTTTTTAGATTTATCTTTCAAATCAGTTGATGAAAGTTGGTTCAATTTTTAAAGTTAGTTTTTAAATCATTATTTTAAAAAATATTTGATGACTTTCTCCCAGATCATTTGTAAAAAGTTGGTTCAGTTTCTTTTTTAATTTAGGAGTTTTGAAGAGAGTTTAATTCTTTAGGTATTTTAATTCTGTTTCATTTTATATCTTTTTACATAACTTTCTTTCGATTTGGGCATTATTTAATTTATTTATTTTTTGTTGGTATTGGATCATTATCATCATCTTTTATATCGTACTTTCAGAGCCTTTCCAGTTTTTACGGTTTATAAATTGCAATTTCAATTTAAATCTACAAAAACTTATTCAATTTTAATTTGTTTGGATTTGTTACTTGCATTTGATGACATTCACCCAAATCATACATTGAAAATTTGTTCAGTTTTTAACTATGGTTCGGGATTTGAGTTATATTTTACAAATTTATTTTCTGATGAATTGAAAACAGGTTTTGGAGTTAGCCGGAAATGCTGCAAGGGATAACAAGAAAAGCAGAATTGTGCCAAGGCATATACAATTAGCCGTAAGGAATGATGAAGAACTGAGTAAGTTGTTGGGATCGGTGACGATCGCAAACGGAGGTGTTTTACCCAACATTCATCAGACTTTGCTTCCACACAAGGTTGGCAAGGATAAAGGGGATATTGGTTCTGCTTCTCAAGAGTTTTAGAGACAAAAAGTGTTCTGTTTTGTGGTGGACTTTATTTTGTCTGCAATTTGCTCATATTCTCTTGTAAAAATCGTCGTTTTGATGTTTACGTTGCCATTTGAAGTTGTTATGATGGTTTATTTCTAATCAGTTTTCGGCAATATAAACAGTTTTGGCAAAATTTAGTTTTTCTGCCATGGTGTTTATGATTATTTTTTTTATATGAATTTAAGTTTGATATCGATAGTCTTTATTCTTGTTTATTCGAAAAGGTTATGCAGTTCGGTTGGTTTGTGGGTGATTTCTAGGCATCTGTGAATGATGTGAATTTGGTTTTAATAGGTTTTTGAGGCTTTTACATGAAATTGGCTTTAGCGGACTTGATGAAGAATTAGAAATCAGAGAGCTTTTGAGCTGTTTAGATTTATTGCAAAATTCAATTCTTGTTGCTGATAAACCAAGAGCGATCGTTCTGTTGTTTACTATAAAAGAGGCATAAGACCAAAAGGTTTTCTTTGTTCAAATCTTTGTTTTTGGCTGTGAATGTTGGATTGGGGTGGCGGCTATGGTAAAAAAAATCAAGAATGGTTGAAAAAGAAAAAATGGGTGAACCTGATATCTAATGCTATGTTAAGTTTCATGATCATAGGTAACAATAATTTATGGGCATTTGTTGCCACGAATTAGAAAATTGAATCGCAAGGTATTACTAACAGGTCGTTGTTTTAACCTGCACAAGATATGTTTAGTTGTCATGGTCTTGGTTAGGGCTTACGATATGACTAAAGTTAGTTTAGTGAAGGGTCACACTAGATCATCTAAAGTGAGGTATGTAACATTTAGGTAAAATGACCATTAGAGCCGAAGATATGGTCATGATGTGAAAATATGACTAAATGAGTTTTAAAAACACTAACTATTGGAAAAGTTTTATGTTCTAAGATACATAATAAATCTAGACGGGTTAACGAGTTTAAAGTGCCCGCTAATTTTAAAAATAGGCTTTTAATAGCCCTTTGGTTATAAAAAAGACTAAATTTGACCAAAACATCCCGGATGATAAATCGGGCAAACTACCTTTAAGGGTATATTAACAATGAGTCCTATATTTGGGTTGAACCTTCTTGTAACATAAAAGTGGGAGACGCAAAGCTTTTTGGCTTAAAGCCTCCTAACGGGTCATTTTGTGTAAAATGTTATACCGGAAGATTATAATGAGAAGTTTAGGTTTGTCTAGTGTAACCAACCATAATTAAAGTTGTGGTTGGTAGAAATGATGAAAATATTGATAAGAAGGTAAGAGACATGATTTAGAATGCGAAATGCCTCCTAACGGGTCGGTTGGGTAAATAACAACAAACAGAATGAATGAACCAAAACGCTAAAGGATATGGTATCGGGTCATGGGTTTGAACCTATATTTATGGGGGAAATTTCTAAACATGATAAACTTGAAGTTGGGTCATGTTCGGTGCAAAATTGGTGAAAATTAGACAAAATTCCATGAAGGGGTCAAAACTGCCAGATTTAGAAAGATGCTGGAAACTGGTCCTTTTCGCGCCACGCGAAGGGACAAGGGTGCCCTGTCACGTGGGGCGACAGGCCCTTGTTTTAGAAAAGTTGTTTTCTTTTGTCGTTTTAACCAGTGTCGACCGTTTGATTTAAACACTGAGGGATTTTAGTGCTTATGGTAGGTTTTCTCTGGACTGGAACCGGACGAAGAGCAACCAAGCATGCGAAAAACCGAACACTCCGAAATCACGATCTTTTGGAAACACTCATGAGAAGGATGAAGGATGATCATGCGTGTCGAAGTTTTCGAACTTATAATCTTGACTGATGTAAAAAGTAAAACAATTGTAATAACAATCCGTATGTCGATTTGTCTAAGTTATTAGTTAACTTAGACTCAAATTAAAAAAAATAAAAATTGGGACCTAATTATCCACATAATTATTGAAATATTAAAATGGGCAAGAGTGTTTCAAGGATGAAAATGACAAGATTTCAAATCTTTTAGATCTAGAAGTAGAAAAACAAGCCTTTAGATGAAAATCGCAAAAGTGACAAATCCTAATGAACGAAAATAACATTTTACTCTATTTCGGGCCAAAATTAAGGAAAAGGCCATGAAATTCTTTTTTTTTTTCTGGAATAACCCAACACTAAAAGCCCAAACTACAAATCAAGAGGAGATTATTTCCCTTTAACATGACAAAATGGTTGGGTTAGATCAGATTTTGAAAAGAACTGAAATGGTTATGATTAGATTGTATAGCTCAGATTAGATCATGTGTTTTGACTTTTACTTTAGACCATGTTTATATAGGGTTGGTTAATGTAGAATTTGTCTTAACGAGATTGAGTTACAACATGCGATTTTTTTATACAACGTATGGATTTTTCCTTTTTCAACATTCATTTTTTTTTGTTTTTTCAACTTGCGGTTTTAGTATTTTACAACATGCGGGTTTTTAGTTATGGAGTTTATAACGTGCGGACTTCAAATCTCGTACGCTCGTACGATAAAACATATTGTACATTACACTTTCACCTAATTATATAATCTATAGAGTAAATTGTCAAAATCGTCCCCAATGATTAGACATATTTGCAAATTTCATCCAAAACGATTTTTTTTTGTGCATTGCGATCCTTTACCTTTAGTTTTATTGCATTTTCATCCTTGAAATTGACATTTTATTGCGACTCTTAGGGACATAACAAGATTTATACTTTTTGTTGAAAATGCAAAAATAACCAAAAACGTTAAGGATGAAAATAACATGTCTTTCTCTACTCTACTAAAAACACCACTGGATCCCTCATTACCGTCTTGCACGCCACCGCCCCTACAGCCTTGTCCGACAGTTGCTCAAATTTTAAATTGGTTGGGAATATTAAATTGACAGGTGGGTTTTGAGAAAAAAATTAACAGACTTACATATTCAACAGGCAGGTGGGTTTTTACTTTTGAGAAAAAATTAACATAATATTAAATTGGTTGGGAATTTAATTTAACAGGTGAGTTTTGAGAAAAAAAGTTTTTTTTTAACGAACAACAAAATCGTAATTTTGTTCCAACCGCAATTTGAGAAAAAAAGGTTGTTAGAAGCATATGAGAATTCAAGTAGAAACCGACATGGATGAAAATACACACTTTTAAATCTAGGAACAAAAGGTTTCGCTCGAGCTTATACTAGACTCTCTCTGAAATCTATGCTTAGATCGTGGGTTTGGGTTGGGACGGGGGAAGCTAAGCGAGTCGTTGTAGCCACATCGGGTCAGCGTAGGTTGCGGCATTGTCTCGCTGGCGTGGCTATGAAGCCTGGCGTGGGGTGGGGGGGGGGAGTGATGATGGGAATGGCTGCGATTGGCTAGGCAAATCAGACCGTTTGAGCTAGCCGTTAACTATGACGGTTTCCGCTATGTAACTCAAATTTTTAAAATTTTTTACCTATATATACTCATTCCACCCATCAATATTTTTCACATATAGCTTTCTTCAAACATAAATCTTCATCCAAAACCAACCCAAAAAACGAAAATGGTTCATTGGACCAAGGAGGAGGAGATAGCGCCAGTGACGTCAATCGTTGACGCACAACGAACGTAACGTCGTGGTCAAACCACCTATTGGACACACGCGTTTCAGCAATACCAACAACATGTTGAAACGCGCGTCACAACTTGAACGCGTGTCAACATAAGTGGCGTGAGTTAAAACCGAAGTTGGATCGGTTAAATTTTGCTTTGACCGTGTCCCTGCGGGCGACCTAAGCCACGCCGATCGTGTGGAGATCGCCAAAATCGAGTATAGGCACGATGAGAATGCGGAATTTCGTTGGGTCCCTCACTTTAATATTAACCAGTAATTTTTTTAGGGTTTATTATGAAGTTTTTTTTTAATTTTTTTTGGTTTATTAAGTTGTTTTTTTAATTTATTAGGATTTTACGTAATTAAAAAAAATTAATTTAGTGGTGTGTTTTATTTTATAAATGTCAAAAAATATATATATTTATACCGTCACATGTCATCTACACCGCTCTCACACACCACTTTTTTGGGGTGGCCTGATGAAGTCTATCTCCACCACATTCCAATCTAAGCCCCCCACACCCCGTAGTCTTAAGTATATACATGGTTGTCGAAATGACTTGTTATTTACTTTTCTATTTTTACATTCTTTAACTTTTTGTTATACTTTTTTACCTTTGTTGCTATAATGTATACTAGAATAGAACCTTGTGTATTACATGGATTGAACAAATGTAATTTTATATACTAAATAAAAAAGCAATACATTTTTAAAAACCTCATTTATTACACGTCTTGAGTAAATTTAATTTTATATATTAAATAAAAAGGTTATTTGTTTAAGAATCTCGTGTATTGTGTGGGTTGAATAAATGTAATTTTATATACCAAACAATAAAAAAAGTTATATTTAAAAAAAACCCTATGAATTCACAGGTGAAGAAATGTAATTTTATATACTAAATAATAAAAAAAATTATATTTAAAAAAACCTTCGTGTATTGGCGAGTTGAATAAATCTAATTTTATATAGCAAATAATAAAAAAGTTATATTTTTAAAAATCCTGTGTATTATACGGGTTTATCATTGTTAAAAAAAAATTTTCTAAATCAAAATGGATTTTTTATTATTTTTTAAATTAGGTCAATACTATTTTAAATTTTTTGTTTGATTAATAAGTTGTTTCATATAATTTCTAATAGTTAACAATAATAACATAACAATAAATAATATGCATGTTTATCTACTATTAAGTGAAACAATCTTTTTAGTTTAGATAAGACTTTACGATTTGAAGTTAAGTTTATGCTAATACTTTAGAGTTGATAAATTTATATTTAATGTTTAATAATTTAAATTAAATAATAAATATCTACAGTTAAGGATGGTCTAGAATAATGATAAGTGTCTCTCTATTAGTTTCTTTTATTATATAGTATGAATATAGATTTTTATTTTAAATAACAAAATAATTTAGTTCAAATTAAATTCTATTATATATAACAAGTTTAAAAAACATTTTTTATGAAATAATAACTAAAAATACGTTAAAAATGTATTAGATTAGAAAAAAAACATGTAAACAAAAGGTCTAAAAATGTTTGGTGGTGCTCACAACATTGAACTCCTATCTCATGCATGTATTTTATTAACATTAACTACCATGATGTTCTTTTGTGGACATCTCATGCATGTATCTATCGACTTAATTTCAAAACTTTCTTCAGAGTATTTCAGTAATTTTACTAATAAGTATCGAATATGAAGGGTATTTTGTTAAATTCCATTCGGTATTTTTCCGTAAGTTTAATGGATATTTTTCATCAAAACACCAAACAAAAAAAAAAAAAAAAAACAAATAATAAAACTTTTAAGAATTTCGCAAAGAAATAATATTTATCATGAAAACACCTTCATTATTATCTAAAAATCCAACCGTGTCTTTCGTGATCCGCACAAAGTGTTCTTTCATAACTTGATTCCTAACTTGCATCCCATCCCATGTGTCCATCGAGATCACAAAAATGATGAAACAAGGTGTAACAACAGACCAAACCAAACTCCTTCCAAAGAGAATAATACTGGTCCGCCATGGGGAAAGCGAAGGTAACATCGATGGTTCTGCTTATTCCACCACCCCCGACTACAAGATCCCCCTTACCCCACAAGGAATCGCCCAAGCCAACCAAGCTGGAACCCAGATCAGAACTGTTATCTCCAGCTCCGGTGCCACCCGGAATTGGAAAGTCTTCTTTTATGTATCGCCTTACGAACGTTCGCGGTCCAGTCTAATGGGAATCGTAAGATCCTTCCCCAAGAACACCATCATCGGGGTTAGAGAGGAATGTAGGATCAGGGAACAGGATTTTGGGAATTTTCAGGTTGCTGAAAGGATGAAGATTGTTAAGGAGACTAGAGAGAGGTTTGGTAGGTTTTTCTACCGGTTTCCGGAGGGTGAATCGGCTGCAGATGTCTACGATCGTGTTTCGAGTAAGCAAGTCGTTTCGTTTGCTTGATCGTAATCAATCTGGGTGTAGCTTTTATGGCAGTGGCGGATCTAGAATTTTCTTTCATGAGGCGGAAATCTTTAGGGTCGTTTGTTATTGATATATAATAATTTTTTTTGTCTGATTTACTGTCGGGTCACATAAAAAGGATAATCAGACGAAATTTTGTATAATCAACAAAAGTAATTTTTTCAATCCGATTTGTGTCGGATCGGGTTGTCTGAAAAGGTGTGAGAGATTAGAGACTGATCTTATGTATTTCTAAAGAGAAAAAGAAAAAGGAAAATTTTAATTACCTTCGGGGCGGAGCTACCTTATATCAAGGTAGATTATTTTTTTTAAATCGTTGCCCTCGATAACTATTTTCTAATCCGCTACTACTACTATAGAAAAATCTCCTGGTGATTAATGAAGAATCACTACTGAAACTGAATCTTACATATTCAAAAAAAAAGAATGTTAAATCATCGTCGTAAAAAGACATGTTTGTGATTTTTTTTTATTTTCTTCATTATAAGTCAATGTTCTGTCGGTGATACGCCGCTAAATATCCGTTGGTGTAAGTTTTCGAGACCTTTAACGACGAATTATCCACATAACATGGAAAAATGTTTCCGTTAGTAATTAATATATTTTTTTTTTCTGGTTTACAATGATCTTCATTCCATTATTAAACATAAACTATTTGCAGGTTTTCTTGAATCATTATGGCGTGATATAGACATGAACAGGCTTAACCATGATCCAGCTGATGATCTAAATCTTATCATAGTGTCACATGGGTTAGCTTCACGTGTATTTCTAATGAAATGGTTCAAATGGACTGTTGAACAGTTTGAGCGTTTGAACAATTTCAACAACTGCGAGTTTCGAGTTCTACAACTAGGAGGCGGGGCGAATATAGTTTGGCTGTTTATCATTCCGAAGAAGAGATGCAAGGATGGGGATTGTCGCCGGAGATGATCGCTGATCAAAAGTGGCGAGCCCGAGCCACTAGAGGGATTGGAACGAGAAGTGTCCGTGGTACCTCAACGTCTTCTTTGATGATCTAGGAATAGACTCGGATGATGGTGAGAATGAACCCAACAACTCATAAATTTTCTGGAATTGTATTAAGTTAAATGCATTGAAACAAAATTATAAAACAATGTCACTTCTTTTTGATAGTATGATATGTTTTAGTTTAACATATTACATGGAAAATGATAAATTTGACTACCTTCTTATTTGGATAGTCATTTTTCATGAGCTTTGAAATAGATGGTTTGAACAAATAAAGATTGCTTCTAGGTGACCTTGGATTATCAAAGTGTTAATCGTTAAACAGCAACATTCTCATTGTCCCCGAAAGTCGCTGTTTTGAACTAATACTTTAAGAAACTCGCTGATTAAAAATAAGACTTTCTGAAACATCGCTGATTGAAAATAAGGCATTAAGAAAGTCACTGATTGAATCTGCCATGTTAAACTAAAGTCGCTGATTGAATATAATACATTAAAGAAGCCGTTTGTATATAATACATTCAAGAACATCGCTGTTTGAGCAGCAAAAGCAAGGTCGGTCAACAATCGCAGCGGGTTTGGCTGCCGGTTCGGGTCGGAACTAGGGGGTGTTACTACACACCTAACACGGGAGATCAGCAAATAAGAGTCCTACCGGGTTTTAGAAAAAAAGAGCATAAAGGATCCGTCAAGCAGGAGGCTTTGGATTCGGTTCGTTTAGTGGGGTGAAAGAAACGGTATACGCGAGCCGGTAGCTTTGTTTCTTTTATCGGTGGAAGAAGGCTCTTGGAACAAGATCGATTGACGACTTTGGATGTGGCCGAGGTGAAGGCCGGGGTGTAGGGGAAAAGTCGAGTTGAGGACGGCTTTGGACGAGACCGAGGTGAGGTCGGTGTCAAGGAAGAGTCGAATGCTTATTCAAGATGAAGGCATTATTTGAAAAAAAAAAAAAAACGGGAACGCTGCGGTGGTGGTAAAAGCGTCATTTAGCAATTGTTGTGTGCGTGACTTGTTACAGAATTCCTCTAGGATTGACCAAGTGAATCAGCGGCAATCGTGGGTTGTTATACCAAGCAATATGCGTGGAGAATATTGTAGGCATTAATTATTTGATCAAGATTAGAAGATACGAGTCAAAAGTGTAAATAGTTATTAGTTAGTTTAAGATACAAATAGATTAAGTATACAAGTGCGAGGACTAGATGTGACTAAGCGAAAGATTGTAACCACATATTTGATGGATCGATGTCTCCCTAGAGATGTACCTGTTCAGAATGGCGCTAACACCACAAATACATAAGAAACGACTCTTCACAAGGAGACATATCCATTCATCGCACCTGTTCAGTATGTATAAATAGATTAGGTTTTCAAATTGTTTTTGTATCTTGTACTTTTGAAACAATCAGATTCAATTGTTCAGTTTCAATACAATTGTATATTAGGGTTTATCCCTTTCTTTTTGTTCGTGTTCAATTGTTCTTTTGTTCTTGATTGTTGGGTTAAATTCATGGTCTCCTTGGATCTATAAATATGCTCCACGTTGAAGTTAAAGTTTGTTTTTTTATTTTACTATATAAGCAAGTTTAGAGTATAGTTTTCATTTGTAAATTGTAATTCCTTTGAAGTTTAATACAAAGAAAATCATTGCAAGTGTGTGTATAACCCTAGCTTGAACCAACAAATTTATCTATTTAGCGACTTTCAATAACATCTTGATTATAATAGCGACTTTCAATGAAGTTTTTCAAACAACGACATTATTTGAATGTTTTGAACCTATTGAGCGATGTTATGAAAGTCGTCGTTTCATTCAGCAATGTTCTGGAAAGTTATGGTTTCAATCAACGACTTTTATTGAAGTATGGAACCTAATCAGCGATGTCATCAAAGTCGTTGTTTGCATCAGATATGTTACGGAATGTTGTGGTTTCAAACAACAACTTTAAGGGACAAAACAACCTATGGCATAAAGTGGTCAGCTTTTACAGAATTTGTGATTAAAAGTTGTTGTTTGAATCAGCAATTTACCTATTAACACTTTGATAATTCAAGGTCACCTAGAAGCAATCTTTATTTGTTCAAACCACCTATTCTGCAAAACTTCAAGACAGGAAGGTTAAATGAAAGGGAAAATTACGAAAATAGCCTTGGATTAGGGGCGGACCCACCCTTTGGCCAACGTGGGTGGCCCACCTCTTGAAAAATAAAATTTAGTGTATATTTTTGGCAAAAAACCCGACCGCACCCCTTGAAAATATGATTGAACAACTCATCCGCACCCCTAGCAAATAATTCATGGGTCCGCCACTGCTTTGGACCACGATGACTTTCAAAAACGGCCACCTCATGTGCCCTTGGAGCGAGGCATCATGGACGAGATGCGTCTTGGAATTAGAATTGGTCCCGTGTGTCTGCACTTGACGCCCATGCGGGAAATTGGCCACCTCCATTAAAGAGAGAGAGAGAGAGAGAGAGTTACTTGAGGTTTTTAAGGAGGATGAAGAGGTGGTTTCTGAACAGAAAAGTGGAAGAGCAAGTGATTACGAGAAGAAAAAGAAACCTGATGGTGGTGATGATGAAAGTCCATTGAATGATGCAGACACAGATGGGATTTTGTTCCAAGTTAAGAAAGAAGAGGCAGGAGGCTGTGTTGTGATTTGGAATATATACGTGAAATTGGCAGGAAATCTGCACTTGCCAGGGGAACAACCTAAGAAGAGTGAGATATTGAAAGTGCAACTTGCGGGAAACCTGCAAAGGTATGTGAGATATTTAGCTAGTGGGAACAACATAAGAAGGGTGAGATATTGTAAGTGCAACTCGCCGAAAACATGCAACTAGCCTGAAGACTGGGAATACTCACGGGACGCTCGGGAAAACTCGCTGGACACTTCAACTTCTAATATCTATCCAAAGATGTATCCAGTGCATGATGCCTTGCTCCAAAGACACATGAGATGGCCTTTTTTGAAAGTCACGATGGTAAACGACTATTTTCGTAATTTTTCCTAAATGAATTTTGTATTTGCAAAAGGACCCAAAAAAAACCTTCCAAACTGTTATCAAATATCTAAAAAGTTATATACTGATATATTCAAATTATATAATACCTTAAAAACAATGGTATGCCACCGACAAAACAACCACTCAACTTTCTAGAAATTACAGTATTGCCATTAGCCTATTCCTTTGAGTTGAGCAGCGACTTATGGTGTGAACGGACCAACGTTTGGATCAAGTGGACGATTAGTTGAGTGACCGGATGGCCGGCTTGATCAATCGTAGGAGGCAGGGACCTAATGATGGGTATGGTTCTGATTTTAATAACCCATTTAGTGATGGTTCGGATTCCGTGGACGATCAAGAAGGGCGACCAAGGAGAGAAAGTGGAGAAGGCAATAGGCGTTGGGATTCTAGGATAAGAGTTGATATTCCAGAATTTGATGGGACTAATTGAATCCGGAGGAGTTCATCGATTGGTTGGCCACCGTAGAGGAGGTGCCTGAAAATAAGTGGGTGGCTTTGATTGCTACCAGGTTACATGGTAGGGCTTCTACATGGTGGCAACAATTGAAGTTAACAAGAAATAGTCTTGGGAAGTCAAGAATCGCGACATGGACCAAGATGAGAAAGTGCTTGCGGTCCAACTATTTGCCTCATAAATTTAAAAGATTGATGTACCAACGTCTGCAAATTTGAAACAGGGGGCTAAATCGGTTGATGATTATACAACCGAGTTCTACCAATTGACTGTTAGGAACGATATTCAAGAACCGGAAGAACAACTTGTTTCTTGGTATATTGGGGGTTTGAGGTTTCCAATCATGGAGTCTGTGAATCTTTTTGACCCGCTAACAATTCCGGAGGTGCACCAACGGGCGTTGGCCTTTGAGAAACAAAACCGTTGGGCTAACGGTTCATTTTCTCATGCCCCTGCCAGAGGAAATGTTGGGTCGGGTAGTTAGGCACCTCGTGGTGGCGGGCCTATCCAGCAAAGGCCGGGGGGTTAACAATACCGTGCCAACTTTTAAAGGGCTAGTAGTAGTGGCTCGAAATGTTTCAATTGTGGTGAAACGAGCCATCGTCAAGTTGAGTGTAAAAAGGCTGGTAAACGACACTTGTTTGCTGAGTCTGAGGATGACCAATATGAAGAGTACGAAAATACCCCAGCGTATGATGAAGAAACTAAATACGAGGAAGAGGTTGTGACCGGTGATGTTGGGGTGAACCTGGTGGTCAGACGCTCTTGCTATACACCAAAGGTAGATGGGGATGACTGACTTAAGCATAACATCTTACACTCAACAGTACCATTTTGGGAAGGTTTGCACGTTTGTTATTGATTCTGGAAGTTGTGATAATTTGATATCTGAAGAGGCGTTCCAGAAGTTGTCTTTGAAGACAGAGAGTCACCCCAAGCCTTATAAGCTTCAGTGGCTTAAAAAGGGAGGTGAAGTAACCGTATCTAAGAGAGACCTTGTTTCTATTTCTATTGGGTCCACTTATAAAGATGATGTTGTGTGTGATGTGGTTCCTATGGACGCGTGTCACTTGTTATTGGTAGACCTTGGGAGTATGAGCGCAATATAGAACATAATGGGCGGTCCAACACTTATAGCTTTCTGTTTTGGTCGTGTGAACATAACTCTTGTTCCTAGCAAGCCTAAGCAGTTCACCACGAAACATTCAGGTACTCTGTTTACCATTATCAGTTCAAGATGAGCTGGAGGAAGCAGACAATGTTTTTATTTTGATAGGGAAGCCCGTGCCTGAGGAAGTCGAAATTCCTGAATCTATGGTTCCGCTATTTGAGGAATTTGTTGATGTTTTCCCTGATGATTTACCTGCTGGATTACCACCTTTACGAGACATCTAACACCACATTGATTTGGAACCATGGGCCCAGCTACCCAATAAGCCCCATTACAGAATGAGCCCAAAAGAGCATGAGGAATTACGTCGGCAGGTTGAAGACTTAATTTTTTAAAGGGTATGTTCGGGAGAGCATGAGTCCTTGTGCTGTTCCCGCTTTACTGACTCCAAAGAAGAATGGGACAGCGTATATGTGTTGACAATCATGCAGTCAACTAGATCACTTTGAGGTACAAATTTCCAATCCCCCGACTTGATGATTTACTTAACCAAATTAGCGGTGCCAATATTTTCACCAAACTAGACTTGAAGAGTGGGTACTACCAGATTCGACTCAGGCCTGGTGACGAGTGGAAAACCGCCTTCAAGACTCGTGAGGGGTTGTATGAATGGTTGGTGATGCCTTTTGGTTTATCCAATGCCCCTAGTACGTTTATGCGTAAACCAGTTGTTTAGGCCCTTTATTGGTAAATTTGTGGTTGTCTATTTTAATGATGTCCTTATTTATAGCCCTGATTTTAATGAGCATGTGAAGCATGTACGACAGGTTTTGACATTGATCCGTAGGGATAATTTGTATGCAGCCAGGAAGAAGTGTGTCTTCATGGTCCCTAAAGTCCTGTTTTTGGGGTATGTTGTTTCTGGTGACGGGATACAGGTGGATGAATCAAAAGTAGCAGCTGTTAAGCAATGGCCAACTCCAACTTCGATAATTGAAATACGCAAATTCCATGGCCTTGCTTCATTTTATAGACGGTTCATTTGAAATTTCAGTTACCTTATGGCGCCAATGACTGATTGCAGAAAGGGAAGACTTTTATATGTACTAGGAAGCTGAATCGAGTTTTCAGTTAATCAAGCAAAAGCTTACAACAACGCCAATTCTAGTATTGCCGGATTTTTCTCAGGTTTTTGAGTTGCACACAGATGCCTCGTAAGGTGGTATTAGCGCAGTCCCAAGTCAAGGGGGCGTCCAGTTTCCTATTTCAGTGAGAATTTGACTGGGCCAAAGTTGCGTTATAGCACTTAGATGTTGAATTTTATGCAGCGGTCCAAGCAGTGAAACATTGGCATCTTATTTGTTTCACAAGTAGTTTGTTTTATTTACAGACCATGATTCATTGAGGCATATCCGTAGTCAAGATAAAGTATCACATACGCATGCTCGGTGGATGGCTCTCTTGGAAAAGTTTACTTTTGTTGTGAAGCATAAGTCTGAAATTTCGAATCGGGTGGCGGATACCTTGAGCAGAAGGAGCAATCTGCTTGTTTCTATGAGGGTTGTTGTACCCGGATTAGACAGTCTCATGGAGCAGCTCACAAACAGATCCATATTTTTCTGTTATTTTGCAGGATGTGCAATTTGGAAAGAGGTCAGATTTTCTTGTGCATGACGGTTTCCCTTTTGAAGAAAATCAATTATGTATCCCTAATTCCAGCCTCCGCCTGCGAATCATTAAGGAACTGCATGGCGAAGGGCAGGCCAGGAGAGATCGTAATTTATGATTGGTGTAGTCTTCTTATTTTTGGCCTACTATGCGTAGGGATGTTGATCGGTTTGTTAGACGTTGCAGGATCTGTCAAGTTTCAAAAGGCACAACTACCAATGCTGGGCATTATATGCCTCTACCCATCCCTCTATAGCGTTGGGTAGATATTAGCATGGATTTTGTGTTGGGATTACCGCGTACTCAGCGTGGTAATGATTCGATCTTTGTAGTAGTGGACCGGTTTTCGAAAATGTGCACTTTATTCCTTGCAAGACAACAAATACAGTTAATGTGGCTCAGTTGTTCTTTCGGGATATCTATCGTTTACATGGTTTGCCATCCTCTATTATTTCTTATCGGGACACTCGTTTCTTGAGTCATTTCTGGCACAGTCTATGGAAAATGGTAAACACTCAACTTAATTTTAGTAGCGCCTACCACCCTCAAACTGATGGGCAGACTGTCAAACCCTGACCTGCAGCGGATATGGTAGTCGGGGCATGATTGAGTTTCATCAAAGCTCATGACAATTACTATTATAAAAGTTTCATATTTATTATTTAAAATTTAAGTAAAACATTTCAATCAACACATAATTTACACAAACACACAATAATGTTCCAAACAAAGCTTGCAAGTAACAGTTTATTTCCTCTAAGGCCCATGTCCTATGTGATCCACGCTTCAAACCTGTTCACCTGTATCATGTGTAAAAATAGAGTTTTGAGTCAACATAAGTTGGCGAGTCAATCCCATTTAGTTATTAAGAAAAAATGATATGTTTATCATTTTAATAAAATGTGCATTAACCAAATATGAGAAACGTATATGTAATCTAAATCACAAACCACACAATCAACTAGTAATGTACATGTGAGCACGATAAGCGATGTGCTGCGAGATCAAGGCTCAATCAAACAGAGCCGATCTAGTATATTGGGTTACGCGACGCTCTACCCGTAAGTAACGGGGAAAAATGGGCCTAATGTGAGAGAATGACTGAAATGAGAAATATAAACACAAAATCACAATAAACCACAATATCACATAGCACGTTAGATCACATAATAGTAATAGCACGAGATTTATAATAACAAGATAATCAAAGCAACACATGATACACCCAAAAAACGTGAGTAAAAGGGGAAGTTGTAAGATTCACTCACCGTGGGTGCGATTACGATTCGATAAGGATAACGATTGAGTGGTTGAGATATCAAGCGATGAGAAAAGCTAACCTAAATATTCACATAATAATTTAGATAAAAATATATTCCTTTGATTGAATTTAGTATTTTTACTTAATTTTTTATTTACATATTTTATTATATATTTTAGATAAACTTTATTGTGTTTATTATCATAATTTATTCATTTAAACTTTTATTTGCCACTAATATATTTGGTCATAAAAATTAATGTAGTTTTTTGGGAGAGTAATTAAAAGTTTAATTAATAAAAAATGTGTTTTTCTCTGATTTAATGGATTGAACCGGTCGAACTAGGCAGCGTGTGGGGATCGAACTCGTGACCTCTCGTTTGTGTGCACACAGCCCGACCAACTGGGCTGCGTGTCTAATCCGAATATATTGAACTTCAATTATATTTATACACATACTATGTCACACCCTGACCCCAGCGGAATAAAAGTCGGGGCATGATTGGGTTATCACCAAAGCTCATGACATTTACTAACAAGTTTCATATTTATTAAATTCAAATTAAAATTCAAATATCCAACAAATTTCATACAAACACAAACAGTAATCTAAATGCTTGTTCCAATGAAATAACTTGATTATTATTCTAGGCCATCCAAGGTGTTTCTTTCCTCAACTTGATCACCTGTATCATGCGTAAAACAGAGGAAATTTTGGGTCAACAAAAGTTGGCTAGTGAACCTTGATAAAACATTTAAGTAAATCAATTTTATCTGTTGTTTAAATAAGATTGTGCATAATCACATGTGAACAAATGTATAATGTAATATATCACAAACCACATTGAATGAATATATGACATGAATGATGATGTATCTGAGATCAAGGCTCAATCGAACGGAGCCAATCTAAATGAGGCACCTGATGCTCAACCCGTATCCCACAAGGAACTGATGGGCCTAATGAAATGAGTGCACTGAAATGATAAATATATCCACATATAAACCACACTACAAGCAATACACATTTGATCACGAAATGATATAAGCACAAGTGTTAAATAAAATAAAGAAATGATACGACACATGATACACCCCAAAACGTGATTAAAACGGGGAATTTGTAGAGATTCACTCACCGTGGGTTCGTATTCTTAGGTGATGATGAGTGCGCACGAGTTCAGAATTTGACCGACGAAAGAGTACTAACCTAAAATAATAACGCGATATGCCGATAAATAAATAAATTAATATTTCGGTTAAAAACCTTTGTTTAGATTTTAAGTTATTTTTGTGATTTTCATTGATATGTTAAAACCTTTGAATTTATATTTTTAAGCATTTTTAATTGATTTTCAGCTTAAATATTAATATAAATCCATAAAATAAAAATAAAAATAAATATATATAATTTTTTTTAAAAAACTTGTCAGTCTGACAAGGTGGTGTCAGACCGTTCGATGATGGAGTTGGCAGCGTGTATCAAGATTCGAACTCGAGACCTCACGTTCACGTGCACGCAGCTCTTCCAACTGAGCTACGTGTCTAACCCGACATATTCTGGATTTTAATTATATTAATACTTAACTCTTTAATTAAAAAGATTTAACAGAACTGAACCGGCGTGCACTAAGGGTCTCGAACCCAAGACCTTAGATGTGATATGCACCCAGCCCAACCAACTGGTCTGGGTGTCTAACCCGATGAAACTTGATTTTATATTATCTTTATATACTTGTTGATTAATGTTCTAGTTTAGTTTTAAACCAAAAAGAATTTCATCTCAGAAAACCGGACATGCCAGACTCGAACCAAGGACGTGAGAGTCGTGTTTGCACACAGTCCACCACTGGACTGTGTGTCTAATCCGGTTAAACTTGGGATTTTATTATATTTATAAACAGTTTTGCAAGTCATCTTCTTCATTTAAAAAGAACCCAGAATTATTTACCCGCCCAATAATCGGTTATCAGAAGTAGGTTTACCCCTTCTGATTCGTTAATGAATCTGTGCATAAATTAAATCAATAGGTGAAGGATTGTTACCAACGGCAGTTACTTCGGTTCTCCGGTGAGTTAATTCTGGCGACGAGCTGCGGTTTCAGGTGAACAAGGGGGGGGGTTTGAGCAGAGTAATCTTGCAATTAGTTGTGAAAGGATTGAGCGATGATTAGGGGTGTAGATCGATGGTATTTATAGGTGATTTGATCACCAAAGTTTCGGTTTTGAATTTGTAAATTCGAAAAGAATGATCATGACAGAGGGGCCTGATTGAAGTTTACTCTAATTAGATCACGTAATAACTGTCGTCGTCAAAAGAAAAGCGTGGGTTGCGAAATCTCCAGCGAGGAGATTCGTTGCCCTTGCCGGTTCTTACTCCGCGTATAGACATATGATTTGATGTTTGGGATCTAGCACATATTGTTCGTGTAGAGCAGTGGTGCGGAGTGTGTGTGAAAGTCCAGGAGACCCGGGTTCGATCCCGGTTTCCCTCCTTTCTTTTTGTTTAATTAATTTTATAGCTTAATTTAATTTAATTTTATAATGGCTTTTAAAAATAAATTATGGTTCTTATTTATTGATGTTTTATTTATTAATTAAGGTTTTATTTATTCTAGTTATGAATTCTAATAATATCGACAAAATTTTTAAGAAATACGACAATATTAAATACCACTAGATTAGTAAAAATGGTGCGGGTTTTCGAAGACCGTTTTACACGAATGTTACAGTATCCCCTACTTTTAGAAATCTCGTCCCGAAATTTAAGTAGTAGTTGTAACTGGAAAAAGATGTGGGTATTTTTCGCGTATTGAGTCTTCACGTTCCCAAGTAAACTCGGGTCCTCGTTTTGATCCCAACGCACCCTAACGATTGGAATACGACTTCGCCTCAAGCGTTCTCACTGAAATCCATGATTTCTACCGGTCTTTCAACGAAGTGCATTGATTCATCAACTTGAATGTCTTCCAGAGGGATATGGAGATTTTCGTCGGCGAGGCACTTTTTCATGTTTGATACTGGAATGTGGGATGAATTTTGTTGAGTTCTTCTGGTAGGTCAAGCTTGTATGCTACAGGACCTACTCTTTCGAGTATCTTGAATGGTCCCACAAAGCGTGGTGCTTGCTTGCCCTTTTGACCAAAACGAACCACTCCTTTCCACGGTGACACTTTCAAAAGTACTTGATCACCAACAAAAACTCCAAGGGCTTTCGTCATTTGTCACATAACTCTTTTGACGACTTCGAGCTGCTAGAAGATTGTTTCGAATTTGAAGGATTTTGTCGGTTGTTTCTTGAATCAATTCAGGTCCGGTGATTTGCGCTTCGCCAATCTCGTGCCAACATACTGGAGATCGGCACTTACGACCATATAAAGCTTCGAAAGGAGCCATGCCGATACTTGAATGATAGCTATTGTTGTACGAAAACTCGACTAACGGTAGATGAGCGTCCCAGTTCCCTTTGAAGTCTATGACACATGCTCAAAGCATGTATTCAAGGGTTTGGATGGTGCGTTCAGACTGACCATCAGTTTGAGGGTGAAAGGCGGTGCTAAGGTTCTAACCGTGTACCCAAAGCGGTTTGTACGGCTTTCCATGTTCGTGAAGTGAAACGACCATCACGGTCTTTAAATGATGCTTAACGGTACACCATGCGGCTTACGATCTCGTTGATGTAGATACGAGCTAACTTCTCGTTCTTGAAGTCCTCGCGAATCGGAATGAAGTGAGCTGATTTTGTAAGACGATCAATGATTACCCATAAGGTGTCATACCCACTGGAGGTACGAGGTAAACCGGTAATGAAGTCCATGGTTATGTTTTCCCACTTCCATACAGGTATTTCGGGTTGGACTAGAAGTCCTGAAGGTCTTTGATGTTCAGCTTTCACTTTGGAACATGTAAGGCACTTGGAAACAAAAACAGCGATATCCTTTTTCATGCCAGGCCACCAGTAGGTGTATCGTAGGTCTTGATACATCTTATCGGCTCCTGGGTGTACAGAGTATCGTGTTTTGTGTGCCTCATTCATGAGGAAATCACAAAGGTTGTCGCGATGGGGAATCCATATGCGGTTTAAATAATATAGAATACCGTCGGATTTGGTTTCAATTTTGAGTTCAGCTCCACATGACAGCTCATCGCGTACGTCATTTTCCGTTACAGAGATATGTTGAGCTGTCCGGATTCGATCCTTGATATCAGTTATGATTTGCAAACATAGAAGACGAATAGAGTTCGCATATCCCTTTCGACTGAGCGCATCAGCCACCACGTTTGCCTTGCCTGGATGATACCGAATCTCGCAGTCGTAATCGTTGAGCAGTTCGACCCATCTTCGTTGCCTCATATTTAAACTCTTTTTGGTTGAAGATATGCTGGAGACTCTTGTGGTCAGTGTATATTTCACACTTGGTACCGTAGAGATAATGTCTCCATATCTTGAGAGCGAACACAACGGCTCCAAGTTCCAGGTCGTGGGTGGTGTAATTTTTCTCATGAACTTTGAGTTGCCTAGAGGCATAGCTATCACCTTTCCTCTTTGCATCAATACACAGCCTAGACCTTGCCCTGATGCGTCGCAATAAACCACAAAGTCATCGCAACCCTCAGGGAGTGTAAGGATAGGTGCGTCACAAAGCCTTTGCTTTAAAGTTTAGAAGGCCTACTCTTGCTTAGGTCCCCAAATGAAGGGTTTTCCCTTGTGAGTCAAGGCCGTGAGCGGAATGGCGATACGGGAAAAATTGGCAATGAAGCGTCGGTAGTAACCAGCCAAGCCAAGAAATGACCTAACTTCGGTAGGGGTACGTGGCGCATGCCATTCTTGTACTGCCTTGATTTTCGAAGGGTCGACATGAATCCCTTTGTCATTGACGACATGACCAAGGAATTGTACCTCTCTTAACCAGAATTCGCATTTTGAGAACTTAGTGTAAAGATTTTCAGTCCTTAAGAGTGTAAGAATGAGTCAAAGATGTCGCTCATGATCGGATTTTGACTTTGAGTAGATAAGGATATTGTCGATGAAGACTATGACGAAACGGTCGAGATAGGGTTTGTATACCCTATTCATTAAATCCATGAAGACAGCAGGGGCGTTGGTTAAACCGAAGGGCATAACCATGAACTCGTAATGACCATAACGAGTTCGTTAGGCAGTTTTTGGAATATCTTCTTCGCGCACTCTAAGCTGATGATAACCTGAACGAAGGCCGATTTTGGAAAAACAGGTGGCGCCTTGAAGTTGGTCTAGAAGGTCATCAATACGAGGCAGTGGATAGCGAATCTTAACTGTCAACTTGTTGAGTTCTCTATAATCAATGCACATGCGAAACGTTCCATCTTTCTTCCTCTTAAAAAGAACGGGCGCACCCCAAGGCGATGAGCTAGGACGTATGAATCCTTTGTCAGTCAGCTCTTGCAGTTGACTGGCCAGCTCTTGCATCTCGGATGGGGCTAACCTATAGGGAGATTTTGCGACCGGTGTAGCGCCAGGCACAAGATCGATTCAAAATTTGACTTCTCGCACAGGAGAAAGTCCTGAAACATCGTCGGGAAAAACTTGCGGGAATTCTTTCACAACTGGAATATCTTCGAGCTTCCTCTCCTTGCCTTCCTTCTTGATGACGTGAGCTGGAAATGCGACGTAATTCTTGCGAAGATAACTTCGGGCTTGAAGGCAGGACATCAATTTGAGCCCTTTCGAAGGAGTTTCCCCAAAGATACGTAGTGTCGGACCGTCGACGAGAGGAATACGAATAAACTTTTCCTGGCACACCACTTCAGCGTGATGCTGGCTGAGCCAGTCCATGCCGATGAAAACATCGAAACTTCCCAATTTCATAGGAATGAGATCAATTGAAAAATCGTGATCATTTAGGGTGAGAGTGCAATCGCGTATAATAGATTTTAATGAAATGGGTTTTCCGTCAGCAACTTCCACCGACAGAGATTTAATGAGATTATCACGAGGTTGGTCGAGAATAGATTCGAATTCTAAAGACACAAAGCTCTTATCCGCACCAGTATCGAATAATATGGATGCATAACTACCATTTACGAGAAACGTACCGTTGACCACATTGTTGTCAGCCCTGGCTTGGTTGGCGTTGATATTGAAAGCTCTTCCTCTAGCAGGTGGAGGAGCTTGGTTAGCTTGGTTTACCGGGTTTGCTTGAGCTTGGGCATGGATGATGTTCACTAGGCGTGGGCAAGTATTCCTAAAGTTGTTTGGGTCCCCACAATTGAAACAGGCTCGTATGGATTGCATCATGGGGTAGTTGGGTTGGTATTAAGGTTGGGCTGCGAGTTGTGCAGGTGGTAGAAGTAAGGGTTGTTGGGCTTGGCCCACCATTTGATTTTGGGTTTGGGTTGGAGGTTGACTGCGGTTCGATCGCTGAAGGGTACGGCAGGTTTGGATAGTGTGACCCGCACGTCCACAACTTGTGCAATGTTGGCAAGGGTTTTCAGGAGGGTGATGGTATTGGCAACGGTTACAATTTGGGTGTGGGCCAGTGTATGGCCTTTTGAACGGTGCAGCTGGAGGGGCAACTTGGGTGATTGAAGCATCAGTGATGGGAGGGTTGGTTTGGGTGACAGCAAAGTTCTTGCCATTACGCTTCCTCTTACTAGCAAACTTCGAGGATGAACCTGAGTTGTTTGGAATTGGGGTCTCAATGGGTGCTTTCTTCTTCTCATCTTTAAATTCCATTTCGAATGCGATTTCAGTGATTCGTACTAACTCCATTGCGGCTGAGTGTTGCAGGCGAAGTGCTAACTGAATCTTGTTTCGAGGGAGCCTCGAATGTAGTGTTCAATTAAGCGTATAAGGGGTGAACAGATTGGAAACATTGGTTCAACTCAAGAAACTTTGTTGTAGGAGTGTGATCCTTTTTGCTTTAAGCATATAATTATCTTCAAGCTTTTGATCTTTCTTCTAGGGCATAAAACGTTGTATGACTCTTAATTCTTCCATGATAAGGCATGGCATTGTCTACACCTCACTTCCCATTTTTCCGTGTCACCAGTGTAAGCTACCCAAACAATCTTCCAGTCGCGTAACGTACTTCGGTCCTAGGACTTCGCAATTGAAAAGGTGTTTTCAATCTCCTCAAACCAGTGAGGAGAGCTGTGACACTTCATCCTTCATTTGGATCCAAGACTTGAAATGTTTGTAGTGCATTAAGGAGTGTTTGGAAGGAGGGTTGAACGACACTTTGTCTTCTTGGTTGGAGGGTTGATTGATTAGCGTGAGGGTTGCTGAACTTGTAGCATGATGTCAAAAACCTGCGGTCATTGTTAGCAATTCGTGGCCAAGGTTCGTTTGACTTTCCTGACCTTCTACTCCACGAATTGCTATGCGACATCTCAGGAATATAAGTTACGGAGATTGTGAGTTCAAGAATTTTAGGTTTTATGCGTCGTAAAAAGAATGAAAACATAAACTGAAAATAATTAACTACATCCATAGGAGTCTTGGTTGCTCATGTTTGGGCCTCCAAATGTCCCCATACCATGCCTGTATAGTCATGTGGGCCCCCATGAATGGCTTGGTAGATTACATTGTTTGGGGTTAACCTCGCACCACGGAATGAAAATCGTATCATGATTGCGAGATGTATGGTTGGAGGGTGTCCAGGTGTTGACACAATGACAACTCAAAGTGGGTTAGTTCACACGACGTTGGTATAGCAGCTTTGGCTAAGGTGCCTCATACTCTCATCGTTAGTCCCAAAGGTAGGAAATGGTCTTATTTGGAAATTTATACAATGCCAAGCTAACAGACGTTCGATACGGTATCGTACCTTCCAGACTACATGCTCGTACGTGAATAACTCACTTTGATGTGATTTGAAATTGAACATTGCAAAAATCTTTGAAAAAATAACGGAATTGTAAATTGTGAGGTGTTGCTTTCATAAATTGATAATGACATGGGGGTATATCTATGATGAGCATTGATATTAACATGTACTTGTGCAGATGTTTGCATAATGTTGTGTGTCTTAAATTTAAAATATAACATCATGAATATTGCATGTAACACATAAACAAATTTTAAATATAGTCAACTATAGTAAAGGCTTAAGGTCTAATAACCTATCCTATATCCTATAGTCACAAGCCTGAACCAATCTGTAACCCCGACCGCAGCGGAATAAAAGTCGGCATATTTGGGTTATCCCCAAGCTCATGATATTTACTAACTAGTTTCATATTTATTAAATTCAAATTAAAATTAAATATCCTACAAAATTCATACAAATCACAAATAATAATTAAATGCTTGTTCCAACGAAATAACTTGATTATTCTTATAGGCCATCTGGTGTTTCTTTCCATCTAACTTGATCACCTGTATCATGCGTAAAACAGAGGAAATTTTGGGTCAACAAAAGTTGGCGGTGTAATCTTGATAAAACATTTAAGTAAATCAAGTTTATCGTTGTTTAAATAAGATTGTGCATAATCACATGTGAACAAATGTATAATGTAACAATCACAAACCACATTGAATGAATATATGACATGAATGATGATGTATCTGAGATCAAGGCTCAATCGAACGGAGCCGATCTAATGAGGCACCTGATGCTCAACCCGTATCCCACGAGGAACTGATGGGCCTAATGAAATGAGTGCGCTGAAATGATAAAATGTATCCACATATAAACCACACTACAAGAAATACACATTTGATCACGAAATGATATAAGCACAAGTGTTAAATAAAATAAAGAAATGATACGACACATGATACACCCCAAAACGTGATTAAAACGGGAATTTGTAGAGATTCACTCACCTGGGTGCGTATTCTTGGTTGATGATGAGTGCGCACAAGTTGAGAATTTGACCGATGAAAGAGTACTAACCTAAAATAATAACGCGATATGCCGATAAATAAATAAATTAATATTTCAGTTAAAAACCTTTGTTTGATTTTAAGTTACTTTTGTGATTTTTATTGATATGTTAAAACCTTTGAATTTATATTTTTAAGCATTTTTAATTGATTTTCAGCTTAAATATTAATATAAATCCATAAAATAAAAATAAAAATAAAATAAAATAATATTTTTTTAAAAAACTTGTCAGTCTGACAAGGTGGTGTCAGACCGGTTCGATGATGGAGTTGGCAGCGTGTATCAAGATTCAAACTCGAGACCTCATGTTCACGTGCACGCAGGTCTTCCAACTGAGCTACGTGTCTAACCCGACATATTCTGGATTTTAATTATATTAATACTCTCTTTAGACTATTTTAGAAATTAATTTTATTAAAAAGATTTAACAGAACTGAACCGGTGTGCACTAAGGGTCTCGAACCCGAGACCTTAGATGTGATTTGCACCTAGCCCAACCAACTGGGCTGGGTGTCTAACCCGATGAAACTTGATTTTATATTATCTTTATATACTTGTTGATTAATGATCTAGTTCAGTTTTAAACCAAAAAGAATTTCATCTCAGAACACCGGACATGCCAGACTCGAACCAAGGACGTGAGAGTCGTGTTTGCACACAGTCCACCACTGGACTGTGTGTCTAACCGGTTAAAACTTGGGATTTTATTATATTTATAAACAGTTTTGCAAGTCATCTTCTTCATTTAAAAAGAACCCAAAATTATTTACCCGCCCAATAATCGGTTATCAGAAGTAGGTTTACCCCTTCTGATTCGTTAATGAATCTGTGCATAAATTAAATCAATAGGTGAAGCATTGTTACCAACGGCAGTTCCTTCGGTTCTCCGACGAGTTAATTATGGTGACGAGCTGCGGTTCCGGTGAACCAGGGGGGTTTGAGCAGAGTAATCTTGCGATTATTTGTGAAAGGATTGAGCGATGATTAGGGGTGTAGATCGATGGTATTTATAGGTGGTTTGATCACCAAAGTTTCGGTTTTGAATTTGTAAATTCGAAAAGAATGATCGATGACAGAGGGGCCTGATTGAAGTTTACTCTAATTAGATCACATAACAACTGTCGTCGTCAAAAGAAAACGCGTGGGTTGCGAAATCTCCGGCGAGGAGATTCGTTGCCCTTGCCGGTTCTTACTCCACGTATAGACATATGATTTGATGTTTGGGATCTAGCACATATTGTTCGTGTAGAGCAGTGGTGCGGAGTGTGTGTGACAGTCCAGGAGACCCGGGTTCGATCCCGGTTTCCCTCCTTTCTTTTTGTTTAATTAATTTTATAGCTTAATTTAATTTAATTTTATTATGGCTATTAAAAATAAATTATGGTTTTTATTTATTGATGTTTATTTATTAATTAGGGTTTTATTTATTCTAGTTATGAATTCTAATAATATCGACAAATTTTTTAAGAAATACGAAAATATTAAATACGCACTAGAATAGTAAAAATGGTGCGGGTTTTCGAAGACCGTTTTACACGAATGTTACATACTAGTTTTATCCACAATTTTACATAATAAAAAAGGTTTGATCAAATTCAGGGACTGTGCATGAAGCCGGTTTTGAACCCGCGTCTGTTGCTTCGTGTGCACACAGCCCGAGCAATTGGGCTGTGTGTATAACCCGTTGGATGTAAGATTTTTATATCTTTTATATACTTACAGTGGTGTTTCATAATTGAGTTACTTTTAAAAAAAATTGATTTATTGTAGCGAATCGGAGCGTATACGGAATCGAACCCGGGACCTTTGCTTCATATGCACACAGTCCAACCAATTGGACTGTGTGTCTAACCCGGTTTAAACACCATTTTAAATCCTTTTAAACATAACTCCAATCGTCTTCTTTGTTTCAAAACACAGACTATTAACTTCGATTGAATTTAGCAAAACATTTGTTTACCATCTAATGACTACGTATGCGATTAATCAGAATGAAAGAGTTTAGGTGTTAGGATATACCGATCAGAAAGCTCTTCTGATTTCCGGCGAGATTCCGGCGATTGAAGATGATTCCCGTGAGGTGTTCAGAGATCGACAGAGAAGTTTGCGGGAAAGATTTGATTCAGGCGGGACTTTGATTTGATTTGCAGGATTGTACGCGGTGGTTACAGGCGGGACTTTGATTTAGTTTTAAAGGAAACGAAAATATAAAAGATTAATTCGATGGGTTTAATCAGATGTTGTGCGGGTGTTGCAGTGGTGTGTTATGTGTGTATATTTCTATGCGACCTGGGTTCGAGTCCCGCGGTCAGCATATATATATATATATGTTTTTATTTATACTATCCTTTTAGTTTTATTAATATATATTATTGATTATTATTTATTATCTTTATTATTATTTATATTATTAATATACTGAAATCTATTAAACGATTAACATAAATTCGAAACAAATGATCAAAACATATACTTGATTACAAAATGGTGCGAGTTTTAGATCCCGTTTTTCGACAGATGTTACGGTATCCCCTACTTTTAGGAATTTCGTCCCTAAATTTAAGTGGTAGTAGGTTTTTCTTGAAAGTGATGAGGGTATTTTTCGCGCATTGAGTCTTCACATTCCAAGTAAACTCGGGTCCTCGTTTCGACTCCCAACGAACCCTAACTATAGGAATTTGACTTCGTCTTAAGCGTTTTTCACCGAAGTCCATGATTTCTACAGGTCGCTCTACAAAATGCATCGACTCGTCAATTTGTCTTCTAACGATATATGAAGGGTTTCATCGGCAAGGTACTTTTTCAAGTTAGAAACATGGTGTCACACCCCGACCCGCAGCGGAATAAGAGTCGGGGCATAATTGGGTTATCACCAAAGCTCATGATGTTTACTAATATGTTTCATATTTATTAAATTCAAATTACATCTCAAATGTTCAAGTCAAATTCATACAATACAAGGAAAGGAAAATTAAATAAACAATCCAAAATCTAAACTGTTTTATTCTTCTAGGCCGTCCTATATGTTTCTTGCTTCAACTGGATCACCTGTATCATGTGTAAAAATGGGGGTTTTTGGGTCAACAAAAGTTGGCGAGTGAACCTTGTTAGAAAACATTTATTATTGATTTCTTGTTGTATTTAATATGGAAAAATTGTGCAATAATCATATGTGAGCAAACGTAAATAAACATACAATAACAAACCACCTTGCATGAGTATATGACATGAATGATAATGTATATGTTGGCAACGTCACGTTCCGCTCATAGGTAATGGGGAATGGACGACCTATGATGAAGTATGTGCGATCAAGGCTCAATCAAACGGAGCCGATCGTATGTTGGCAACACCACGTTCCGCTCATAGGTAATGGGGAACGGTTCCGCTCATAGGTAATGGGGAACAGACGAGCCTATGATGATGTATGTACTGAAAATGATAAATAAATCTAAACATTAACCACACAAACAATTTATACATATTGGATACACATTTGGTCATGGATATGATGGATGCACAAGTGTTTAACTGTAAAAAAAATAAGACACAAGATACACCCCAAAAAGTGATTAAAACGGGGAATTTGTAGAGATTCACTCATATTGGGTGCGTTCGTTTGATGATGTTGAATACGCACGAGTTTAGAGGGTTGATCGACGAGGAATAACTAACCTAAATAATAACGAAAAGGTATGGTAAATAAGTGGATTTTATTAACAATTTTAATAGGGTTTTTAGATTTATTTTTTGTGAGTTTAAGGTCATTTTCTAACTTTAAAAATATTATTTTTAAGTATTTTTAATTGATTTTTAAATTAAATAAATAAATAAAAATATAAAAAATGTTGACTTTTTGGGTTGACCGTTGACCATTGACTTTGACTGTTGGCCGGTTCGGACTTGTGTTTGTTTGCGCTAAGTGAGGTTCGAACTTGTGACCTCTCGTACGCGTGCACGCACCTCTACCAACTACGTGTCTAACCCGAAATATTCTAAGTTTTAATTATATATATATACTAATTAAATGTTTTAATTTATTCGATTTATACTAAAAGAATTTAAGTGATTGAACCGGGTGCAGGGAAACCGAATCGAACTCGGGTCCCTTGGTTTGTAAGCGCACAGCCCAATCAGTTGGGCTGTGTGACTTATCTGTTAAACTTACAATTTAAATTAATCTTAAGAACAACCTGGGTCCTACTCTAATTCAGTAACAAAAAAAATTGGTTTTAATTCGGAAAGTCGGTGTGTTGCAAGATTCGAACTCGTGATGTTTGTTTTGTTTGCGCACACAGTCCACCGCTGGACTGTGTGTCTAACCCGGTTTAATATCTTGTTTTAATTAAACTTATACCTAATGTTCAACTTCACCTTCTTCGTTCAAAACACAGACAACGATTATTCTACTGTTCTTGTTTAATTCGATTGACGGACATATAAATGATTAAAATGAACTGGATAGAGAAGGTTTTGGAAATGAATGTACCGGAAAGACGATTTTTCTCAGAACTCCGGCAAAGTCGTCGGCTCTGTTTTATGAATTCCGTCTGAGCGGACCAATTAACAGTTTTGATTAACTAATTGTGAAATTAAATGACTAAACAAGAGTTATCAGAGAGTTTAGATGCTCATACCGATTCACAGCGTGATTTTGGAATTTTCAGAAATTTTTCGGCGAGTGCTGAATATACGACAACGTCGTCTGGGACCGATTCTGATTGAAGGATTTGAGTTAGTAAAAGTCTAACAATGGATAGAAGATGAAAGAATTGAGAAATTCACCGATTCGATGAATGTCACGGTTTTCCGGCGAAAGTCCGGCGATTTCAGAAAACGTTTCCGACGAACAGAAATTAGAGCGAAAGTGAAATTGGAGGTTCTGCGAGTGTTTTTGAGTTGTGAGATGATGATATTGTTAGTGAAAATTAGGAAGTAAATGATTTCGGTTTTCAACTCCAAAAATCATATGAATCGAAGGAATTGAAGGCTGAATTGATTAGAACGTGGGTTGCAAATGCTTTATCGGTTATACTCAGTAACTCACGATCACTCAAACGTCTGGAAAGTTGAAAGCCGATTATCGGTTTCAGTTTTGGCACAAACAGATAATTTCTCGGGTAGAAGTTAAGTTTTATTTGTTTCCTTGATTACACAACAGCAAGTGGCGGAGTGGTTAAATGTTTGATGATTGTGTCTTCCGGCTGACCCGGGTTCGAAACCCAGTAGCCTATTTTCTTTTTTATTTACCTTATTTTTACTTTTTAACAATTTTAGTTTCCATAATCTAAAATGTTTATTAATTATGTATCGTTTAATTAAAATGAGCATTAAATAAGCAACGAAAATTTGAAACTGACTATTCGATTAATAACGAAGCGGGTTTCGAAACCCGTTTTTCGACGGATGTTACACATGGAACGTTGGATGGATCTTGCTGAGTTCTTCAGGTAAGTCAAGCTTGTCGCCTTTTTGTCTAAACCGAACAACTCCCTTCCATGGTGACACTTTCAAAAGCACTTGATCGCCAACACAAAACTTGAGCGGCTTTCGTCGTTTGTCAGCGTAACTCTTTTGACGACTCTGAGCTGCTAGAAGATTGTTGCGGATTTGAAGAATCTTATCGGTTGTTTCTTGAATTAATTCGGTCCAGTGATTTGTGCTCACCGATTTCGTGCCAACATACAGGTGTCGGCACTTTCGACCGTATAGTGCTTCAAAAGGAGCCATACCGATGCTCGAGTGATAACTATTATTGTATGAGAATTCGACCAAAGGTAGATGAGTATCCCAATTGCCCTTGAAGTCGATAACACATGACGTAGCATGTCTTCAAGAGTCTGTATGGTGCGCTCAGACTGTCCATTAGTTTGAGGATGAAAGGCATGCTGAGGTCTAAGCGAGTGCCTAATGCTGATTGCACGGCTTGCCATGTTCGTGAAGTAAAACGCCCATCTCGATCCGAGATGATGCTCAAAGGCACACCGTGTTGACTTACAATTTCATCGATATAGATACGAGCTAACTTCTCGTTTTTATAATCTTCGCGGATCGGAATAAATTGAGCGGATTTGGTAAGACGATCGACAATAACCCAAATCATGTCATGCCCACTTGAGGTGCGAGGTAACCCGGTAATGAAATCCATGGCTATGTTTTCCCACTTCCAAACGGGTATTTCGGGTTGAACAAGTAAGCCTGAGGGTCTTTGATGTTTGGCTTTAACTTTCGAACATGTGAGGCACTTGGAGACAAAAATGGCGATATCCTTTTTCATTCCAGGCCACCAGTAAGAGTATCGTAAATCTTGATACATCTTATCAGCCCCTGGATGTATGGAATATTTTGTTTTGTGGGCCTCGTTCATGAGGAACGTACGAAGGTTGTCACGATCAGGTACCCAAATTCGATTTAGATAATAAAGAATGCCATCGAATTTTGATTCTAACTTGGTTTCAGCTCCACAAGATAACTCGTCTCGCAAATCATTTTCCGTGACAGAGGTATGTTGCGCTTCACGAATGCGTCTCTGAAGGTCAGTTACACTTTGAGAACCCAATAGGTGGATGGAGTTTGCATATTCTCTCCAACTAAGAGCATCTGCTACAACATTGGCTTTACCAGGATGATAACGAATATCGCAATCATAATCATTCAAGAGTTTGACCCATCGTCGTTGCCTCATGTTTAGCTCTATTTGATTGAAGATATGTTGAAGGCTCTTGTGGTCAGTGTAAATCTCACACTTTGGACCATAGAGATAATGTCTCCATATCTTAGAGCGAACACGACTGCTCCGAGTTCCAGGTCGTGAGTGGTGTAATTCTTCTTATGGACTTTGAGTTGTCTTGAGGCGTAGGCTATCACCTTACCTCTTTGCATTAAGACACACCCTAGCCCCTGCCCTAGTGCGTCACAATAGACCACAAAGTCATCAACCATCAGGGAGAGTGAGAATAGGTGCATCACAAAGTCTCTGTTTCAAGGTTTGGAAAGTCTCTTCCTGTTTGGGCCCCCAATCGAAGGGCTTGCCCTTATGAGTCAAGGCTATGAGTGGTAAGGCAATGCGGGAGAAACTGGCGATAAAACGTCGATAATAACCCGCTAAGTTGAGGAATGGCCCGACTTAAGTAGGAGGGCGTGGACCCTGCCATTCTTGCACTACTTTGATCTTTGCAGGGTCGACATGAATTCCTTTGTCGTTGAAGACGTGACCAAGGAATTGAAATTCCTTTAAACAGAATTCACATTTTGAAAACTTAGCGTAAAGCTTTTCTGTTTTCAAAATGTTAGGATAAGTCGAAGATGTCGCTCATGATCTGACTTAGTTTTGGAATAAATGAGAATATCATCGATAAAAACAATAACGAAACGATCGAGGTAGGGTTTGCACACCCTATTCATTAGATCCATGAAAACGGCGGGAGCATTGGTTAACCAAAGGGCATGACCATGATTTCGTAGTGACCATAGCGAGTGCGAAAGGCAGTCTTTGGAATGTCTTCTTCACGTACTCTAAGCTGATGATAGCCAGAATGAAGATCAATTTTTGAGAAACAGGTGGCACCCTGAAGTTGGTATAAAAGGTCATCAATGCGAGGTAAAGAATAACGGTTCTTGATGGTCAGCCTATTGAGTTCTCAATAATCTATACACATTCAGAAAGTTCCATCCTTCTTCTTGACGAAAAGAACCGGCGCACCCCAAGGTGATGAGCTAGGGCGTATGAACCCTTTGTCAATGTAACACCCTGTAAAATCGTGTCCAATAATATAACGACACGTGTTATATTTTTATTTTAAGTCTATTAAAGATTAACAGGGACTAAAAGCGTCAACATGCTCAAACTAAATCTCTGAGTGATCTTCTGATGTCAACATGCATAAACCAAGCCTCTGAGTGACCATTAGTGTCAACATGCTTAAAATATAGCCTCTGGGTGACCATTGGTGTCAACATGCTTAAAACATAGCCTCTGAGTGACCATTAGTGTGAACATGCTAAAACTTGGCCTTCTAAGTGACCGTTGTGTCAACATGCCTAGCCTCTGAGTGACATCGGAGTCAACATGCTTATAATGAGCCTCTAAGTGATCCTTTACAAAGTCCTAACTCTCATATGTCCCATTTGTTGGACGAGAGAGATCAAATCCATAATTACGTAACAGTTGGACAAATGGAGGGGTTAAAAGTGTCAAGGTGTTAATTTATACCTTTGAGTGACCTTTTAACAAACCGAGAGCTTGACAATGTCCGAGCATACTCGCGGGTATGCCAAATATTGGTTACGGAGGGCTAAATATGCTAAAAAGGTGTTTTAGAAGGTTTAAGAGGGTTTTATAAGTTAAGGGGCTAAAAGTGTCAAAATGTAAAAGTGTCCTAGGGGAGCCCGTGGGGCGCTAGAGGCAAGGCCTGTGCCTCTCGCGGCCTGCCAGAGAGCTGTGTCTACAGAATTTTAAGATGGCCTCCAAAAACCATTTGATTCGAAAGGCTACCCAAACTGCTATGCCACATTTTAGGACACTTGTAAGCTTCCTCTTACACCCCTTAGCACCTGGCATCACCTCCTTCAAGCTCTCCAACTATAAATAGGTGTCAAGTTTCAACATTTGAACTTGCACCTTTCTCATTCACAACTCTATCTCCCTCCTCTGGAATTTCCTAACTGAAAGGAGCATCCAACTTAGTTCTATTGCATTTCTAGGAACCTCTTGTAAGTGTTCCTTGCTCTTGCATTTTCGTTTATAGGCTCTTATAGCCAAAAGTCAAGCGTTTTGCGGAAAACGCTTTGACTTTCGGTTAAGACCATTATGGTCCATCCATTGATCCTAATGAACACGGCTAAGTGACCGTAATAAGGTAGATGTTAGTACCTATAAAGGGCACCTCCTGAAGATCACGTTTGCTAGACCAATTGACGGGTCAAAGTTATTATATTAAAAAGCCAAACTGGCCATTTTTTGGAAAAATCATAAATTGATCTTATATATGTTATGAAACCTGTTTTGACACTTAAACAAGTTGGTAATAATTATTAGAACATATAAGAACATGTTTGGCTCGTCAATTTCAGTTCTAGGGTCGGTTCGCAACCGAAAGTCGCGAAGTTTGACTTCTGCTTTGACTTTCGATTCTGACCCGATTTAGATTAGTTAGATACTGATCTAATGTTGCATTATGATCGTAATATAATGTAGCATATATAACATCCACCAAGAAGGGTACCCATTTTGAAAAAAAATTGAATCCGAACCGTTTGTAAACTAGTTCGAGCCGTTACAAATAAAATATATTATTTTTTAATCTACTCCGATTTTTATGAAACTTAGGTCATATCATAGAGAAAAATGCGCTCATTCGAACGATATGTTCGGATTTTTATAAAACGTTATACTTTTCAAGTTATAAGACAAAAACAAATTAAGCAGCTGAATTAATTATATAATATATATATTATATATAAATATTATATAAATAAATAAAACTAAAATCATTCTCGGCCGCTAACTTAAATAAATAGAAAAGAATATTTTTTTAATCTATAAAACGCAAGATTTATATTCTAAATTAAATATTAATGTCATGCTTTTATTAAAATAACAAATCACAACCCTATTTATATTGTCATTCCAACATCTCTATCTTCTCTCTAAAAAACCCTAGTCACAACCATCTCTTTCAAAGAAATCCTAGCCACACCATTGAAGCTTTGCAAGTTTTTCCAAACCACTAAGAAGGAGGAGCAGGAATCCAACATCACCCTTATCTCCATCTCTTTACCCTCTCTTCTTCATAAGAGGTAGTTTTAATGTCATTCACTTCTTTATATTTCTTTATTTCTTATTATTTCATGTTCATACTTTAATTTTCCTTGCAATTTATATTTTTATAATACCTGGGGTTTAGGATAGTTTGAGTTTTGATAGTAATTATATTATAATTGTGTTTTGATTTAAAATAGAAATTGTGTTGGCAAAATATCATAATTCTAAACTAATGTCATAAAAATATTAAAATTTCATAATTTTTGCTACTAATAAAATTAGTTTCATAATCATGTTTTAAGTTGGTTTCATTTTGATCAAATGATGGTAGTGTTTGATGTCACATGAGTTTTGACTCACAAATGTTTATATCATTTTATTTATTTCTAAGAGTTCATATAAAAAAATCAGATTTTTTTAAAAACATATGTATATTTGTCTTGCATACAAATATGTACAACTCAAATGGTTATATTATTATATCTTATCACTTATTAAATAGATATATATATATATATATAAGAATATGCAATATATATAGTAAGGTAATTTTAGAGAAAAATGATAATATATATTATTAGTGGGACTAATTTGTCACGTAAACATTAGTTATATTTACATATGACATTTAGCTACATAGTAATATTTATTTTAGGACGAAAACCCCAAGTATTAGTTTGTAATATTTTTATATATTTTTCCTTATGTTATTTTATTTAAGTATTTGGTGTTATAATATTTAGGGTGATTTTGTCTTTTGGTGTTATCTCTCTTTCGTTACTCGTGCGGATTAGTTAGCTTTAACGGAACGCAAAACTGTGAGTAGATCTTACTTTCCCTTTTTGTCACTTTAACTTTTTGGGGTGTTTCATGTTTCATATTTCATATGATCCGTATACTTTTTCAATAACATGCCAAGTTAAGTGTCATATGTGCTCCTATTTGTTTTGTATGTTACATTACTTGCTATACGTGTTTACCACTTTGTGTCATGGATTTCATAGTTTCGCTTTTCGCCTTTTTGGGGGCTTGAATCGCATCATTGTTTCATGGTATCGCTTTTCGCCTTTCAGGGACTTGAATCGCATCATTGTTCCATCAGTATCGCTTTTAGCCTCTTGTGGCTTGAATCGCATCATTGTTTCATTTCTTATGATTCGTTATGTCATGTTATATTATTTCCTTATGGTTTGGTTGTTTTTCGGATTAATTGATTTATGTCACCTATTACACTTAATATTGCATGTTAAATAATTTTTATGAAGTAAAATCAACTCAAACTTTTAAAGTTAAATAAAAAACAAATAAAGATTTATTCACCAACTATTGTTGACCCTAAATTTCTTTTACGAATGAAACAGGTACACAAGGTTGATAGCTACTTGAGAAGACACATAGGATGTGCCTTAGAATAATTAAATCAAGACTTATGTTATCTTCTGTATTTTGAATATTGTATGGTTTTATTTGATACAATTATTTGGTTCTGTGAGACAAATTAATATTGATGATAATAAACATTCAAACTTTAAATAAATGTCAAAAGCTATGAAACAATCATATCATACCCCGTGCCATATCCGCTGCGGGTCGGGGTGTGACAGATTGGTATCAGATCTCGAGACTATAGGGAATTAAGATAGGTTATCAAACCATAGACTTAGAATATAATGTTTTTAGGTACTTATGCGCTTATTTGATTAATTGTTTATAGCTTATGAAAATTTGAAATGTTTCATGTACACATGCACAAGATCACTTATTTTTTTGTTACATGTTAAAAGTGTGCTACATGATACAATGTGTTATATTGTTTATTTAGAGTATGTTCCTCTTTTATTCATGTCGCGTTCACACATACTATTATTAAATAAATAATATATCTTTTATTTATTATTTATATATCTAAGTATGTTGATTTCATTATTTCTTTTTCATACCCCTTTGAATTTCAATTTTTCATTTAAAGTTTCGAATTTCATTTGAGTTTCATATCTCGTCAAAGCGGGCTAAGTGAAGGACATGTAGTAACTGGAAGGGTTAGGTACCGGTAGTCGGGATGTCCTGTCTAGGCTTGGCATTCGTATAAATCCATTAACGACCCGTTGCCTACCTGGGGACCATCAATGAGAGTACCAATACCTATTAGGCCAAAGCATGTCACACCAAACGTCACGTAAACCAACAACACTTTGATAAGTCAAACATACCCATATTAAGTCATGGGTGCCCTCCCACAAGAGTAGATATATGTGGGCCATGCAAACGCTCATTAATCACGGGGGCCCACGTGATTACGAAAGTGATGCGTGGAAGACATATTGAACCTCTAAGTATACCAACCCTACAACTTTTAGTATTTCATTTTTGAAATATTGTTTTATCCTAAGTTTCATTTGACTCCATGATTCATATGATTTCATGATAAAATGCTTACTTATTATATTTTATTAATGATATGTCACGTTTCACATTATTTTATATCATAAGCTTTGAATTTCTCTATATATCATAAGTTCTTAATTATTATGTTGAACACACTTAATGTCCACTTGTTTATACTCAAAACTCATAACTTATTGCGTTCGATCCTTATAAATGTCGGCCAAACGCAACCTCAATGGAAAGTGTGTCGGAAATTCTGGATGACGCATGGAGTCTCACATTGCCAAAGAGATGGCCGTTATCCTTCCCAACAGCGTGGCTCAAGTTCACCAAACCCTCAAGGGCGATGACCAAAAGAACCATGGTAGTTCTGGTTCTTTCAAATGCTCATACAAACATTTCAATTCTTGTGACCATCCTACTTATGAAGGCACCGGTGGTGCTACTACTTTTCTCCGTTGTTTCGAAGAAATGGAGAGTACGTTTCTTAACTCCGAATGCCCCAACAATCGTAAGGTTCAATATGCTATGGGCCATTTGCTAGGAAATGCATTAACTTGGTGGAATGCCGAGAAAAATACCCGTGGTGAGGAAGCTGCTGTGGCTTTTACCTGGGAGCAGCTCAAGGAGATTATGAAGGAGCAGTTTTGCCCCTGCATGAAATCAAGAAATTAGAAGATGAATTCTGGAATTTGAAACAGGTTGAAGGTGAGAACACGGCTTACAATAAGCGGTTCCACGAGCTTACAATGATGGTTCCGTATCTATTCACTCCCTTTACCCGACTCATTAGGCAGTACATTAAGGGTCTCCCAACCGTTATCAAGGACACAGTGGAAGGTAATCAGCCGGCTACTCTTGAAGAGGCCATGCGTCTAGCTGCCCAGCTGACTGAAAACCGAGAAAGTCAAAAGACCTGAAACGCAAAGGGGATCAGGGTTCATCGGTCAAATCTCTCACTGAAAAGCCAAAGGAGGTAAAAGAAACAAAAACTGAATCATCTTCTCACTTTGGATTTAAGAAGAAACGCAAGGGAAATGGAAGAAACTATGTGTTTACCACCAACCCTCTTATCCCAGCCGTGCCATTGAACCAGGTCGCACCAACTATCCACCCAAACAAAAAGCCCTACACCGGTCCTCACCCTTTGTGTGGACACTGCCGCTACCATCACCAGCCTCACACACCTTGTCAACAATGTACCAAGTGTGGGCGTTTCGGTCATTTGAGCCAAGCCTGTCGTGTCGGTCAGGGTCAAGCCTCTAACCCAAACGGAGCTCAACCCAACAACCAATAGATGTTTCAACCCATGTACCAGTCACCTCAATTCATGGCTCCACTTCCTCAAAACATGCTCCAGCGTTACCAGCCACCCATGATGCCCTATGCTAGAGCCTGCTATAATTGTGGTGATCCAACCCATTTTCGTAACACTTGTCCAAGGTTGGTCAACATTATCAATGCTCAAGCAAAGGCCAACCCGGTTAATCAATTCAACCCAGCCAATCAATCCAATCCACCTGCTCGGGGCAGAGTCTTCAACGTTAATGCAAATCAGGCATAGGCTGACAACAATGTGGTGAACGGTACGTTTCTTATTAATGGTATTTATGCGTTAGTCTTATTTGATTCAGGGGCGGATAAAAGCTTTGTGTCTTTGGAGTTCGAGTATGTACTTGGAGTGCCTAGGAAGAGTTTGGGCAAGTTCTACACTGTTGAAGTGGCTGACGGGAAACCCGCTACTCTTTAGTCTGTTATTCGTGGTTGCACTCTCAGTTTGAACGAGTACGACTTCCCAATTGATCTCATACCAATGAAGCTTGGGAGTTTCAACACGATCATAGGCATGGATTGGTTATCCCAACAACGTGCTGAGATTGTGTGTTTCGAGAAGTACATTTGAATCCCTCTTACCGACGGTCAAGTTCATCGAGTCTTTGGCAAAACACCCTCGAAGAGACTCAAATTAATGTCATGCGTTCAAGCCCAAAAGTACTTTCGAAAGGAATATGTGGCTTTCTTAGCCCATATTATGGAAAAGAAGGGCAAGGAAAAGAAAGATAGAAGATATCCCCGTAGTTCGAGACTTACCCAAGTATTCCCTGAAGATATTTCTGGACTTCCTCCTATGCGAGAAGTCGAATTTTGAATTGATCTCGTTCCAGGTGCAACTCTTGTTGCAAAAGTCCTTATCTACTAGCTCCATCAGAGATGCAAGAATTGGCAAACTCCGCGTACACCTACTGAAATCCGATCATTCCTTGGCTTAGCAGGTTACTATCGACGCTTTATCGCCATTTTTTCAAAAATCTCTTTACCACTCACAGATTTGACCCATAAGGGCAAACCATTTGATTGGGGGCCTAAACAGGAAGAAGCTTTTCAAACCTTGAAGCAAAAACTGTGTGCCGTGCCTATACTCACTCTACCTGATGGCTGCAATGACTTTGTCGTTTATTGTGATGCATCAGGTCAAGGACTCGGCTGTGTTTTGATGCAACGAAGCAAAATGATAGCTTAGGCCTCAAGACAACTAAAGGTTCATGAAAAGAACTACACCACTCATGACCTTGAGCTTGGTGCTATGGTTTTCGCTCTAAAGATTTGGAGGCATTATCTTTATGGGACTAATGTGAGATTTACACTGACCATAAGAGTCTCCAGCATATCTTTAACTAAAAGGAATTGAACATGCGTCAACGACGATGGGTTGAACTTTTAAACGATTATGACTGTGAGATTCGCTACCATCCTCGGAAGGCGAATGTCGTAGCCGATGCCCTAAGTCATAGAGAATACGCGAATTCTATTCATCTCATGTGTTTTCAAATTTTGTCTGATTTCGAAAAGCGGATTCGCGAAGCACAACATGTCTCTGTTACTGAGAATGATTTACGTGATGAGTTGTCTTGTGGAGCAGAATCAAAGTTGGAATCTAAAGCTAATGGGGTTCTCCATTACTTAAATCGAGCTTGGATACTATATCATGATGATCTTCGTGTTTTCTTGATGAATGAAGCCCATAAATCCCGATATTCAATTCATCCTGGTGCCGCCAAAATGTATCAGAATCTTCGAATCACATATTGGTGGCCTAGAATGAAGAAGGATATTGCAGAGTTTGTTTCAAAATGTCTTACGTGTTCCAAAGTGAAGGCGGAACATCAACGACCCTCGGGTTTGCTAGTACAACCCGAAATTCCAGTTTGGAAGTGGGAAAATATAACCATGGATTTTATAATCGGGTTACCTCGCACCTCCAGTGGGTATGATGCCATTTGGGTTATTGTGGATCGTCTCACAAAGTCCGTGCATTTTATTCCAATCCGCATAGATTACAAGGATGAGAAATTAGCTCGAATCTACATTGAGGAAATCATGAGCCGACATGGTGTACCTCTGAGTATTATTTCTGACCGTGATGGACGTTTTACCTCACGCACGTGGCAAGCTATGCAATCGGCGTTGGGCACTCGACTTGATCTTAGTACTGCTTACCATCCGTAGACTGATGGTCAGTCTGAGCGTACCATCCAAACGTTAGAAGATATGTTGCGTTCGTGTGTCATAGATTTCAAGGGATATTGGGATACTCATTTGCCCTTGATTGAATTCTCGTACAACAACAGTTACCACTCAAGTATCAACATGGCACCATTTGAAGCTTTATACGGGCGGAAGTGTCGATCTCCTGTTTGTTGGCACGAAGTTTGTGAAGCTCAAATAACAGAGTCAAAATTGATTCAAGAGACAACTGATAAGATACTCCAAATTCGTGACAATCTTTTGGCAGCACGAAGTCGCTAGAAGAGTTATGACGATAAACGTCCCAAACCATTAGAATTCAGTGTTGGTGATCGTGTACTCTTGAAGGGAAAACTAGCTCCACGTTATGTTTGTCCTTTCAAGATCCTCGAAAGAATCGAAACGGTATCCTACAAACTTGAGTTACCAGAAGAACTCAGTAGGATTCACCCAGTTTTTCATGTGTCTAACTTGAAGAAGTGTCTTGCTGATGAAAACCTGCATGCTCCACTTGAAGATATATAAATCAATGACTCTATGCACTTTACTAAAAGACCCGTTGAGATCATGGACCGTGATAAGAAACGGTTAAAGCGCAGTCGTATACCAATAGTCAAAGTCCGTTGGGAGTCTAAACGTGAACCAGAGTTCACCTAGGAGCGTGAAGACCGAATTCGAGACAAATACCCTCATCTTTTTGCACAAAATGTTTCTGCGTCAATTTCGGGACGAAATTCTCAAAAGTAGGGGAGACTATAACATCCGCCAAGAAGGGTACCCATTTTGAAAAAAAATGAATCCGAACCGTTTGTAAACTACTTCGAGCCGTTATAAATAAAATATATGATTTTTTTAATCTACTCCGATTTTTATGAAACTTAGGTCATATTATAGAGAAAAATGCGCTCATTCCAACGATATGTTCGGATTTTTATAAAAGGTTATACTTTTCAAGTTATACAACAAAAACAAATTAAGCAACTGAATTAATTCTTTGTGTGTGTGTATATATATATATATATTATATAAAAAAATAAAACTAAAATCATTCTCGGCCGCTAACTTAATCTATAAAACGCAAGATTTATATTCTAAATTAAAAATTAATGTCATGCTTTTATTAAAATAACAAATCACAACCCTATTTATATTGTCATTCCAATATCTCTATCTTCTCTCTAAAAAAACCCTAGTCACAACCATCTCTTTCAAAGAAACCCTAGCTACCACCATTGAAGCTTTGCAAGTTTTTCCAAACCACTAAGAAGGAGGAACAGGAATCCAACATCACCCTTATCTCCATCTCTTTACCCTCTCTTCTTCATAAGAGGTAGTTTTAATGTCATTCACTTCTTTATATTTCTTTATTTCTTATTGTTTCATGTTCATACTTTAATTTTCCTTGCAATTTATATTTTTATAATACCTGGGGTTTAGGATAGTTTGAGTTTTGATAGTAATTATATTATAATTGTGTTTTGATTTAAAATAGAAATTGTGTTGGCAAAATATCATAATTCTAAACTAATGTCATAAAAATATTAAAATTTCATAATTTTTGCTACTAATAAAATTAGTTTCATAATCATGTTTTAAAGTTGGTTTCATTTTGATCAAATGATGGTAGTGTTTTATGTCACTTGAGTTTTGACTCACAAATGTTTATATCATTTTATTTATTTCTAAGAATTCATATAAAAAAATTAGATTTTTTTAAAAACATATGTATATTTGTCTTGCATACAAATATGTACAACTCAAATGGTTATATTATTATATCTTATCACTTATTAAATAGATATATATATATATAGAATATGCAATATATATAGTAAGGTAATTTTAGAGAAAAATGATAATATATATTATTAGTGGGACTAATTTGTCACGTAAACATTAGTTATATTTACATATGACATTTAGCTACATAGTAATATTTATTTTAGGACGAAAACCCCAAGTATTAGTTTGTAATATTTTTATATATTTTTCCTTGTGTTATTTTATTTAAGTATTTTGGTGTTATAATATTTAGGGTGATTTTGTCTTTTAGTGTTATCTCTCTTTTGTTACTCGAGCGGATTAGTTAGCTTTAACGGAACGCAAAACTGTGAGTAGATCTTACTTTCCCCGTTTTTGTCACTTTAACTTTTTGGGGTGTTTCATGTGTCATATTTCATATGATCCGTATACTTTTTCAATAACATGCCAAGTTAAGTGTCATATGTGCTCCTATTTGTTTTGTATGTTACATTACTTGCTATACGTGTTTACCGCTTTGTGTCATGGATTTCATAGTTTCGCTTTTCGCCTTTTTGGGGGCTTGAATCGCATCATTGTTTCATGGTATCGCTCAGGGACTTGAATCGCATCATTGTTTCATAGTTTCGCTTTTCACCTTTTGGGGGCTTGAATCGCATCATTGTTTCCTAGTATCGCTTTTAGCCTCTTGTGGCTTGAATCGCATCATTGTTTCATTTCTTATGATTCGTTATGTCATGTTATATTATTTCCTTATGGTTTGGTTGTTTTTCGGATTAATTGATTTATGTCACCTATTACACTTAATATTGCATGTTAAATAATTTTTATGAAGTAAAATCAACTAAACTTTAAAGTTAAATAAAAAACAAATAAAGATTTATTCACCAACTATTGTTGACCCAAATTTCTTTTACGCATGAAACAGGTACACAAAGTTGATAGCTACTTGAGAAGACACATAGGATGTGCCTTAGAATAATTAAATCAAGACTTATGTTATCTTATGTATTTTGAATATTGTATGGTCTTATTTGATACAATTATTTGGTTATGTGAGACAAATTAATATTGATGATAATAAGCATTTAAACTTTAAATAAATGTCAAAAGCTATGAAACAATCATATCATACCCCGTGCATATCCACTGCGGGTCGGGGTGTGACAGCATAACCCTCTAAGGTTATATTACATGATCATAATCAGAATATGAGTTTATGCACAAGTTTCGTAATTATGTCATTTTGACTAAAATGCCCTTTTTGCATAAAAAGAGGTTTTAATGATAATGAACTTGAAAATGAGTTTTCTACTGATGTAATATTATAAGTAGGATTATTTGGGATGTCAGATTATAAACTGAGTTTATAAACAAGTCCTTGTATTATGTCGATAAATGACGATAAGGCTCAGGTGGCTTATAAAATGGTTTTAATCACATCTTTTAAAGTAAATCTTTTACCTACTGATATGTTATATTAAATAACATGTCTAAGAATTGATAATCTGATCATAACATCAGTTTTCATTAAACATCACACAAATCGTCATTTACGACATAAGGGTCGTTTGGCGCATAGTATGGTTTTAAACCATATTTATCAACCAAGACTTGTTACCAACTGATTTCAAAACTTATTCTAAACATTTTTATAGTAGGTATATGATATGAACTCAGAATCCCAAATAATTTATAAACTACGTGTAAAATGACCAAAATGCCCATTCGGTGCATAGTTTGGTCATAAAATATAAATTACACATATAATTAATATTTGTCACACCCCGGATTTCCAACCCAAATCCATACACTGTGGGCCCGGGTGGGGAGTATCGTGACGTCAGTTGATAATCATCATAGTCAATTAACACGACACAACGGAAGTCTTGGAGTAAAATTACTATTACAAACCAAATGTTCGAAGTACAAAATAATATACAGGCTCGTAATAGAAGATCCACACGCGGATCATAAATTGTACATGGAAAGAATATAAAAAAGAATTTGGGCAGATCTAGGATTTGCAAGACCCACTATCACTACCGAGCATTTCCAGCCTATTTTCGTATTGTACCTGCAAGCTTAGTCTTTTGAAAATACGTCAGCTTTCGCTGTTAAATACACCCAACTGACTCATTTTGAAATCATTTAAAAAATGTTTTAAGTGCGTATCAGCACAAAATCTTTTTATAACTTGGGAAAGTTGACCGTCCAACCTTGTTAACAGATTTACATGTTTGTCCATACATACAGGGCCCGGTACGAAGACCGAGACATGATTAACGTACCACCACTTTGGACTCACGAAAGAGTCAATTCTTCCCAACCTTGTGGGAAAGCATTATTGAGCGTCTATCGGGTGTATAGCTACACCCGCGCTAAGGTCGTGGCCATTTCTATTATAATGAGCCGAGGATATCCAGGACACGGTAGTTAACCCCCAATGTTTAAGTTATCAAACAAAACTGATTAAAACAGAATATGCGGATTTACTAGCCGCACCCGGCATTCGATTGATCCCATTTCCCACCAAGCGGTAATAATTTACCGTAACCCAAGCCCGTATAGGGGAAATAAGTCGAGAGTATCTACCTGAGCTAGTTTTCTTTTAATCTTTATAACTCAGCCGTACACAAAAGTACTAAGTGTAGATAGCATTTACCGGCAAGTCTCTAGTCTGATTATGGCATAAACTAACCAATTAAATACTAACGGTCTTATTTAAGTCATAGACTTAGACCGTGTAGTGTACAGGATCAAGACGTATAACGCTTGATTAAACTGTGATTGGATAGAATGTAGTTTAAATCCAACAAGTACCTTGACTTGTGTAATATGGATAAACTATATACATTCTGGATTTTGAGGCTTAAATGACAAGGTTAAACCCGTTTCGGTTAATTTCTGTAAACTAGTTACATATACTTAACCGTACGCTTATTAGCGATATCGGGTAACCGGATAAGTCATGGACAATTTCTATATGCCATTATACTTTATTTAAGTTATAATATCAGTAGAATATCAACTTATATGCCCGTTAAGGTTTTAAATGAAATTATGCCTTATAAGGGCATTTTGGTAATTTCATATCGTATAAAGGAAACTTGATTATAATTTAATGTTATAACCATAAGTGTTTGGAAAAATGATTTATTTATGATATAATATCAGTAGGTTGTCAATTATGTGTGTAATTTATCTTTTATGATCAAACTATGCACCGAAGGGGTATTTTGGTCATTTTACACATAGTTTATAAATTATTTGGGATTCTGAGTTTATAACATGTACCTACTGTAAAAATATTTAAAATAAGTTTTAAAATCAGTAGGTAACAAGTCTTGGTCAAATAATATGGTTTAAAACCATACTATGCGCCGAAATGGCGCTTATGTCGTAAAATGACGTTTTATGCGACGTTTTATGAAAACTAATGTTAAGATTAGGTTTATATAACTTAGATATGTTATTTAATATAACATATCAGTAGGTAAAAGATTTACCTTGAAAATATTTGATTAAAACCCTCAAGGGCTTAATCGTCATTTATCGACATAATACAAGGACTTACTTGTAAACTCAGTTTATAATCTAATTTAACATCCCAAATATTCCTGCTTATAATATTACATCAGTAGGAAACTCATTTTCAAGTTCATTATCATTTAAACCATGTTTTATGCAAAAAGGGCATTTTAGTCAAAAAGACATAATTACGGAACTTGCGCATAAACTCAGACTTTGATTATGATCATGTAATATAACCTCAAAGGGTTATGCTACATTATTTTATGATCATAATGCAACTTTAGATCAGTGGCGAACTAATCTAAATCGGGTCAGAATCGAAAGTCAAAGCAGAAGTCAAACTTCGCGACTTTCGGTTGCGAACCGACCCTAGAACTGAAATCGACGAGCCGAACATGTTCTTACATGTTCTAATAATTATTACCAACTTATTTAAATGTCAAAATAGGTTTCATAACACATATAAGAACAATTTATAATTTTTCCGTAAAATGGCTTGTTTGACTTTTTAATATCATAACTTTGACCCGTCAATTGGTCTAGCAAACGTGATCTTCAGGAGATGCCCTTTATAGGGACTAACACCTACCTTATTACGATCACTTAGCCATGTTCGTTATGAACAATGGCTAGACCATAATGGTCTTAACCGAAAGTCAAAGCGTTTTCCATAAAACGTTTGACTTTTGGCTATAAAATCCTATAAACGAAAATGCATGAGGAAGGAACACTTACAATAGGTTCCTAGAATGCAATAGGACTAAGTTGGATGCTCCTTTCAGTTAGGAACTTCTAGAGGAGGGAGATAGAGTTGAAAATGAGAAAGGTGCAAGTTCAAAGGTTGAACCTTTGCACCTATTTATAGTTGGAGAGCTTGAAGGAGGTGATGCCAGGTGTTAAGGGGTGTAAGAGGGAGCTTACAAGTGTCCTAAAACGTGGCATGGCTGTTTAAAAGTCTGTGGTTTCGATTTAATGGTTTTTGGCACCTTTGTGTGATGGCCAAGTTAATTTTCTGCAGATACAGGCCTTTCGCGCCCCACGAGATGTCAAGGCCTTGTCTCTCACGCCCCGCGAGCGCCCCATGTCAGTTTTCAAATTTGCCACATTTAGCCCCTCAACTTATAAAACACCCTTAAAACCTTCTAAAAAACCTTTTTAGCATATTTAGCCATCCGTAGCCAATATTTGGTGTACCCAGGATTCTGCCTGGACATTGTCGAGCTCTCGGTTCGTTAAAAAGTCACCCAAAGGTATAAATTAACATGTTGACACTTTTAATCCCTCCATTATCCAACTTTCACATATTCATAGAATTGAACCCTCTCGTCCATCAAGTGGCACATATGAGAGTTAGGACTTCGTAAAGGATCACTCAGAGGCCCACAATAAGTATGTTGACTCCGATGTCACTCAGAGGCTGGGAATGTTGACATATCAGTCACTTAGAGGCCAAGTTTAAGCATGTTGACATATCAGTCACTCAGAGGCTAATGATTTAAGCATGTTGACATATCAGTCACTCAGATGCTGTTATTTATGCATGTTGACATCAGACAGTCACTCAGAGGCTTAATTTGAGCATGTTGACACCTTTAGTCCTTGTTAGTCTTTAATAGACTAAATTTAAAATACAATACGTGTCACTATACTATTGGACACGATTTTTACGAGGTGTTACACCAAGAATAGATTCGAACTCTAGGGGACACAAAACTCTTATCCGCACCCGTGTCAAAAAGAATAGATGCATAGCTATCATTAATGAGAAATGTACCGTTGACCATGTTGTTATACGCTCTAGCCATATTGGCATTGATGTTAAAAGCTCTACCTCTTGCTGGCAGATTGGCTTGATTGGCTTGGTTCACAGGTTTAGCTTGAGCTTGTGCATTGATGATGTTCACTAATCGTGGGCATGTGTTGCAGAAATGTGTTGGATCACCGCAATTAAAACAAGCCCTAACGTGTGGCATCATGGGGTAGTTAGGTTGGTAGAAGGGTTGGGATATAGGCTGAGCAGGTGGTAACATTAGTGGTTGTTGGTAAGGCACTTGGCCTACATTTGGTTGTTGGGTTGGGCTTGAGGTTGGTTGCGGGCTTGTCTTTGAAGTGAACGACATGCTTGGATTGTATGGCCTACTCGACCACACCCTATGCAGTGGAGACATGGGTTCTCAAGAGGGTGATGGTATTGGCATCGATTGCACTTTGGGTGAAGTCATGTGTATTGCTTCTTGAATGGAGCGATAGGGGGAGCAACTTGGGTGATGGGAGCGGCTGTAATGGGTTGGTTGTATAGAGTTGGCTGGTTGGTTTGGGTGATAGCAAAATTCTTCCCATTTCGCTTTCTCTTGCCAGTGAATCGAGAAGAGGATCCGGCTTGAGTTGGGTTGGTGGTTTCAGTTGTTGTTTTGTCATTTTTCTTCTCATCCTTGAAATCCCCATTCCTGATGTGGTTTTCGGTGAGTTCAGTACCTAGCTCCATTGCTGCTTCCAGAGTTGCAGGCACAGTACTCATCACAGAGTCCTGAATCTTCGAAGGAAGACCCCGAATGTAGTGCTCGATCAAACGGTAGAGAGGAGTGAACAAATTTGGAACCATTTGGTTCAACTCAAGAAACCTCTTGTTGTAAGTTATATGATCTCCCTCTTTCTGCTTCAAGAAATAGAACTCATCTTCTAGATTCTTAATTTCGCTTCTTGGGCAGAAACGTGTTGTCATGAGTTCTCTCAGTTGTTCCCAAGTTAGGGCTACTGCGGCTTCGGCGCCTCTTCTGCTCTTTTCGGCATTCCACCAAGTTAGTGCTACCCATATAGACGACCAGTAGCATAACGAACCTTACGGTCATTGGGACAATCACAATTGAGAAAGGCACTCTCCATCTCTTCAAACCATCGAAGGAGAGCAGTGACCCTTCAGTTCCCTCGTATTTTGGAGGGTCACATGAGTTGAAGTGCTTGTAAGTGCACTTGGCGGTGTTTGTGGGAGGGTTGGCAACATTTTGTACCCCTTGGTTGATTGGGTTGACATGGTTAGCGGTGAGAGCTTGTTGAACTTGAATTATGATATCAGGAATCACAGCGGCCATTTGTTGGGCTATTTGAGCAGCCATGTGCTCGTCGAATTTTCCTGATCTCCTACCTCCACGAGAGTGCCTAGAAGACATCTATAGGAAATATGTAACGAGATTATGAGTTTGTCATATAGGTGTCATGTGTGTCGCATAGGGTTTAGAAATAAAATTAAACATCTACAAACTAAATGAGAAAAATAAAATCCATTACATCCATAGGATGCCTTGGGCTTTGCTCATGTTTGGGCCTCCATATGTCCCCCATACTTGGCCTAGGTAGTCATGTGGCCCCCATGACTACTGGGCTTTATAGGGTTCACAATGGTTTTGGCCTGTTAACACTCGCACCACCCGAATGAAAATCGTAAAACATGATTGCGAGGTGTAAGGTCGGAAGGTGTCCTGGTGTAGGCACAGTGACAACTCAAAGTGGGGTTAGTTCACACGACGTTTGGTGTGGCATGCTTTGGCCTAATAGGTCCTTCGTACTCTCATCGTTAGTCCCCAGGTAGGCAAACTGGTCCGTCACTTTGGATTTATACGAATGCCAATCCTAGACAGGACGTTTCGACTACCGGTACTTGTACCCTTCCAGTTACTACATGCCCGTCGTAGAACTCACTTTGATGAGATTGAAAAATGAAAACATTACAAATAAAAGAAAAAGCGAGAAAATGTTTAAATATGTGAGAGTCAAGACGTGCGTTATGACGATAATATATGCATATATATATATGCATGTTATATTGACAATATTTATAACACATTGAATGTCACACAATAACATATAGCAATTAGAGTGCATGCATGTAATTGTGTGTGAGAGAAATGTAAAACAAGTAAATGTCACAAGTTTGCATGTAACCAACTTAACACGTAAGCAATTGAATTCTTATCGACTATAGTACAGGCTCTAAGAGTCTAATAACCTATCCTATATCCCTATAGTCACTCACTCTGATACCAATCTGTCACATCCTGACCCTCAACGGATATGGTAGTCGGGGCATGATTGGGTTTCATCAAAGCTCATGACATTTACTATTATAAAAGTTTCATATTTATTATTTCAAATTTAAATAAAACATTTCAATCAACACATAATTCACACAAACACAATAATGTTCCAAACAAAGCTTGTAAATAACAGTTTATTTCCTCTAAGGCCCATGTCCTATGTGATCCACGCTTCAAACCTGTTCACCTGTATCATGTGTAAAAATAGAGTTTTGGGTCAACGTAAGTTGGCGAGCAAATCCCATTTAATCATTAAGAAAAAATGATATGTTTATCATTTTAATAAAATGTGCATTAACCAAATATGAGAAACGTATATGTAATCTAAATTACAAACCACACAATCAACTAGTAATGTACATGTGAGCACGATAAGCGATGTGCTGCGAGATCAAGACTCAATCAAACGGAGCCGATCTAATATATTAGGCTACGCGATGCTCCACCCATAAGTAACAGGGAACAAATGGGCCTAATGTGAGAGAATGACTGAAATGAGAAATATAAACACAAAATCACAATAAACCACAATATCACATAGCACGTTAGATCACATAATGGTAATAGCACGAGATTTATAATAAAAAGATAATAAAAGCGACACATGATACACCCCAAAAACGTAAGTACAAGGAGAAGTTGTAAAATTCACTCACAGTGGGTGCGATTACGATTCGATAAGGATTGCGCACGATTGAGTGGTTGAGATACCAAGCGATGAGAAAAGCTAACTTAAATATTCACATAATAATTTAGATAAAAATATATTTCTTTGATTGAATTTAGTATTTTTACTTAACTTTTTATTTACATATTTTATTATATATTTTAGATAAATTTTATTGTGTTTATTGTTATATTTTTATTCACTTAAACTTTTATTTGCCCCTAATATATTTGGTTATAAAAATTAATGTAGTTTTTGGGGAGAGTAATTTAAAAGTTTAATTAATAAAAAAATATGTTTTATGTGATTTAGTCGGATTGAACCGGTCGAACTAGGCAGCGTGTGGGGATTGAACTCGTGACCTCTCGTTTGAGTGCACACAGCTCGGCCAACTGGGCTGGGTGTCTAACATGGAATATACTGAACTTTAATTATATTTATACGCATACTAGTTCTATCCACAATTTTATTTAATAAAAAAGGTTTGATCAAATTCAGGGACTGTGCATGAAGCCGGTTTTGAACCCGCGTCTATTGCTTTGTGTGCACACAGCCCGACCAATGGGGCTGTGTGTCTAACCCGTTGGATATAAGATTTTTATATATTTTATATACTTACAGGGGTGTTTCATAATTGAGTGTTTTTTAAAATTTGATTTATTGTAGCGAATCGGAGCGTATACGGAATCGAACCCGGGACCTTTGCTTCATATGCACACAGTCCAACCAATTGGACTGTGTGTCTAACCCGGTTTAAACACCATTTTAAATCCTTTTAAACATAAAATCCAATCGTCTTCTTTGTTTCAAAACACAGACTAGTAACTTCGATTGAATTTAGCAAAACATTTTTTACCATCTAATGACTACGTATGCGATTAATCAGAATGAAAGAGTTCCGGTGTTAGGATATACCGATCAGAAAGCTCTTCTGATTTAAGGCGATTGAAGATGATTCCGGCGAGATGTTCGGAGATCGACAGAGAAGTTTGCGAGAAAGATTTGAGAGTGGGTGCATCTAATTGAGTTCAAGACTCTCTAGTTATAACTGAGACAGATGCAGGGATTGATTTTTCGGGTTCGGCCGTTTCGGTCAAAATCAATGATTATCGAGATAATTGCCGTTCATAATTGGATGTGTTGACTCTTTTTTGAGTCTAGGTGCATGATTAAAACGGTTTCATCAATTAATTGAAATGAAAATGCAATTTGATGATTTGCCGGTTTGTACGCGGTGGTTACAGGCGGGACTTTGATTCAGTTTCAAAGGAAATGAAAATATAAAAGATTAATTCAATGGGTTTAATCAGATGTTGTGCGGGTGTTGCAGTGGTGTGTTGTGTGTGTGTATTTCTATGCGACCCGGGTTCGAGTCCCGCGGTCAGCATATATATATATATATATATATATATATATATATATATATATATTATAGTTTTTATTTATACTATCCTTTTAGTTTTATTAATATATATTATTTATTATTTTTATTATCTTTATTATTATTTATATTATATAATACTGAAATCTATTAAACGATTAACATAAATTCAAAACAAATGATCAAAACATATACTGATTATAAAATGGTGCGTGTTTTAGAACCCGTTTATCAACAGATGTTACAAAGACGGAGGTTGTTAATCGGTCACTTGATAATCTTTTGCGGTGTCTTGTGGGTGATCATGTGAAGTCTTGGGATCAAAAGCTATGTCAGGTTGAGTTTGCTCATAATCATGTTGTTAATCGGAGTACTGGGTTTAGCCCGTTTGAGGTGGTCTATTCTGCTAAGCCCTAGGGGCCTCTTGATTTGATCTCACTTCTTGCCCCAGGTTCTGTTCCCAAAAAGGTTCAAGATTTTGTGGTGGGGTTACATAAATTCATAAAGATGTGAAGGACAACTTGGCCCATGCTAATTCGAAGTACAAGCAAGCCGCAGACCAAAAGCGTAGGCAAGTTGATTTTGAAGAGGGTGACTTTGTTTGGGCCATTTTGACTAAAGATCGTTTCTCAGTTGGAGAGTATAATACATTGTCAGCCAAGAAAATTGGGCCAGTGGAGATTGTGTAGAAGATAAATTCTAATGCTTATCTTCTGAAGTTACCAAGCCACATTCTTTGTTCTGATGTTTTCAATGTAAAACATTTGCTGCCTTTTTATGGGGATTCGTCTGATGATGATGAGTTCATTACGGATTCGAGGTCGAATTTTGTCTACCCAGGAAGGAATGATGTAGGCCCAAGTGTTGAAGATCGAGCCATGACATTTCTAGAGACCCATGATCGAGCTTCCAAGGGTGTTTTACGAAAACGAGCATAACTTAGGCTACGGGTCTCCGTTTTGGGCGTTCGACCAGTCAAATCGAAGCTTAAAACAAGGAGCACGTTGTGGCAAGGCCCCAGAGGGGCCGGACCTTGTCCAAGTTTAAGCCCTAAAAACGCGTTCTAATGGGAGTTTTGGACACTTTTATGTTTTTTTCGGTATTTTATATAATTTGTTTTTGGGCTTGTGTTTGGCCTATGACCTTTTTCTGGCACATTTCGAATTTAGATTTTATTTATACCTTGTTCTTGTAATTCTAAAAAGCAGAATTCAATTTTGAGAAATAACTATTTCACTTCAAATTATTTGTTGTTTGGTTGAATTTTAGGGATTTAGAGAAGATCATTACAGGTATTCATAGAATCAACGTAATTTGTTCTTCGTAGAGAAGCCAAATTTATTATTTACTTAATTTCCATTCCATTTCTGATACTTCATCATTTTATTTTGCAGCCACATTATTTGTATTTTTTTAAATAAAAACAACATTAGCATTGGCCTTTTCTTTTATTGTCTTTTAACAACCATTTTTGAATAATGTATGTTCTAAGGAAGCATGTTTCTCTTGGTATATTACATTTGCCAACGTATCATCTGGTAGGACGTTCGATTAAGTTCGTGAAATATTGAAAATGGCCCAAGATGAAATCATACGTATATATAAATACAATAGAAGGAACCGACTCAATTCAACATGGTGGATTGAGTGGTATTAAAGATCTCATGGTAAATAAGTAATATGATTTAAAAAGATAAGAAAACTTGGTCCAAATCTTACTAAACCGTTATTAGACTGATTTAAAAAGATGAGAACTTGGTCCTATCTTACTAAAAAGATGAGAAAACCGTTTGACAAGTTTGGCGCAACGCGAAAGGTCTGGATTCACTTAGTTATTTTTTCTATGTTTTATGTTTCGATTTAATTTATGTTTTACATTTCGGTTTAATTTCTTTTCTTACAAGTTATTTTTTTCTATGTTTTATATTTTGGTTTAATTTTTTGCAAGAAGCATGCGCGATTCAAAGATTTTACGTCAACTTTTCGCCCAACGTTATTTTTTTCCGTTTTTATTTATTTTGTTTTTACGAGCTTTTCCGGTGTTGATGGTCGCTAACAGTGGTATAGCATTGGTACTACTTGAAACAGTTTTACGACAACCGTTACAACGCAAGAGCTTGATACTAGTAATATATATCTTAATACTAGTAATATATATATAGTAGCAACCCAAACAATCAACTTGAAAGAACAATTAAAACATATGCTATTTCCATATCTTGAGTCTTTTCACGTTAATATGTAAGATTAAATATATTATATTTGTAATATTTAATCATGTAGCCATTATAATCATTTATATTATATTAGATCAAAATAATATTAATCCTATTATATATTAGTTGGTAATTGTTGATGGACCATATTACCATAATTAACTAATTAGGGTTTCCTTCTAGGTGTATATATAAGGAGATGATTAGAGATGTTTAGGGTTAGACATTCACAATAACATCCTTAACATCATAGCCGCCACCCACCTGTCTCTCCATAACCTAAACCGAATTCATCCCTAGTTCTGTTATCACCATCATAATTTTACAACCTAAGGAGGAACCAGATCACACTCGCAAAGATGTTGAACTCCATGGCTGCGTCTCTGACTAGATTCTCTGCTGGCCTGTCTGCAGTCTCAGGTATTTCATTTATGTTTTCCATTATGATTAAACAGAACTGATCAACATGTGGTATCAGAGCATATGTTGATAAATCAGTTCTGTTATGTATCCATTATTCTTGGATTAAAATCTGGAAAACATAAGTTTTTTTGAACTTGATTACTTTTCCGAAATCACATAATTTGTGAGTTAAAAAAATTGGATTTAATGATTTAAAAGGATGTTTAAACACATCCGAAATACCACTGTTCTGAAATCTGCATAATATATTAAAGTTTCAGTTTTGGATTCCAGAATTTGGTTTTAAATTTTTAGGGTTCATCATTATGTTCTTATGAAGTTCGAAGAAATTCCTATATTTTGGAATGTAATTTGGATATTGGGTGTTTTTCCTATTTGATCTATTTTATCTACTTAAAGTTATTCGAAATTTGTTATTATTATAAATAGATATAATTTTCGAATTAATGAGATAAATCTAATCAACACTAAAATAGGAAAAAAATTATCCATGATCCCTTAATTTTCGAATTTCAAAACTTATCACAATTAACTGCCATCATTAGAGATTTCGAAATCTTGCAGGATAAGTCTCGGACTAATCAGAACCTCATCCGAGATGACTAACTCAGACTAATCAGAGCTCATCCGAGATGACGAACTCGGACTAACAGAGTCTCATCCGAGATGACTAACTCAGACTAATCAGAGTCTCATCCGAAATGACCATTTCGGACTAACATGAGTCTCATCCGAGATGCATATCCCGGACTAACTTGAGCCTCATCCGAGATTCCCATCTCGGACTAACTTGAGTCTCATCCGAGATGCCCATCTCGGATTAATCCAAAACTCATACGAGATGCCCATCTCGGACTAATTCAAGACTCCTCCGAGATGCCTATCTCGGACTAATTCAAGTCTTATCCGAGATGCCCATCTCGAACTAATTCGAGACTCATCCGAGATGCCTATCTCGGACTAATTCAAAACTCATCCGAGATGCCTATCTCGGACTATGCCCATCACGAACTAATTCGAGACTCATCCGAGATGCCTATCTCGGACTAATTCGAAACTCATCCGAGATGCCTATCTCGGGCTAATTCGAGTTTCATCCGAAATCCAATATTTTATCCGAAATCTAATTACTAAATTAGGCTATTATTGTGAATTAACCCCGAACCCCATGCTAACAGGGGGTTTGCTATTAAATAAATGTTTTGTAAATACTTAGTTAATTATATTAAGACAACTTTTTACAAAACCAAATATCTTAACTTGAATGAGCTTCTGATGTATCACTTCTGCCCAAAGGTGATTTGATGCATCTATTTATTATTCAAGTATTACAAAAGCTATGTTAATTATGCATTATAAACGTGAATGTCTTATTTTTGGCCAAAGCTGATCTAATTCATTCATGTCTAGCATACTTAACAAGTGCACAATTAAAGTGATTGTCTTATTTCTGGCAAAGCTGATTTGTCATAATTACTTTGCACACATACTTAGATGATTACACTTCTGGCCAAAGCTGATTTGTCTTTATTTAAGTAGAATTTTCAAATAAGTCTATTATTTTGATGTTAGTAATAGACATATCAAAACTTCTTCAAATAATGATTCTCACATTAATAATCCTTCATTAATCTTATGATCATATTTTTGTCTGCCTTATCTTTAACACCCCATAACATTACTCACTGTAACTTTCTTCTATAAATCAGTATCTCATCCACTCTAATTCCTAAACCTAATATGTTTTGCTTTACTTAAAGTTTCTATAAGATTAGCTCTTGAATTAAATCTTTGATTATCCCTTAAGACACGATAATCCTATTGCTCTCTCCTGATAAAAGTGCTACAGAAACAAAGTAGAGTATGATGAATAGGATAAGTCGAACATGATGTCTCTTATGATAATCAAGAACTCATTTAACATAACTGCTATCACTAAAGTTATTCCAGATTATGTTTTTCCTAAGACTAATCTAATTTTATGGAATAGTTAGAGGAACTCCTGAGGTGCATGTCTTCATTTTAAATTCTAAACTATAAAGGTTAAATGGTATCCGTGAATAAATCATAATGTACAATACCATGACCCTTAAAATAAAGGGCTTACGCATGGAAACAAGTACATTTTTTCAGTGCATTACTACTTAATTTTCCACTAGTACAATTTGATGCCTTATAAATCAACTATAACACTCAAAAGTACCAAAGGAACATGAGTGTGTTGATCAGCAACATATGTACAGGAAAAGAAATGCCTAAAATTGGAAATTAAGATGTAATTCACCTCACTACCACTAAAACCTAAAAGAGGATACTTCTAAGGTTAATAGACAAAATACAAGTAGTAATTCCAACTCTAAGGTTCTTCAAGGGAGAAACTCACTGCCTAATTATGCCATTAGGCATAAGCAAAGAGATTATCCATAATTCAAAAGAACAGTTGGATAAAATAGGTAGTCGCCTTTTAATGATCTTTAAGTCTGATAATTTTAATATTCCAATTAACACCTGATAAGTTGACTCTAGCTCTAAATGTTTCCTTACTAGAATTCAACAAATAACTAACATGAGAGTTAGTGACAAAATTAAATATTAAGGCTATAAGAACTATGAAAAGTTTTCTTCTAATTACGCTTTATGATACATTACATATTCTGGAAATTAATCAGAATTTAGTATCAATACTAAATCTATATTATGATAGTTGTGAGGTTTGCATAGTCAACATAAAGTCACACTTACCTTAAACTATCATATTATTTGTTCTCAATATCTGAATAGAAACATTAATAAGATGAAGCTAGATGATACCTTACACTTTCACAACTTTTGTCATCATGCAAATGAGAATTTGACAAAAGGAAATGAGATCTACAAATTTCATCAATTGTAACCCTAATTCATGAAAAATCATGACATGGTTAGTGAGGATGATTTTTTCATCTAAGCTCATTCTAAGTGATTTTAAATCATGATGTTAAAAGCCCTAAGATATTATTTGGCTAAAGAAATAAGTATGGGTCCACTATAAGTTATATTTCATTGACATTTGTGGAACTTATTCAAGATGTAATATTCAGACATAATTCATTTATCAATTAAAGACTATCCACTTGTATCTAAATTTGTCTCATATGACCCAAATCCTTAAAGAAATCTATTCATATATATACTTAATAAGATTTGTATTACATATGTCCCTAAGTTTCTTATCACATCTGGACATTAAGGAAATCAAGTAAAGTCTAACATATATATGATAGGTTCCCACATCACATACCTCATTAATAATTCTCTTGTAGCAATTTTTAGAGATATCAAAGATCAGTGGGAGCATTAAGTGTCTTAATTATAACTTGCAAAAGTTGCAAGAGGTGGGGGAGTGAAAACTTCACATTACTTCAATTTACACTTCTTCTACAAGACACTGCCCCATTTCAGCACTGTTTAATTAAAACTTGTCTCCTTAAAATCTAATGCTACTCTTACAAAAATTTCATTGTTGCTTAATTGTGGGCACACTTAGATTTCTTACCTGAACTAATATAATCCTCAACAAGAGAAACTACAACGACTAACGTCATTAATTTGTTTCTCTATTAGAATATGTTGGTCGTTAAATATTAAGTCTTTATCATGACTTGCAAGGAATACAAGAGGCGGGGGGAAGAGAGTCACTAAATTTTACTCCGAATTTAACTCCATTTACACCTCTTGTACATCATATTGCACCAACTCTTACACACTTAGAATCCTGAAAATGATAGCAACCTAACCAATAGCTAATCCACAAAATTGAAACTTCTAATAAACCCAATAATCAACTCAGGAGGTCATTTAGGTTTAAAAACCTACTAACTTTGATGATTACATAACCTCCCTAACTAATGTTGAAGTGGATTTTGGAAAAGTTTACTGATCCTATCTCTTCTAATTAAGCCATTAGCGTCAATCGATCTTCTCAATGGAATAAAACTGTTTTCTAGTAAACTGATTTTATGTGTTCGAATAACGTTTGGGATTTGATTGAATTACCTAAGAGTGTTCATGAACAAACCAAATCCTAATATAAACGTTAAGACACCAAGGAGCATGATTAATTGTCAAAGGTTATACTTAAGAAGAGATAAATTATAAAAGAATTTTCTTACCGATTACAAAAGATTTCTTTGAGGATCATCACCGTTCTGGTAGCTTATAACAATTTAGAGCTACATTAGATGAACATTAAAAAAACTTTCCTAACAACTGGCTGGCATATTTACATGTTCATAAAATAACCCGAAAGTTCTAAACTTAAGGTTAAAGAACAGTTTGTCTAAGCCGACAAAATCCATGTATGGGTTAATGCAAACATCATAATGCGATGAAATCTTAACAAAATTATTTTCATCAAGAACCAAGTGGATTAATGTACCTACCTCAAGATGATGGAAGCAACTAAAATAAATTTGTCTATATATAGATGACATTCTTTTGACAAGTATATGTTACATAAGTCAAAGCATTGTTAACACAAACTTTGATATGATAGATCTCAGAGATATCTCTTATGTAATAGATATCATAATATACTGAGATAGACCCAATGGGACATTATTTTCGTTCCATAAGTTTAATTTTAAATGGGTCCTTACATATGTAACAAACAACACAGCTCTCCTTTAGATGATAATAGGGTAAATGAGATTATTTTCCTTACGCTTCATTAATTAGAAGCCTTATATGGTTTAAGTCTATACTCATTTAGATATTACTCACATTGCAACACACTAGATATGTCTTGATTAATGTGAAGCATCTTATGGAGAATTAAAATATCTATAAAGAAAACGGGAGACTATAACTTAAAGAAAAAGTGAGAACTCAAACCGGTTTATTACTCTTTTTAATATTCAAAGATAAAATGTAATTTCGGGGTATATCCTTATGTCAGCAGACAAAACCTATCTCATGGAGGAGTCATAATGAACTGATAACAACAACCTAAGATATAATGACATAATATGTTGTTGATCACAAAGCAATAATCACTAAATGTTGTTGAAAATTTATCAGTGGACTCATAAGTTTATTAACTCCATATCAATTATATATTGAAGACTTATTGTGATAAAGTCAGCTACCATGTCTCCTTGAACAGTAACAGTTCGAGAGGTGCTGCATTAAATTTCGATACAAAATTAATTATTCGTTTATGAACGAATTGATGAAACTAAATCTTTGTATCGAATGCATTCATGATATGCTTAATGATCCTATAACTGAAAGTCTACCACCCATAACTATTATGTAAGCGCTTATAATAATGACGGGTTTATTGATAACTATGTACAACTGTATATTGTACTATGAATGATTAATTATTAATTTTCCTCATCAGTTTGATTTTGTATGTCTCTAACATATGTTCTACCGGTGTAATGGCATATAGACAAATATAAATACGACGCAAACACTAAAGGCTTATTTGCATATTTTGATCATAACTGTTAGGTTTTAAATTGAGGCTGTAGTATGACTAATAGGGGTCCTGAGTCAAATGATGATTCAACGGCTGTATTTCTCTGCTACGGTTCTTGGTTTAAAGATAAAATGAATATTAACTTCTGATCAGACTAATCTAATACTCATGATAAATGATTATTCGGCTAAGTGGGAGAATGTAAGATTAAATATATTATATTTGTAAATTTAATCATATAGCCATTATAATCATTTATATTATATTAGATCAAAATAATATTAATCCTATTATATATTAGTTGATAATTGTTATATTACCATAATTAACTAATTAGGGTTTCCTTCTGAGTGTACATATAAGGAGATGATTAGAGAGGTTTAGGGTTAGACATTCACAATAACATCCTTAACATCATAGCCGCCACCCACCTCTCTCCATAACCTAAACCGAATTCATCCCTAGTTCAGTTATCACCATTATAATTTTACACCCTAGAGGAACCAGATCACACTGACAAAGATGTTGAACTCCATGGCTACGTCTCTGACTAGATTCTCCGCTGACCTGTCTGCAGTCTCAGGTATTTCATTTATGTTTTCCATTATGATTAAATAAAACTGATCATAATACACAACAAAACACACAATTTTAGCTAAATCTACATACCACCACTTCCCCAAGTTCCTAACTAAACCAAACCAACGTAAGAACCACCATGGACAAGCTCATACGGGCAACCAAACCGAGCCTAGGCGCAGCCACATTCGAAAACGTCCCAGCCGGAGTGTTGGTGGCAAGCACCACGACTACCCAATCATTCTCCTTGCCGATTCCAACTCCACTATATCGTGAATTGTTCAAATAACTAGCGTACGAGGATTGGGTATAGTTGGTGAGCACGAGGGTTGTGACCCGTTTAGGCACGCAAACGGGTAGTATGATACCGTCCGCTGTCGTGTTGATATCGATATCGCACTTCTCAACGATATCTGGATAGTTTGCGTACCGCGGTTGCGTGCTTGTGATGATGCTTGGACCCGCCATTGTGCTGCATGCTTTATGTTCCAATGCGTCGGCTATTTGGTCGGCCATGCATTCCGCGTTATTGTTCTTTGATAAGGCTGCCAAGTTCCGGGATTGGCGAAAACTATTGATTCCTTGAAGAATATCGTCTTCTTCATCTGCAAATCATGGTGTTATATGTTATTGATCTGTTTAAAAATTCTAACAAGCTAGATTAGTTAGATAACCAAATATTTGTGTATAACGGACAAGATAAATAATGTTCGTTTGGCATCTAAGTTAACCAGTTGGATATAAGAATGATGTTTCGTTGTGAACTCTTGTACTTTCAGATAGTTTGTTGCCCTCGAGAGAATTCAGTAAGGTCCACCCCGTTGTCTTTCCACAACGGAGGCATAGGCCTAGGACCAAAAGAACCCGTTGTGCTTTCAAACAAAGGCACATGCCTAGGACCACATAAAACCAAGGACCTTCAATTTTTAGTAAGTTTTATATATTATATTGCATATGTATTAGGCGTTTTATATATTGTATTGTATAAGCAAAAATGAACCATTTGTTTATTAAAGGAACCCAAATAAAATTTGTTTAGGAAAAAAGCCCACATTCAAGGCACAATTTCAAAATTAACTAGACATAATTGCAACAACCATCAACCATTCGACCCATCCCAATTTGGGAATCAGATTTCATTTGCTATTTGTTAGGGAATTTGATACAAATTAGTCATTAAAAAGAATTTACATAGGATACAAATAAGTCATTAAAAAAAATTTACATAGGAGTAAGGGTTTTGTTACTAAATATGTTAAAAAAGATAATTTTGCAAAAAGGTCCTCACTTCGTAGTCCGCTTAAGGTCTTAGAAAAAATGTTAGAAAAAATGTTCGAACGGCCCTATTCAATAGTATATTTCTTTAACCAAACTCAAACCGGTTTTCACCATAGACAGTTCGCTTTCGCTTTCCCGGAGGAGAATTCAATAGTTCTTTTTATTTTTACCAAACTTAAACCACTTTTTCACCAAACTCTACGGAGTTCGCTTGCCATATCGGCTTCAAGGTAACAAACTCTCTACAAGTACACACTTTCAAAAAGCACCGAAAAGTACCAATCTAATTCCTAAACCATCTAGAATTTTTCTGATAAGCAAACGTAATTTTATTTAACAAAAAAGTTGAATACTAAATTAACGGATCCCCTCACTACTAAACAACAAAAGATTATCATTGATGAACGATTTTTTCAACGGTAAAAATGGTTACATACCACACAAGACTCCAGTTGGAAGCAAGAAGCAGGCATGTACGATTAGAGAAACATAAACACAGACTCTTAGCGACACCATTTTCATCAAAATTAATCTATCTTCAGTTTTCTGCTAAGTTTGCATGTGTTGTATTAATACGGCAGTTAATGTCTGAGGTCGATGTTGACTATGATAGTGCAGGTACTAGATGTGTCGTAATATGGCGTGTTGATGGACACGTGTAAAACATGCATGGCGTTTGGTTTCTTTAAGATGTCATCCTACTTATCCTAATCGACCACCGCTTGATACTGCAACCGCATGCTCGTCTCAACCTTTTTTCATTGATTCAAGTTATAATTAAACAAAGTATTTTGAATATATATATATATATATATATATATATTATAATATATATATTATTTTAGAGGTTGTTTGTCAACTTTTTAATAGTCAAGTGCTAAACAAGTATGCTGTTTGAATCATGAAGTGTTGAAACAGTAAAAGGTCTGAACTATTAAGAACTAATATAATGTTTAACCGTTCAAGGTAAATATTTGACCAAATCGATTAGGGTTTAACCATTCAGACTAAGTATAATGCTTAACCATTCAGGAGCAAATGTTTAAACTATTCAGACATCTGCTAACGAAATAAACAGTCTAAACCATTAAGCGACGTACCAGTAAGAGGTCTGAACCATTAATAGTAATAGCTACACAAACAAACACTTGTTTATAAAATAATTTTTATGAGACTAGTGTTTTTTTTTTATTTAATTTTTATATACTTTTATTCGGTTGTTATATGTGTAAGCGAAATTGAGTGGCGATCTTTAGATAAAACTATATTGTTTTCTTGAAAATTTCAGATTCTGCCACTCTTGTCTTCTTGAAGTTTGATTGTTGTGGCAACCGAACTACATATAATTAGGTGAAAAATTGGTTGAGTTTGTGAAAAATATAACAAGTTCGTTTGTCTTCAAGCAAATTTGCCGAGTTCGTTTACACGGTAACGAACTACCTCATAATATTTCAAGATGTTTCAAGTTTGTAAACCACCGAGTAATGCAAAAAATTGCTTGTATTATCAACATAGATGGATGTGATTAACAACATAACAATGTAACGAGTTAGGTGTAGATTTAATTTAATAAGAATTTATAAATATGTTGCAAATGTACATAAACTAGGTGAAGCCGCTGGGTGGTGTGGGCGTGTGCCAAGCAACACCGGTTCAGTCACACCGGGCCAACGTTAGCCACGGCGTTGCCCCGCTGCCGTGGGGCGTGTAGGGTGGGGGAGGTGAGCTGGCTAGCTTTGATTGCCTGGGCACTTATCACCGTTTGGGGTAGCCGTTTGAGCTAGCTGTTAGGGCTGACGATTTAGCCAAGTAAAATCAAAATTTTACAAATTTTTACCTATAAATACTCATCCCAAACATCAAATTTTTTTTACATATACTATCTTTAAACCAAAACCAAACATAAATCTTCATCCAAAATCAAACCAAAAAACGAAAATGGTTCATTGGACCGAGGAGGAGGAAATAACACTAGTGAACGTCGATCGTTGACGCACAACGTGTCACACCCCGACCCGCACGGATATGACACAGGGTATGATATGATTGTTTCATAGCTTTTGACATTTATTTAAAGTTTGAATATTTATTATCATCAATATTAATTTGTCTCACATAACCAAATAATTGTTTCAAATAAAACCATACAATATTCAAATGCAAAAGATAACATAAGTCTTGATTTAATTATTCTAAGCCACAATCCTATGTGTCTTCTCAAGTAGCTATCAACCTTGTGTACCTATTTCATGTGTAAAAGAAATTTGGATCAACAATAATTGACGAATAGATCTTTATTTGTTTTTATTTAACTTTAAAAATTTAGTTGATTTTATTTAATAAAAATTATTTAACATGCAATATTAAATGTAATAGGTGACATAAATCAATTAATCCGAAAACAGCCAATCCCATAAGTAAATAATATAACATGACATAACGAAACATAAGAAATGAAACAATGATGCGATTCAAGCCCCGAAAGGCGAAAAGCGATACTATGAAACAATGATGCGATTCAAGCCCCAAAAGGCGAAAAATGAAACTATGAAATCCATGACACACAGCGGTAAACACGTATAGCGTATAAATGAAACAAGTAATGTAACATACAAAACAAATAGGAGCACTGATGTTCTAAAAGTAGTTAATTAAAAACAAATCAAATTATCCTAATTCTAGACTCAAATTAAACTCTAGACTCCTAAACTATACTAAACTACTAACCGGCAAGTGGACCGATCAATTGTAGAATAGCATAAGTAAGCCCGGATTATCGAACCCACAAGACTCTCTAATTACTATGACCACTTAACTTAGACTCAATAAAAACACTTTATATATTTGATAATTAAATTAAAACTACTAAATTGGAACAAATCAAACTATGCACTTTTTAGGAAATTGGGAATTAAATAAGGAAATAATGAACTAGTCACCTAGGTTGGGTTTTTAGACTACTACTCATTTGATTTGATAATAACTTATTAGGTTGAATGTTTTACCGAGATCTTGAAATATTAAATCCTAGGTTTACCGAACAGGACCCCCGACCCTTCTCAGGAAGACACCTATGATAACCTACAATTATTATTTGTTTACCGGTCCTAAAGATTTCTTTTCAGTTATCTTTTAATTTAGTAAAGTGTCTAATTAGTTAACTACTTCTCAATAATTAACCTAGACCAACTACAACTTCTAGTTTAACTTAACCAACTTAATTATGACAAGTAAATTAGATTTGAGAATTTCTCAAAACCTAAACCTAACAATTTATCTAATTAATTCAGTTAACTAATTATTATTTCTTAATAACTAATTTAAGTATAATGACAAAACTGATTTTATATATAATTCAATTGTTTTCCCGATTTTATTGGCCAATTTACCGACAACTTCCCGAATCCCTAAAGACACGAAAAAGCAACACAAACATATTCTATGGAAGATATCCACCTAGATTCATGTAAAACAATTAAACAATCATAAATCAATCAAGATCATGCAAATACACTAAACTAGATCATTAAAGTTGTGAACTTTACCAATTGCACATTCAAACCAAAGTTAAATTAAAATAAATCAAACTGTCATAAAATCCATCATCCAAACCTAGGTAACTGAATTAAATTTAACTAAGTATCATGTTTGGAAAACTAATTAAACAAGGTTTAGAACAAGAATGCATAATTAAGTAAACAAAGGAGTGTAAAGAGCTAGAATGTTGTGATAAAACTGTTAAAGCTCTGACCTCGAAACTCCTTGGTAACCCGAACGATTCTTGCAGCCTAGATCTTCTTCTCCTAGCTCAGAATCTCCATAAAAATTGCTCCAAAAGGCCTAAGTTCGTCCAAGTTGATCCCAAGATGTGTTTTAACTTGATAATAACTCAATAAATAACAAACAAATCCAAAAACAACTCAGTTTCAAAACTTTCTGGATAAAACACCCTCTCGCCGGCCGCGAGAGGGTCAAAGGCTTCCGGTCGGGCCCCGCGACCGAGGTAAGTTTCCGGAGATAATCATCACCCTCTCGCGCCCTGCGTGCGAGAGGTTTATATCCTGTCGGTCGTGGCCCGCCAGAGGGTTAAAAACCCATAATTTCATTTCGTTTCCTCTTTTTTGATCCAATCCCGTTCCGGCTCGGTTCTATTTACCATTTTAGCTCATTTTCCCCATCCTTCCAACCGTTTTCACGAACCAAGACCTGCAAAACGCATTTGGATTAAAAGTAGATAAATTCTTGACAAACCGAAATGAAAACGTGCTAAAACTTTATAAACTCTACATGATAAATGTATGTATTATTCAATACATCAAATATCCCCACACTTGCTCTTTTTTCGCCCTCCAAAAAGAATTGTGCACAAACAGAATCATAACCAAACAATTACTTGATTTCAAAAATTAGGTTATTTTCATTAGGGAATGAGATTTATGTTAACCGCGATTGCAAGTATTAGATCCACTTAAACTCAAAATTCGGTTCAAACCTATTATCATGTGAATTTAGTTTAAGTGCGGTCAATCTACTTAGGGTCTCACATTAGAATCCACAGTACCCCTAATCCCACCTCAAGCTTATGGAACACAAGGAACGAATTATTTAAACCATTTCCTAACCGTTTTATACCAAAATGTAAAGAATTTAAAACCAAGCAATTTTCTCTTTTTCTTTTTTCTCTTTTTTTTTTCTTTTTCATTCGAGCATTTGATTTCTTTTAGCATATCTAATCTAGAGGCTGTCTCAACCAGAGTCACCATCCCCGAGAGCGACAACATGGGCTTCGATACTTAAAATTTCAACTAATCCTAGAGGGATTCTCGATCAAATTCACCATCCTCAAGGGAGATTCCATAGGCCTCGTCTACTTTTCAATCAAGCTCATTTTTTTCTATTTTTTTCTTTTACATGATTAAAAATTCTAATATTTTAGCTTATAACGGCATTACTTATACTATATTTGGCGGTTTCAGTTTCCATTTTCCTAGATGAGTACCCACTAGTAGACCGACAATTAAGGTATATTAATCTCAAAGAATATAAGAACCAAATCAAGCCTACTCACATATCCCAAGTTAGACACAAACTCACCCTTTTTTTCTCATATTATTATTATTTGAAACCGAATAAAAATTTAATTTTTCTATCATTTTCCATTTAATTTCATGCAAACTTCTTTTCAAAAGACATTTCGGATTTTTTTATTTTTTTTATTTTTTAAACTAAAATAAATCTACTACACTACTCTACTATTAATCCCCACACTTAAATTTTTTCATTGTCCCCAATGCAAGGATGAGACAACCTACCACTCAAAATAAAACAAAACAAAACAAAATAAATAAAGAAAACACAATACAAAAGTGAAGCGACTTAGCTGGAAGTGCAAGACTGTCAATGTGCAAGATTGTCAATGTGCCAGTCAATCCACTCATGCTCTCCAATCCGAATGCGCTCAGCATACCACTCTCAAACTTACATGCGAACGGAAGCAGCATACAACATCGACCTATCACCATACACTTACAAAACATAATATAATAAAGCAAATAAATAAATTGTTTTGAAGATTGTCCACCATGATACCCAAACCATTCAACACCCCCACAAAGTAAATTGTTTAAATTACAGACGATTAAGAAATTAAAACAGCAGAAAAGAAAAATTAAAGATAAAGCTCCACTGCTGCTTCAATCGTCCTCCTCCGACTCTTTCGACGCCTCGAATACCTGATACGGCTGAACGTCCTCCATACCAGCAAACTGACTTGACCCTGAATGACCACCTGGATGCTGAAAGTAGGATGGAACCCTCATGTTCTAATTCTGCATCATATACCTCATCCCATCTTCCAGCCTTCGCTGGCTAGCCTCATGTATACGCCTACTCTCCATGATGGTCTGGCGAACTCCACCAAACTGTTGGTCGACATAGCCTCGCAGGTCCCCAAACCCTGTCTCCATCCTGTCATACAGAGAATCTAAAGTCAATGGGTCTAGGCGAGGATGACGAAGAGGATACTGTCTTCCTGGCAGCTCCTGACGCGTGACAGGCCGTTGATATCGAATGGGGACGCCAGTGTGCATAGATGATGCAGCTTCAGATCCTGGAGGTGGTTGCACCTGAGGTCCCTGGCGGACTGGCTCCCAGCTAACAGGCTCTTGGGTCATCAAAATCCTGGCAGCCTGGAGGTCTCGAATACTCTTGACGCAGGGGGCGGGGCCTTCTCTCAATCTGTATTGGGGATATCTGTCGAACACCCCTAAACTCTCGGCTAAGCACGTAATCAAGGGCCCACAATACACCCTTGCCCCGGGGCTTCCCCTCCACAGCTGCTTCATCGACCATGCAAATACAGTAGCCAGGTTTGTTGGCCGTCCTTCCACCATGCATATCAGACAGAACAAACTTACCTGATTTACCTTGTTGTCCCCTGCCCTCTTCCAACCAATGTTGCAACAAGAATCTTGTGGATAAACAGGTAGACCGGATCAATAATGTCGCTTGCTACCATATTATTTGAATATGGAGCAGAAGAGATTGTACCCCAAAACCTAGCTAGTTCATCTGTCTGAACACTATAGGGGTGCCTCCTTTTGAAGACCCCCTGAAGACTAGTGGAGAAGTCTGGTGCCTGAACCTCCTCTAACGAGTAAATCTGCGAGGCCACCGCGAACTGTGGAACCGTCATTTCATAGACTTGCCTCCCCAAGGCGAACGAGACAACATCACTCTCATTAAATTTACCCTGCTGGTATTCGAACATAGAGTGAAACTCGTAGGTAATCTCTTTATACTATCTGGCTCCGCAATCCAGTACCCTCCTGAACTTGTCGCCCAACAAATGTTCAATCCTACCCGTTTGACCCAGATGGTCAACCATATCCCAATCGATCCGTCTATAGGGCAGCAAATCACAAGTGACTAGGTTAGAAAGCCTTTCCCACTTGTGGGAGTCTAGATCGAACTGAAGAAGGGGACTGTCCACTATCCTCGTGCTCTACCCATGGGAATACCGTTCCCCCTGTACCTGATTCTGCGTCGGCCAAAATACGAAGGTTGATGTGGTGCATCAGCTGGGTCACCTCTCTGGCGAGGTGTTGGCCCTCTCCTCTTCCGTCCGGCATGGCTTGAACTACCTTTCCCAGACATCTGCATAAAGCACAAGTAAGACAAGTATAGCATTAGAAAGAGGCAACCACATAGAACAAATGACCGTATAATAGTTCATTCGCGGTCATGGTCTGAAAAAGATAAACACTTTACCACATAATTTTAGATACATTTTAGCAATGTGTAACATTATTAATTGATAAAATTGAATCTCGCCCGAATGGAGATTGAGTGCGGGCGAGACCGAATCCTATATGCATGAACTGTCACACCCCGACCCGCAGCGGAATAAGAGACGAGGCATAATTGGGTTATCACCAAAGCTCATGATATTTACTAATATGTTTCATATTTATTAAATTCAAAATTACATCCTCAATATTCCAAACATGTTCATACAAATACAAAGAAAGATAATCAACTAAACAATCCAAAGTCTAAACCAGTTTATTCTTCTAAGCCATCCTATGTGTTTCTTGCTGCAGCTGGATCACCTGTATCATGTGTAAAAATGGGGGTTTTTGGGTCAACATAAGTTGGCGAGTGAACCTTGTTAGAAAAACATTTATTTTTGATCTCTTGTTATCTTTATCAGGAAAAATTGTGCAATAGTCATATGTGAGCAAACGTAATTAAATCATACAATAACAATCACAACAACAAACAATAACTTACAATAACATACAATAACTTACAATAACATACAATAACTTACAACAACATACAATAACAAAACAACTTGCATGAATATAACACATGAATGAAACTGTATATGTTGGCAACGTCACGTTCACGTTCATAATGTAATGGGGAACGGACGGCCTATGATGAATGTCTGTGCGATCAAGGCTCAATCAAACGGAGCCGATCGTATGTTGGCAACTCCTGGTTCACGCTCATAATGTAATGGGGAACAGCTCAACGCTCATAATGTAATGGGGAGCGGCGGCCTATGATAATGTATGTACTGAAAAATGATAAATATAATCTAAACAATAACCACACAAACAGTTGATACATGTTGAATACACATTTGTTCATGGATATGATAGATGCACAATAATTTAAATGTGATAAATAATAAGACACATGATACACCCCAAAAACGTGATTAAAACGGGGAATTTGTAGAGATTCACTCACATTGGGTGCGTTCGGTTGAAGATGATGAAATGCGCACGAGTTTAGAGGATTGATCGACGAGAATTAACTAACCTAAATAATAACGAAAGGTATGGTAAATGAGTGGATTTTATTAATAATTTTAATAGGATTTTTAGATGTATTTTTGTGAGTTTAAGGCTATTTTCTAACTTTTAAAACATTATTTTTAAGTATTTTTAATTGATTTTTAAATTAAATAAATAAATAAAAATATAAAAAAAATTGTTGACTTTTGCGTTGACCATTGACCGTTGACCGTGACTGTTGACTGTTTGACCGGTTCGCTAGTGTGCATATGTGCGCCGGGAAAGGCTCGAACCCGAGACCTCCCGTACGCGTTCATGCAGCTCTACCAACTGAGCTACGTGTCTAACCCGAAATAATTCTGTTTTTAATTATATTTATATACTGTTTTAATTTATTCAAAATTCTTTTATTTTCAAAAAGGATTTTAATCATCGAACCGGCGTGTGTAACAGGTCTCGAACCCGGGACCTGTGGGTTAGTGTTGCACACAGTCCACCGCTGGACTGTGTGTCTAACCTGGTTAATATATCGGTTTTTATTATACCTAACATCTTCCTTGAATTAATCCGGTTCCGTTAAAAAAAGAAACTTCTTTATTACAGCTAATGAGTTTGTGTCAAGGATCGAACTCGCGGCGTGTGATTAAGGTGTGCACACAGTCCACCGCTGGACTGTGTGTCTAACCCGAGTTATAATCCAAATTATATTAAACTTATATACAACTAACTTCGTCTTCTTTGTTACAAATTCACAGACAACGATTACCCTACTGTTTCTTGTTTAATTCGATTGACAAACATTCAAATGATTAAAATGAAATGGCAGGGAAGATTTTTGGAAGTAAACATACCGGAGAAATGATCTTTCTCAGAGTTCCGGCGAAGTCGTCGGCTCTGTTTTTATGAACTTTGTCTGAGCGGACCAATTAACAATTTTGATTAGCTAGATGTGGAATTGAAGTACCGAACAAGAGTTATCAGAATGTTTAAAGGTTTATACCATTTCACAGCGAGTTCTAGAAATTCTCAGAAATTTTCCGGCGAGTGATGATTATCTGATATCGTCGCCTGGAACTGATTCTGATTGAAGGGTTTGAGTTAGCAAAAGCTTAACAACTTATAGAAGATAGAAGAATTGAGAAACTTACTGTTTTAATGGAAGACACGGTTTTCCGGCGAAAGTCCGGCGAGTTCAAAAAGCTTTTTCGACGAACTGAAAATAGAGCGAAAGTGAAATTGAAGGTTCTGCGGATGATTTTGAGTCGCGAGAGGATGCTATTGTTGGAGTAATTCAGGAAGTGAAGATTTTCGGTTATTAAAACCGATCATCACATGAATTCAAGTCCATTCAAGACTGAATTGATTAAAATCGTCGGTTTATCGGTTATTATCAGAAATCCGTGATCACTCAAACGTCTTGGACGTTTGGAAGCCGATAACGGTTTCAGTTAGCGTAAACAGGTCGATTCATGGTTGAACATATGATTTAATTGTTTCCTAGAACTCACAAAAAGATCAAGTGGCGGAGTGGTTATATGTGCGCGAGTTAAGTTGTTGAGCTTTCCGGCTGACCCGGGTTCGAGTCCCGGCAGCCTGTTTTTCATTTTGTTTATTTTATTTTTACTTTTTAACAATTATAGCTTTTAAATTCTAATTTGTTTATTAATTATGCATCGTTCAAAATTAAAATAAACATAAATACGCAACGAAACATTTATAACTTGATATTCGATTACAAACGAAGCGGGTTTGGAAAACCCGTTTTTGACAAATGTTACATGAACATCCAAATGTTACTAACCCCCAAAATATATCAAAAACCATACAACTACCCCCTTCCGGCACTTTAGTTGCCCTCAATTAAACCGATGTGCCGAAAAATGAGCCAACATTGAGTGTTAAACTAAAGAGAAAAACTGTATGAACATAGTAGAAACAACGGGTTGAAAATCTTAAAAATATGATTTTTAGTACCAATGTCAACCAACCCGAATCCCCACACTCAATGTTGGACCTCACCAAATCCGCCAAGAAATACCCTGCATACATTTAATCTACCCACAGAAAGTAACAACCATCACCATCAAAACTCAAACCAAACCAAGTTCATCCCAACCCGCAAAATAACCTAACATGCAACGATCACCGGACCAAACACCAAAATAAATGCAACAACTAGATATATGATGAAAATGAAAGTATAAAGGTTGCGAAAAAACATACCTTGGCGCGGATCTATAAGAATTAGTACGCAAATAATTGAACAGTTGCAACACAGTTAGAGCTCGGTTGAAAGGGGAACAATGGAGGTTTACACTTAAAAATGGTTTAAGGGTGGTGTAGGGAAGCAAAGGGGCAAGATTTGGGTGAATGTGGGTTGAAAATGGTGAAATTTGGTGAGGAATAGGGGAGGAGCCGTAGGTGAAAGTGGTGAAGAAATGTTTTGAAAATGGGGAAAAGTTGGATGCGAGGGTTTTGAATGCAGATAGGGCCTCTCGCGGGCCGCGAGAGAGTCCTTTACTCCTCTCGCACCCCGCGACCGAGTGGTGGTTCCGGATTTTACAAGCCTCTCGCGGGCCGCGAGCGAGATGGCTTATGCCTCTCGCGCCCCGCGAGAAGCCTGTTTTCACAAAAAGTTTTGAAAAATTTCAGGTTTTGTGCCTTATAATTTTTTTTTGAAAATTTCATTTTGTCTATTATAGCTTAGTGAACCACCCCGCTCGTAACCGGATACTAACAAAACGTATCTGCAATTTCCCGCTCTCCATCAATGGTGGCGTGATATAACCTGCAAAAATAGCTAAACCGACCACACACAAACACACAAAATACGAAAAAACATGAATTAAATAAAAACATAAAATGCAATTAACTACCAAAATGTACATACTCTACACTTGAGCTGACACTTGAGAACCTATGCGGTATGAGGTGGAACTTCGAGATGAGTTTCCTCCGTCTCGGAGGGATCTAGTGGTCCTCCTAAATAGTGCTTCAATCGATGCCCATTGACCTTTCACGTCCCTCCTTAGCTTCATCTTTCAGCTCGATTGTTCCAAACGGGAATATCTCATTTACCACATACGGGCCGGACCATTTTGACTTCAACTTACCAGCAAATAGTTTCAATCGCGAGTTATATAAGAGCACTCTGTCACCGATTTGAAACTCTTTCACACTTTTCAATATCCTGTCGTGCAGCCCCTTAGTTTTCTCCTTAATGCTCCATGAACGCTCATACGCCGCATCCCGAAGTGCCTCCAACTCGTGAATTTGGAAGTAGCGTCTCTTGGCAGCTTTAGTGAGGTCCAAATTCACGGTTTTCAAAGCCAACAATGTCCTATGCTCAAGTTCAACCGGGAGATGGCAGGCATTACCATAAACAATCATTAAGGGCGTGGTGCCTAGCGGTATCTTATAGGCGGTGCGAAACGCCCATAAAGCATCATCTAACTTATCGGACCAGTCCTTCCGACTTTTGTCTACCGTTTTCTCGAGGATCCGTTTCACCCCCCTGTTCGCATTCTCCACTTGGTCGCTCGTCTAAGGATGATAAGCGGTGGAGAGGCGATGAGTGACACCATAGCGCGCCAATGCCTTTCCATGACGGCATTGCGGAAGTGTGTGCCACTGTCACTAATAATAGCTCATGGGTACCAAAACGGGTGAATAGCTTCTTCAAGAATCTCACCACCACTAAGGCATCATTTGTGGGTAAAGCTTGAGCTTCAACTCACTTGAAACGTAATCAATAGCCACAAGGATGTACCGATTCCTGCTAGAGACGGGAAACGGTCCCATGAAGTCGATCCCCCATACATCGAAAACTTCAAGAATTTGTATCGGATGTTGGGGCATCTCGTCCTTGGATGAGATGTTGCCAGTGTGCTGGCAATGATCACACGTCTTAATGAACTCTATAGCGTCCTTAACTATGGATGGCCAATAAAAACTGCAATAAAAAACCTTCTGTGCGGTGACGTGCGGACCATGATGACCTCCTGTCAGTCCCACATGCATGTGACTCAAAATCTCCGCCCCCTCTTCTCTACTAACGCAGCGCCTGAGAATCCGATCTCCCCCTACCCGAAATAGAAACGGGTCATCCCAGATGTAACGCCTCACATCGCGAAAGAATTTCTTCTTCTGCTGCGTGGTCACCCCTCCAGTACCACTCCATTCGCGAGATAATTCGCAAAATCAGAAAACCACTACATTCCCTCCTTCTCCGCTGCCACAAAATCCACTGACTCATGGGGAAATCTATCACCGATCTCTTCTTCTCGGATTTCTCCTCTACTTGGATCCTCTAATCGAGATAGATGGTCAGCGGCCACATTCGCTGCTCCCTTCTTATCTCTAATCTCTATGTTGAACTCGGAAAGCAAGAGAATCCACCGAATGAGACGAGGCTTTGCGTCCTTCTTTTGGAAGAGGAAGCGCAGAGCCGCATGGTCAGTAAAGACGATGGTTTTGGAAAGAACGAGGTAGGAGTGGAATTTATCAAACGCGAATACTACTGCTAAGAGCTCCTTTTCTGTAGTGGTGTAGTTCTCCTGAGCGTCATTAAGGGTTTTGCTAGCGTAGTAAATAGGATGAAAATGTTTCTCATGTCGCTGACCCAAAACGGCGCCGACAACATAGTCGCTCGCATCACACATAAGCTCGAAGGGCAAGCTCCATTCGGGGGAGACGAGGATAGGAGCACTCACCAGTTTCTCTTTAAGGATCGTGAAGGCTTTCAAGCAGTCGTCATCGAAGACGAAGGGTACATCTTTTTCGAGGAGTTGTGTCATGGGGCGGGTGATCTTCAAGAAATCTCTGATAAACCGTCTATAGAAGCCCTCATGACCGAGAAAACTACGGATAGACTTGACGCTAGTCGGTGGAGGGAGTCTGCTGATAGTATCTATCTTCGCCCGATCGACCTCTATACCTGCCTGCGAGATCTTGTGCCCTAGCACTATTCCCTCTGTCACCATAAAGTGACATTTCTCCCAGTTAAGCATTAATCTAGTCTCGACACACCGTTTCATCATCGCATCTAGGTGACTAAGACATTGATCGAAAGTGTTTCCATAGACAGAGAAATCGTCCATGAAAACCTCCATGAAAGTCTCGATCATGTCCTGAAAGATAGCGACCATGCATCGCTGGAAAGTAGCTGGAGTGTAACATAACCCGAACGGCATGCGGCGATACGCGTAAGTACCATACGGGCATGTGAAGGTTGTCTTCTCTTGATCCTCGGGAGCAATTGGGATCTGGAAGTAACCTTAGAACACGACAAGAAAACAATAAAATTGTTGTCCTGCGAGTCGCTCCAACATCTGATCGATAAACGGGAGCGGGAAGTGGTCCTTGCGGGTGGCGTCATTTAATTTATGATAATCTATGCACACTCGCCAGCCCGTGACTGTTCGCGATGGATAAGCTCCTTCTTCTCGTTCATGGCCACTGTCATTCCCCCTTCTTGGGAACAACCTGACTGTGGCTTACCCATGCCGAATCGGAGATCGGGTAGATTAGACCAGCTAACATCAGCTTGAGCACCTCTTTCTTCACAACTTCTTGCATATTCGGGTTTAGACGGCGCTAAGGCTGCACTACTGGCTTAAAGTCGTCCTCTATGAGGATCCTATGCGTATAGAAGGTAGGGCTAATTCCTTTGATATCAGACAGTTTCCACGCGATGGCCTCCTTATTGGATTTTAGGACCTCTATCAGACGCTCCTTCTCCTCCGTTGACAATTTCGAAGAAATGATCCCAGGTAAGCTCGAATTGTCACCTAGGAAGGCGTATTCTAAGTGGGACGGAAGGACCTTAAGCTCTACGGCTGCTGGGGTCTCTAATGGTGTACTCTCGCTAGCTGCACTCACCTCACTGAACTCTAAGGTCTCAGGAACCTCTAGGAGGTCGTCCCCTATATCCTCGCTGTCACTCTCCTCGGCTACTAAACTCTCATTCACTAGGTCGGCTCCGATAATATACTTTAATCAGTGATCAACGCACGACATGAATGAATTCAGAAAAATACGGAGTGACAAGGGCCATTATCGCTGTCGCCACCGCTCGGGTGTTGCATCGACCTTGAGATTTCGAACGTGACGTTCTCGTCCCTGACGCAAAGGTGATTTTCCCATCATGAACATCAATGAGCGCTTTCGCGGTGCGCAGGAATAGGCGACCTAAGATGATGGGTACCTTCTCGTCGGCCTCCATATCGAGGATGACGAAATCCACGGAAAAACAAATCGATCGTCCTTAACCAATAAGTTTTCTACAATTCCTCTCGGATACTTAACAGACCTATCGGCTAACGACAGTGACATACGAGTAGGGGTGAGCTCCCCTAACCCTAATCTCTCGTAGAGTGAGAAAGGCATCAGATTTATGCTCGCCCCGAGATCAACTAAAGCATGCGCTGGAGCAATGGAGCCGCCGAATAGGCATGGAATCGTAAAGATACCCGGATCAGTCAGTTTTTTGGGTAACTTGTTTAAAACCACGGCGGAGCATCCTCCAGTCAACGGGACATTCGAGAGCTCCCCCATCCTATCTTTACGTTTTAGAAGATCCTTTAAAAACTTGGCATATTTAGGCATATGCTGGAGGGCCTCGATGAACGGGAGATTGATTTTTAAATTGAGTAAACATGTCAAGGAAATTCCCGTATTCCTTGACATATTTTTGCTGTTTCAGACGTGCTGGGTAGGGTAGGCATGAAGTATCTACGATCGGTGATGGCCTAACCTCTACCAGTTTTCTCTCTCCCTTACTCTCAACTGAACATCCACTAGTTGGTGCGGTAATTTCTGGGTCTAGCCTGGTGTGCACCCTAGGTGGAGCCTCGATCTCTATTTCCTCATCCACCTCCTCATCCTGCTCCTCTACCTCTACCTCTACTCTACCCCCTCTCTACCCACTTCTTTTAGACTCCTACCAATGCGTGTAGTAATCACTTTCGCGTGTTGGTTCGCTGGGTTAGGTTGGGTATTACCCGCGAACTGGCCATGTGGCTGCTCTTGCAGCTGCTTAGCGATACTACCTACCGACCTCTGCAGATCTAAGAGCGCGGATTGTTGATTTTTCAAGAGAAGATCGTGTTCCCGAGAGTTTTCTGAGTAGCTTGATCCTTAACAACTAATTGAGATAATAAGTCTTCAATCCTATCTAGACTACCCCTTGAACCTCCACTCCTAGTCTGACCCTCCTGATTTGAACCCCCTCCACTAAACTGACTAGAATGACCTGACCCTCCACTAGTGTAGTGACCCTGCCCCCTGTTTTGATATGAACCTGATTGGAAACCAGGGGGTTACCGGAAGATCGATAGTTTTGTTGTTTTATATTATTATTATTATTATTATTATTATTATTATTACTACTACGCAGTTGGTTATAATTGGAAGTATTATTATTAAAGGGATTCGTCGGACCTCGACTCTGACAAGTGATAAACTCTACCTGCTCGACAGTGAGCGTAGGACACTTATTGTGTCATGACCCCCTCTACACACCTCACACCTATCTACCTTCTTCTTTAGCTCCTGGATCTCCTTAGTGACCTCCCTCTTAAAACTATCTAAGGCAGCCGCTACTGTAGTTTCCAAGCTAACTTGGTGTAGACCCCGGCTAACTAGAGGCGTACGAGAAACAGGAATTGAATTCCTGCCGGCAGTGCTGTAATCTACATCGGAATGGGCAAAGCTTTCGAAAGGTCGTTTCACTCGGCTACTGTTTTCTTTCCCATCAAGTGTCCACCAGCAGAAGTGTCGAATCGAGCGCGGGTCTCAGTGGTGAGACCGTTGTAGAATTTCTCTACAAGTGCCCAGTCTGACAGACCGTGTTGAGAGCAGCGGGACACTAAAGTTTGGAAACGCTCCCAAGCTAGATGGTAGGGCTCGTCATGTTCCATTCGGAACGAATGGATCTGATCACGAAGGCAAAATGCTTTAGCGCGTGGGAAGTATTTTTTTAGGAAAGCATCCCGTAGAGCAGCCCAAGTAGAAAAAGTACCGGGTGATTAAGAGTCAAACCAGATGGCGACTCGACCCCCGAGAGAAAAAGGAAAAACTTGGAGAAACGGGCATCGTTGCCCGCACCCTCCATATTGAAGATGTGACAGAGACGGGTGAGGCAGTTTATATGTGCGGCGCATCCTCATCATCACGACCATGGAATTGGCAAGAGTTAGTGATAGCAGTCATGATATAGGAAGGGATTTGCCAAGCTATATCGTTGTTCATCGGGGGAGGGTGATGGGTGAGTTTGCACCGGTGAAGCCGGTGGTGGCCTGTTGGTAAACGGTTTGATTATTATTGGCCATGTTAAAGTTAGGTGGTGGTGGTGGTGGGCTTACGTTTCTATGAACTACCAGGGGTGATGGCGAACCGGGTGGCGAAGGCTTTGGTGTAAAATCGAAATCGGGCGGTATAAAGGAACGGGATGAACTTGAAAAAGTGAAGGAAGAAGCACTAACCTTTGGTGCGGGAGAGAAATACGTATCCGTCGGCGGCTTAGGCGGAGGTCCTTGCGCACGGTATGGGGCATCCACTAAACCGGAAACTCGACAGACACAATAATTTAGCAAAAACAATTAAAATATAAATTAACAAAAACAAATTTTTAAACTAATTAAATAATTTAGACTCCTACGACACAAACGAAAAATAAAAATTAAACACAAGTGTAATAACAAAGCCTAAATCGAGTAATCAACGCATTTTGCCAATTAGAGAGTCCCCGGCAACGACGCCAAATACTTGATGTTCTAAAAATAGTTAACTAAAAACAAATCAAATTACCCTAATTCTAGACTCAAATGAAACTCTAGACTCCTATACTAACTAAACTACTAACCGACAAGTGGACCGATCAATTGTAAATAGCATAAGTAAGTCCGGATTATCGAACCCACAAGACTCTCTAATTACTATGACCACTTAACTTAGACTCAATTAAAACACTTTATATTTTTGATAATTAAACTAAAACTACTAAATTGGAACAAATCAAACTATGCACTTTTTAGGAAATTGGGAATTAAGTAAGGAAATAATGAACTAGCCACCTAGGTTGGGTTTTTAGACTACTACTCATTTGATTTGATAATACTTATTAGGTTGAATGTTTTACCGAGATCTTGAAATATTAAATCCTAGGTTTACCGAACAGGACCCCCGACCCTTCTCAGGAAGACAACTATGATAACCTACAATTATTATTTGTTTACCGGTCCTAAAAATTTCTTTTCAGTTATCTTTTAATTTAGTAAAGTGTCTAATTAGTTAACTACTTCTCAATAATTAACCTAGACCAACTACAACTTCTAGTTTAGCTAAACCAACTTAATTATGACAAGTAAATTAGATTTAGGAATTTCTCAAAACCTAAACCTAACAATTTATCTAATTAATTCAGTTAACTAATTATTATTTCTCAATAACTAATTTAGGTATAATGACAAAACTGATTTTATATATAATTCAATTGTTTTCCCTGTTTTATTGGCCAATTTACCGACAACTTCCCGAATCCTAAAGACACGAAAAAGCAACACAAACATATTCTATGGAAGACATCCACCTAGATTCATGTAAAACAATTAAACAATCATAAATCAATCAAGATCATGCAAATACACTAAACTAGATCATTAAAGTTGTGAACTTTACCAATTGCACATTCAAACCAAAGTTAAATTAAAATAAATCAAACTTTCATAAAATCCATTATCCAAACCTAGGTAACTGAATTAAATTTAGCCAAGTATCATATTTGAAAAACTAATTAAACAAGGTTTAGAACAAGAATGCATAATCAAGTAAACAAAGGAGTATAAAGATCAAGAATGTTGTGATAAAACCGTTAAAGCTCCTGCCTCGAAACTCCTTGGTAACCCGAACGATTCTTGCAGCCTAGATCTTCTTCTCCTAGCTCAGAATCTCCAGAAAAATTGCTCCAAAAGGCCTAAGTTCATCCAAGTTGATCCCAAGATGTGTTTTAACTCAATAATAACTCAATAAATAACAAAAAAAAAATCCAAAAACAACTCAGTTTCGAAACTTTCTGGATAAAACACCCTCTCGCCGGCCGGGAGAGGGTCAAAGGCTTCCGGTCGCGCCCCGCGACCGAGGTAAGTTTCCGGAGATAATCATCACCTCTCGCGCCCTATGAGAGGTTTATATCCTGTCGGTCGCGGCCCGCCAGAGGGTTAACAACCCATAATTTCGTTTCGTTTCCTCTTTTTCGATCCAATCCCGTTCGGCTCGGTTCTATTTACCATTTTAGCTAGTTTTCCCCATCCTTCCAACCTTTTCACGAACCAAGACCTGCAAAACGCATTTGGATTAAAAGTAGATAAATTCTTGACAAACTGAAACCAAAACGTGCTAAAACTTTACAAACTCTACATGATAAATGTGTGTATTATTCAATACATCAAGCACATATGACACTTAACTTGGCATGTTATTGAAAAAGTATACGGATCATATGAAACATGACACATGAAACACCCCAAAAAGTTAAAGTGACTAAAAGGAGAAAAGTAAGATCTACTCACAGTTTTGATCTGCGTTAAAACTCGCTAATCCGCACGAGTAACGAAAGAGAGATAACATCAAAAGATACAATCACTCTAAATATTATAACACCAAAATACTAAATAAAATAACACAAGGAAAACTATATAAAATATTACAACCTAATACTTGGGGTCTATACCTAAAAGAAATATAACTTATCCTATCTAGTATTCTTTTATGTGATATAATAAACCTACTAATTTAATATATACTTAAATGTCAACAGTTAGTAAAATATTTTAAGTTAAAATTTTCTTTTTCTTTAACTTATTAATTTAATATACACTTTCTTTCATAGCTGTTTTATAGTTCATAAAAGAAACGTTATAAATTTAATCATCTAATTACTTTAATTTTTTTAAAGACACAATCTCATATGTTTTCTTTATTGACAAAAGAAACCCAAATTTTATATAACATTCTTAGATCAATAAAATGAAATTATAGTTTATGTAGAACCATATATAGCATCTAAAATATAAATTGACTAAAAAAATGTAACTATTTTTATATGACTTTTTCACATCATATTATGTGTGCAAATTTAAATGTAAAAATCTTCTTTTTCTTGTCATAGGAAAATATAAAGCTTGTGGTGTTTTCAGAAATCTTATGACACGGCAATAAAAATTTTATTATATGTGGAAAGATGGCTTCATTATAAAATAAAAACGTATAATAATATTGGTGATACTGAGAAAAATTGATTTTGTAATATATATATTCTTTGACAACAACAACATGATAAACAAAACAAACTACAAAAAACGCAAGCTATGTCTATATTCAAAACGCAACCTAAGAACTACTCCAAGTACAAGAAATAAATAATAAAGAAAATAAACCAAAGTAAAATTCAATATAAAATAACTTTAATAACTACCTCCTAGATGAGGATAAAGAGATAGATGGGTGATGTTGGATTCTTGCTCCTCTTTCTTGGTGTTTAGGAAAACTTACAAAGCTTTAATGATGGTGGCTAGGGTTTCTTTGAAAGAGATGATAGTGGTTAGGGTTTTTTTAGAGAGAAAATAGAAATGTTGGAATGACAAAATAAATAGGGTTGTGATTTGCTTTTTAAAAGCATGATATTAATCTTTGATTTAGGATATAAAATCTTGCTTTTAAAAGAAATTGAAAAAAAATCTTTTTTTTTTCAATTAGCGGCCGACAGAAAAATTATGTTAATTTTTTTATTTAATATTTTTTATATATATAAAGAATTAATTTAGCTGCTTAACTTGTTTTTCTCGTATAACTTGAAAAGTATAATGTTTTATAAAAATTCGAACATACTGTTGGAACGAGCGTATTTTTCTATATGATATGACCTAAGTTTCATAAAAATCGAAGTAGAGTAAAAAATAATATATTTTATTTATAACGCTCGAACTAGTTTACAAACGCTTCGGATTCAATTTTTTTTTCAAAACGGATACCCTTTTTAGCGGATGTTATACAACGAACCATACTTCGCGGTCAAACCGCCTATTTGACACAAGCGTTTCAGCAATACCAACAACGCGTCGGGAACATGCGTCACAACTTAAACGTGTGTCAACATAAGTTGAATCAGTTTAAAGTTTGCTTCGACCGTGTCACAGTGGACGACTTGACCAGGCACGGGTGGGAATGTGGAATTTTTGTTGGGTTCCCCACTTTAATATTTACCGTACTTTGTAATTTTTGCAGGATTTTATGAAGCTTTTTTTAATTTTTTTAGGATTTAATAAGTAGATTTTTTTTAATTTTTTTAGGATTTTATGTAACTTCTTTTTAAATTAATGTAAGTTTGTGTTTTATATATAAATTTCAACAATATAAAAAAAAATATAATCTTTATGTTACCCCACGTCAGTTAGACAACGCCGCTTTCACACCCCACTTTTTGGGGTGGCCTGATGGAGCCCACACTCGCCACATCTCGAGCCATGCCACCAACCCAAGTCCCCTACACCCCGCGGTCTTATGATGGGGTTTGTTAGCGAACATGGTAATTTGTCGACAGATTAAGTAAACTATACTCGTATACAATACATATAATAAGATTGATTGTTAATAAAAATATTGCAAAACTTACAATCAATGGTTAAAACTAATAAAATGTATAATGCTATTAATTTTTATTAAAATTGTTAAGCTGAAGTGACGCTCATAAAGCGCATCTGTGACAACTTGGAGCTCAGCATGTTTTTCACGTATATTTCTAATTCTTTCGGTCAGTTCGTTTAGTTTTTCGTTAATCCGACAGTTGGACTCAACAACATCCTCAAGAAGACGTGTAAGTTGTTCGAAAATTTTTAACGTCAATCTCTTTGTTGGAATTGAGATTGTAAACTGATAGATTTACGTAAGTTGTTCGAAAATTTCTTAACGTTAATATCTTTGTTGGAAATTAACATTGTAAACTCATAGATTTACTAATAAATTAGCATCCATTTTTTAACTAATAAACAACTTTAAAAAAGTAAACCAACTCTGTATTTGGAAGATAAAAACTCGTGTAAATCGTTGTCTTACACTATTCTGATGTAATTTGATAATAGAAATCGTAATAACTGATTCGTCATTATTTTGTAAACCTGATTATACGAAAAAACAAAAACGAAAAATATATATATAAAAGGGGTTAAACTATTGACGATACCATCAATGCGTATAATGTGGTTCAATTTTTTTGTAGGCTCAAAATTTTGATTTAAACTGGTTGCTTATATCAAGCCGTCTCAATTTTATAAAACCAAACTTTTAGCATCATAACCAATTAACACATTATCCAATATTAGCCTAATCACAAACATTAAATATAGGTATTAATATATATTATAGATTAGCAATAATTAATGCTCAGAGAGAAGATACGACTAAAATAAACAACGCTATGCCAACTGTAAACCGCCATCACAACTATTATAACCATACATTACAGTCACTCTCAGAGGACAATAAAGTCATCTTCATCGATTATCAATTTCACAATAATATGACTTCAAAATGAAGCCAACCAACACAGACAACACATTCAAATACCCATGTATATAACAACCTATTAAGTACAATTACAAATCAACCAAGCATAAAACACCAAATAAGCATGTGATACAAATCAATTAAGCACAACTATGTTGTTAATTGATATACATAATATACAAATGTTCCCAACATCTCAACTGTTCAGAATCGGCTTGGCTAACGAACATGTATAACATTTACGGACAACTAGATTTGGCCAAGTGATAATATATAAATCACATTGCATGCCCCAACAAAAATAACTGACAATAAAACTGTAAGAAAACCATGCTTAGAAGCTAAGGGCGACTACAATACACAATGCCAATCCAAATCTCAAGCACCATCACAACTATTGCTCTTGAATGAGCAATAAGCCATCTTCATCAAGACAAACGCTAACCATTTAGCCGAAAATGGGAAATGTTCCTAACGCCTCAACTGTTAAAATCAAATTGGCTAACCAACATTCATAACAATTAAACGCAACAAAATGTTGCCATGTTATAATACATGCACGCCTCCGTTACCTTTTGGGAAAACAAAACAGTGAGAAAACCAAACTCAAAACCTACAGACAGCTGCAATACACAATCCCAAGCCAAATCTTAAGCACCACCACAACCATTGCTCCCAGATGAGCAATAAGCCATCTTCATCGAGACAAAGTATGAAAATTAAATCTTTGACACAACCAATAACAAAGAAAACAAATCGTCTTAACCATAAAGATCAGATTGATGCAATTTAAATACACTCTATTTTATGTCAATTAAACTTAAAATACATCGATATTAGAATAAAATATGTTACATTAATTTGTTTTCTTATTATATGGTTATAATGAAAATGAGTTTAAATGAATGAATTTACAACAACTAAATAAAAAAAGTAAAAAATCAAGTTTGGCCATTAATGATTAAATTGTTTTGGTTCTTGGAGAGTTACTAGCAAGCAAAAGAAAACAATTAATTGAACTAATGAAATATTATTACAATTGATATAATGATGATGTGATTATTTCATTGAATTAACTTGTTGTCAACGTACATGATGGAAAGAATTATGGATTTTGAGTTAAAAATCTAAATGTGCCACACTTCGGGAAAATCTTTGTTGAAGTCAAGAGGCTACGAAGGAAAACTAGAAATGGGCATAAAAACCGGTTCCGAACCCGACCTGGTGGAACCTATCTGGGACCGGTTCTGGTTCTTACCCGACGTATAGTAGAACCGGTTCCTGGTTCAAAATACCCGATGGTTCCTACCCGGTTCCACATTTTAGGAAAATAAATGGGTCGTACCCGGTTCCTACCCGTACCCGGTTACTACCGTACCCGGTCATAAGTTACCGTTGGAATCGGTTATGGAAGTCTGCAACATGTCATTGTAGTAATGAGTTTAAAGGTTTAAGTGATGAATGTTTGTAGTAGGAATGAAATGGAATGGAATGGAGAAGACGAGGTTTATATACAAAGTATGCCTGCAAACTTGGTCGACGACGAAGAAACAAAAGTAAAACAAGAACAGTGTGTAGAGAGCTAATGAAATATGAAAAGAGATAATGTTTCTACACTGTCATACAAAACTTTAGGCAGTAAGAAAGTGAACGCAATTTTGTGGTGCAAATTAAAAGTTAGTTTTTCTAATTTATTTAAAGAAAATAAAAGTAAATATGTGTACGGTATGTATAAAAATAATAAAACCACCTTTAAAATTTGGTTTTGTTTGTAGAGAGTAAAGAAACCACCTTTAAAATCTAGTTTTAAACTAGTTGGATATGATCGATTAACTTATATATTTATTTGTTTGAAAGTCAAAGAGTATCTGACAAATAGCCAAATAGGTGTAACTTTGCTTTAATTTTCATGTTCCCAATATACACAAAGGATTCATTCTTTGTTTAGTTTATGCGGCTTCTGCCCCATTGCCTTATAATATATCTTGCTCTCATCTAGAAAAAGAAGAACGAGTAGCAATCTACCACATGGATCATGGGGTTCCACTCCCACATTGATCTTTATATCATGCAAGAAGACGTGACAACGATGAAGATGATGCTTACAGAGATCGCAATTGCCCTAAGCAATTTTGGGTTACCCGAAATTTGCTCACCCCTATACTCAGCAGCTTTTGATTTGAAATACCCAACAACCGGTTTCGGTTCCGTACTACCCGTACCCGGTTACATCGGTTCTAGTTTTTGAGACGAATACCCGGGTAAGACCCGGACCTGGTTCCACACTGTACCCGGTTCCATTAACAATTATCAAAAACTGGATATAGGTAGGAACCAGTTCCAGATATTAATAATAACCGATTATCCTCATCTCTAAGGAAAACTAAACATTTAGTTGGACTCAAAAGAAGATGCCATCAAGAACTGTGAACATGCGGCCCCGAGAATGCAAATTTAAAGGCTAAGTTAATTTGATAAGATGGGCCCACCACAAGGAGAATAATAGAATATTAATCACACATCCTTTCTACCTATCTCTTTTTATATATATAAAAATATCAGAGATAAAGGGTATGTAAATATTAATACCCAAAATATAATAGCAGCAATAAAAGGGTTTCATCAAACGACAGGAGAGATTTGACGGCTAGAGGGGTGGACGGCTGCCGGTGACACAAGGCAGCAGCCTTTTGGCTGCTGTCACAGAGTTCAAGGTGTATGGAAATCAACCATAAATATGAGCGCTAGGCTCTTAGGTCGCTTTCTTCAAGTTAACGATTTGTAGGGTTAACACTTTTTCAGTTTTATTTATGATTGGATTTGTTTTTGACACTGATAACGTTTTATAAACAATTTGATATGTTGATTTATTTAAACTATTTGTATCTGTTTTGAGTTCTTGCTTTACAACTTATTCGGTTGATAACAAAACCTTGTAGCTTGTTAGGTGACATAAAAGTAGGTTGACTCACACTAGTAAATATGCTAATTGAACTGTAAAAGATTTGATGGCAAATACCTATTATTGATTACCAGTTAAATTAACTAACTTTTCAGCACCATGTCTATGTGGTGGCCAATCAACTAAGTAAACTGAGTTTGGTGTAAATCTAGAATCTGAAACTTGGAGTAGGTTACCTTTTTCTAAACCTTTTGTGACTTCCCCCGGCTGAACGAGTGTTTGGTTTTTAAATATATAAATACTTTATTATTTTATGATTGTTACAACTGATATATCTTGATCATTTGTGTTTGGATTTGATAAACATTATTTATATTTGAACTGTCTGTCTTTTATCAAACATATTTGCGGTTTCTTGCATCGTTAGCGGGCAGTTGGTATATCTTAATGAATCATTAGGTTGTACAATGATTATTAAAAATTGTCCCTAATCATTATTCAAATTCATAAATTCTGAGACCATGTCTATGTGATGTTTAAATCATTAAAATGGAGTTTGTGTTAAACTTGCAATCGAGATTTCGGGTGGAGGTTACTTCTCATTAATCTGATAACTCTTTTCTTAGTTAATTAATTAGATAATCTAACTAAACACTAACCACATATTCCCTATAGAGACGACCTTACTTACACGTACTAATATAGGTATTTAAGTCATAAAATAAATAATTTTCATTTGATTATCCCACGACAACTACATCAAGATCTCGGATGAACAATACAATTTCAACATAATCGACCCAAACAACCAAAAGTTAAACGAAGTAAAAATCTATCATCAAAGTGACTCGTTAACCAAAAATCAACAATAATCTCATCACAGAACCGAAAAACCTAAACAACAATGCCACCAGATGGGGCTTAATCATAGCCCATTTAACATCAAATGAAGGACATGCAAGAAGATATCCTTCAAAGTACAACAAACACCACATCAAACCACCAAACAAAAGCATCGGTCAGAAAATTTGCTTAAAAACTCGCCCGAATCCTTGAAGTTTTAAGGTAAACGGATCAGATGGTGGTGGTAAGGTGAGAGGGCGTAGGGTGATGGCATAGAGAGAAGGCGTGGTACGTAGAAAAAGAAATAGATGGCTTCAAAATGAAACCAACACCAAAATACCACACTTTTAAATACCCAAACGTAAAACAACCTGCAAAGCACAATGTACAAGCTAACGGTCGTAAAACACCACTTAAACATGTATACAAGTCAGATAGCATAGTTATGTTGCTAATAATGTACAAGCTAACGGTCACACCACTTAAACATGTAGTACAAGTCAAGATAGCATAGTTATGTTGCTAATTAATAATATCTAAATACCTTCTTCCTTCCATAAGAAAATATTTCTTTATAAATGCTTGACAACAATACTTGATTTTTGTTGAAGTCTTAAAATCATAGCCGATTCATTATGATAGATTAGGTTTTTCTTTTCCCTTGTTCAACATTGTCTAGCAACTAGGAAATTCCCTTTATGCGATTCTTTAGGTTACCAACCACCACTTTACTAATTCTAACGTTAGTTTCAGTATAAACGAGTATCATCGATGGTCAATTGCAGACAGACAAATTCTGTCCGTGGTAATTGATGGAAAACCCAAAAGAAAATCTAAAACAATTTAAAAAATAACGCCTTATTTAGAAATTTCATACGTTTGGTGTAAAAGCATTATTGATGATGATTCCCTCGGTAGTAGTCAGTAATATGGGATTGTGTAACACCTCCGAAATCTCCTAAGGGATCAATGAAAATGGGTTTTTTTTAGTGTCAAAGTGGTTTTAGTGTCATGTGGATCTTGCAAAACGGTAAAACTTTACGTAAAAAGTTTACATGTTTATATGATTAATGCACAAAATGATGTTATGGGTCCGCTATAGTGAGTTTCTAATGAAAAGTTTGGATCTTGACGTTAAACAAGTTCAGATCTGAGACCAGCTGTCACTTTGCGCGACTAGGGTTCTTACAAGGTACATTGCACGCCACTTTGCGCTCTTGATTGTTACAAGGGTCCCCAAAAACCTAACCCCCCCTCCAAACCTAAAAAAAACCCTAAACCTCTCTCCCACCCCACCCCTAAAAAAAACCTAACCTTCCATCCTAAAAACCCTAAACCCCCAACCCAAGCTAAAAATTAAAAACCAAACCTTAAAACTAAACTCCGAAACTAAATTAAAAAAAAGTTACTATTTTAATAGAAAATTTTTAAATATAAATAAATTTATGTGTGTGTTTTTAAGCCTTTTTGGTTGTGTTCAGCAATAGTTCTCGTGGTTCTCGCCATAAATGCTAGTATATATAATGTTTTAATTATTATTTCTAATAAGTAAAGGTAATTTTATCTTTTCATACCCACTAATTGAGACATCCATCCACTTTAAGAAACTATTTGAATAAAACTTATCAAACCACATGAAAGAACAATGTAATTTTTAAAAATTGAGGAATGAATGTGAAACATGCGCAAACCGCGTAGACTATCCAAACATTTTACTCATTAAATAGAGCTAAATATAGAAAATGAGATGTGGAGATTTTTAATTAACGTTTAAATTGCAAGTATAAATGTGTTTTTTTTTTATTAAATTATATAGATAAGAATAAAAAAGGTACATGAAAAGTATCACTTTTCATTCTCAATAATTGTTCTCTGTTTCAGAGAACCTGATGGAACATGTAAATAAAAGAATCTATTATTTTTTTCCCTATATAGTGCTAAGATTGTAATCGGAAGAAATATAAAGAAATCATAATAAAATGTGAATATGAAGATATAAATAGGGAATAAAATATGAAGGGTTTTTAAATATGAGTTAATTTTTTTAGAAGTAATTTTTAGTTAAATAATAAGATCAAAGATGGAGAGATTAGTGAGTGCTCTAAGACTCTATGTAGAGCTTCCCTTATACAAGAGGGACACAAAGTGAACTATCCATAAATACATTTATCACATTTAATTAGTTCAAACAACCCAAAAAACTGTAGAGCTTAAATCACACAATGGCATAAACTAGTGTACAGCAACTAGAATGAAAATTGCTCCAACATAGGAGTTAATAGCATCATCTTTGCATATAACTGTTACTTGTAAGATGGTCATAAGTGAAAGAACATTATGACCGCCCGTCAAAGCGACATTCAAGTCCGTTTCCACCGATTTCAGCAATCAAACACTGAAATCCACACTGCTCAAGCTCCCTGATTACTTTGTCAATAACCGTTGCAGACAATACTGTTGCCAATAGTTAAGGCAAAACATCACTTTAGATAAACAAATGCAAGTCTACTTAACATAGCGTGTTCTTTCGTTGGCGGGTCGAACCCTAACACAACACAAACTTGAAAAGCGTGTCATGCACAGGAACCTAAACACGACACGTGTCTTAACAGGTAGACACGGACATGACCCCGTTAAACTTAAAAACTGTTTAGGTTTTTATTTTACAAATTATTTTCATTTGTTTTAAAGCAATAATTAATGTTAGAATATGCCAAAAAAAAAATTTAAAACTACGAAAGGCATAAAAATAAACAGATCCTAAATAAATAAATAAATATATTAAAAGGTTAACCCACTGGGTTGACACAGACATGACCAATTTAGTCACACGTGTTCGTTGGTTTGACCCGAAACAGACCAAAACCAGCAAATTCCGTGTTAAGTTTGTGTCGTTTAGAAATTCAATTACAACTTGGTCTTACAAGCGCAACCTTTGACTGTATAGTTCACTGAACACAAGTGTCTGACTATCGGTCAACCTTTGGGGTCAAATGTCTAACCTTTGACTTTCTATAGTCTATGGTATAGATTATATTATATCACTTAGGGATCAAACGAGTAATTGTATGGAAAAACAGCTTAAAAAATAAAAGTTATGGAAAAAAAGGATACGTGCTGGTAGTAGAGTTAAAACAAATCCACCTCCACCTGCTCCTGTCAATTTGGAAGTTAACTGATATTTACACGTTGTCTGTAGCACCGTTTCAATGGAAGCATGGCTGACTCCCATGCATTGGAGCAAACCTTGATTCATTTCCATTAACTCTCGAATTCTCTGTTCCTTCTCAACAACTTCATCGTCAGAACATGATGTTGATTGGATTATTGAAGCGAATTCATTGCTGATAAATTCAACAGCAGTAAATACGGATGTCATAGCATCAGGATGCCTGTTCTTACGTTCAGATACACCTGCGACCAGTGCTTTTGTGTTTCTTCCCACTTTTGTGTTGGTGATTAGCATCTTGAGTGTCATATTGGATTTGATGCATGTCAAAACACCAGATTTGAACTTTATCATATTCCCTGTGATCAGTGTGGTTACATGACTGAGTCCACTATGGTATATGGATAGAAAACATATATATGCATACAAATAGATAGGTAGGTAGGTACAGAATGACCAAATGTGCTGACGGTATTGTCTATCCCAGATGGCTTCCCGTGAATGATCTTTTCGCCTTCAAAAGCCCATCTGTTGGCCAATTGCTGGTCTTTTTCTCCAAATGAAACCCAACCCTCTTGGTCAAAGTCAACTTGTACAGAATCTGATAAAGCCAACAAGGCACCCGAGAGTGAAACACAGAACGCTGCAGATGACCCCGATCCTGCACCCAAAGGAAGCTCTGAAGAAACAATAACCTTTGCTGCTTTATTCCTGAATCACAAGAAATCGGTTAGCGGTTCAAATTTTGACCCATTTACTTATGAGCGAGACCATTAGGGTTCTGTTATATTACAAACTATTAAATCATTTAACTGCTTATAAAGTCAAATAGGTCCAGCCGGTTGAAAACGCATAAAAAGCCTCTCCAATCATTTTATTCAAAAAACTATAAATTATTGAGATAATACAAGTTTTGTAATTTTAAAAAAAACTGGACAGATAGTGTTCGCGTACCCATACCAAAGAATTCCGCCCATTTTCCACCTCTAGTTAAAAGAAGTTGCCATAATAAAAATTAATTGAAAGCATACCCGAGAATACAAGTGTATAACCAGAGAAAAGCAATAACTCCGGAAGCGATCCTGATTTTTGCATCTGGAATTTTAAAATCTGTAAGTGCAGTTAGAATGAGTTTGACGGTCTCTTCACAACACGTTGTGGGTGAGGATGCGTCGTTATTGACCGAGTCAGGTAACATCTATTTTATTCTTCCAATATGCCATGAAAATTCTAGGCCCACATCCATGAGATGGAGTGTCAGGGTATCATCATTATCTATCAAAAGAAACGTAAAAAGGACACATCAATATGTTATCAAAGGAAAGATACATATAATTTTTTAGAACACTAGGCTACAGCCTACAAACCCTTTGGTAGGAAAGGTTATATATTCGTCATATTAAATTCGCTAAATCTTTACTAAGTGTTGAAACAACTAACTTGTAGTCATTTCTAGCAGCTACCAAATTTAATTGACTGATGGTGGATTAGTTTCTCCATAATTTTTGGGGACCACATCCCCAGGGAGGCTACTATCCTAATGTAATCTTATTATGTTATTAACTTATATTATGATTAAAGATGCAATTATGCTTCTATTATTAATCTAATCGACCCAAGGAGAAGCTTTGGCAAGCCTTGAACCAACCCACTAAACTTTTACCCCTTCGTAATAAAGGCTCAATAATTGCCATAAAGAACATTCAAGATGCGATGCAATGCAACAACCGTTTCTGAGACGGCTTATCCTACGTCTACTGCTCAATAGATCCTAAGTTTTCGATGTGGAAGCTTACAATCTATTGGGTCCAAGTCAGTAATGTTGCACAAGCTCTTCCTCTCTTAACACCAAACCTGTTTATCCACCTGAAAATTATCGTTTTTCACATGCATATCAAAGTGCAAATCACTGACCCAACCACCAAGATCAAACAAATTTCTTGAATATCACTAAACTGAACAACCTTAATCAATAGGTACATGGATCTTTCACCTAGATCAATTCAACAAACACTCTTTCAAATAACCAAGTACTCTAAAAGCATATACTTTATGCCTTGTTCATTCAGTCATTTCATCGAACACCTGGTGATCTTTACTAAATTCTAGCAACTTAACTGAGTACATCATAATCTTCCCAATTGTTTTCAAATTAAAACTACAACTACATTACACTAACACCCAAAAAATCAAAATTAAATTCCCAAAACAAATAACACCCATCAACAAAACAATCAAATACGAAACACTGATGCTAATAAATTACCGTTAGGTGAAGATAAACGAACAGAGACGGATGTATATAGGCCAATGGAAGCGGCGACGGCAGCGGATCCATGAACGACGGCGTGTTCTCCGGCGAGAATGATCTTTCCGGGAGCTCTGGCTCTAACCTCCATTTTCAGAAATTGAATTGGGTACGATTGATTGATAGTGAAGTATTGACTGTTTTATAGGGATAATTATCGGTGATTTCGATGGAATTAATAACGGGGAAGATAGCTGTTTATTGTGGAAATTGGGTTTTGGGTTTTTTATATAGAAAAACGTTTAAAATTAAAACCATGTTCATAGGTCTTCCAAATATATTTTTTTCTTCGTACGTACGAGTTATTGTTAATGCCAATCTGGACTAGTTCACTTCGTGAGTGGTAGCTGGAGGCAAGGGTAGTTTCGTAGTAGTTTGGGGCAGCTGGAGCAAGGTAGTTTCGTAGTAGTTTGGTGGCAGCTGGAAGCGGTGGTGGTTGGCGACAACTGAAAGCGATAGCGGTCGTGCGGTGGTGAGTGAACCTATGGTGGGTATGTCAGTGAAAAATGGAAGTGGAGTGGTAGAATAAAATCGAGCAAGTTTTTCTCTTGTTTTAATATGAAATCATCGATGGATCTATATCTATGCCTAACGCGTCACATATTCCCTCAACGATGGACTTAGTGGGTTAGTTTAGGTTACACAAAGTGACATTAGGTTAAAACAAGTCAGTTTAGTGCGTTAAGATATGTATGTGATCATTTGTAAACTTTTGCATTTTAATGGGCCTTATCATATGTTAGTTGGCAAGTTTATGTTACACAGAGCCACACTAGATTATAACAAGTCATTTTTTAAATATTACGTATATAATATAGATATTTTTATATCACAATACATATCAACATCTAACATAAAAATCAAATTTTTTTATGCTCGTTAGTCCTTGATTTGAGAGAGGAAGAGTAGAAGTAACCTCATAGGCTATATTAACAATTTCCTACAATTGAGCATAGTAGGTGTTGAGCTTAGTAGATCGCCTCACGCACCATGTAATGATAAGTCCACTCATCATCACACAAATTTTGAGCACTTAATTCCCAAGACCACTAATTACAACATACTAGGTATATTAAATTTAACAAAGGACTATAACTTATATGAAAAATAAAAAGGTTTGGAAGTCCAAAAAAAGCAATTATAGTTGTATGTTTCGAACAAAAAACGAAACCCAATTTTGGTTGCCATTAATGGTTTTGAAATGGTAAATTTGGACTGCCATTTTGTAATGTCAAGTAATTTTAATGGATTCCTTAGCAGGAAGTATGGGTACAAATTGGTTCTTTTGGGATTCCTGAGGGAAGACACGTCGAAAATCATTTCCCACCTTAACAACTAATGCTTTGGGTTTACCAGTCATGGGTGAGCAAGTTTAGGTTCGGACAAAAAATAATTGAGAACTGAACTGAAAATATACCCAACCCGACCCGAACCTAAACACCTAGGTATTTAGATCGGTTCCAGTTTTCATATAAAATCGGGTCGGGTCGGGTCGGTTCTCGGTTCTTTTCATGATGAAACCCGACTTGGACCTATGGACCGAACTAAAGTGCTACTTAAAAAAGACTGGGCCATAGCCGAGTAGTGATTGGGGCTTGAATCCCTAAAATATATAACATACAACAACTGCATGATGTTCCCACAAATACATTCGTATAGAGAAAGAAACTATCTGCATTGAATTTGCAGTCAACTACTTGGCTGCTACTGTGATTCATTGACGAGGACATTATCTAATATGTATCATTTTTTTTTATTCGGTGTCGTTTTATTGTTGTTTTCGGAGTCAAAGCGAATGCAACAAGGTAAACATTCAAAGCGAATACAATCAGGTATAAGGCGAATAATCGATTAAGCGATAAGAAAGCATAGAATTCATATTAATAAGTTTGACTTTCCGGAGTCAAAGCAAAAACAATAAAGCATATAATATTTATTTTTATATACTTGATTAGCGATAAATATATAAGAATAACCGATTTTGATGATATTAGAGAAGGTAAAATTGACATATACACTGATACTAAGTTTGTTGTGTATTAGTAGCCTTCCCAAGTTCATAACAAAACATATTGAAAAATGAAATATGTCGAGTCGGTTCTTATACTTAGTACCCGACAAACCCGATTAGATAAAAAAACTGAACCGACCTAATATTTAGGGTCGTGAATCGGTTAGTATTTTATGTTTGATCGGTTCTCGGGTCGAGTCGGTAACCGTCAGGTAGGGTTGGGTTTTGCTCACCCCTATTACCAGCATCGGCAGTTGTCACTAACATGTTAGCGATTAGGGATGGTATCCTTCCCTGATTACAGACTAATTATATTTTTTCATTTTTTTATGAAAACATTGTCGGTTCATGGTAATTACCGACGAAGGACAACCTCGGTAATACTCCTTCTTCGAGCAATGTCGTGTAAATAATATCATTTGTCAGTAGGCTTGTCAATGGATGGACATGGATCGGATCATGATCCGATGCATTAATGATCCAACTTAAATGGATCATGATCCTATTCATGATCCAACATAATGGATCATGATCCGATCCATACCCAAATAATTTTAAATGGATGGATCACTATCCGGATCGATCCATATTAAAAAACTATAATAAAAAACTCTAAAAATAAAAAAAAATCATAAAAAAATCAAAAAATAAAAAAAAATTTCTAAAAGAAATTCTAAAAAATCAAAACATTCTAAAAAATCTAAAAAAATCAATAAACATTATGAACCTGTTGAACATAACTTCTAATATACCCGAAATCCCTCTTGAGTCGTAGGTTGTTTGGGAATTAGGTAGTTTACTATTTGTTTTTCCTTTCACAACCCGCGTTTACGAGGTTAGAGCCATCTACTTATCTTGTCTCATTTATATAGATGCATGAACTTGGGGGATGAATAAATTACACCTGCATAATGTATCTTTAATATGCGAATGCCTAAAGTCAAATCTTAGTCGTGCTGGGCCGACCCAAATCGTTGAGCCGTAATTTGTGTATTATGCATTATATAAATTATATTAGGGATGATAAATCATCTATTGAGATTACAAAATAATAATCATAATAATAAAATAAGTGAACAAAATATCAATAAGTTAATATAATATCAACTATCAATTTTATAATACAAATCACCACATTTGCGGCCATTCTACATCCATTCATATCTCGGCCCAGTCTTGCTGAGCCCAAGACTCCACCAAATTGTCCAGTATGTGGAGATGATTGCGTATTTGTGTGCATGTAGTATTGTAACTTCCCCACTTCCCCCACAACTGAAAATCCGATATTGGCTCCCTCTCTCTCTCCCCCACATCTCAACTTACGGCAGCAATAGACCTCCATCCATCGCCGCCTGCACCGGAAGACCGTAAGGAAACACGCAGTTCGGTCAGCGCCCCTTCTCTCGACAATGGCTGCCAACTCCGGAGTAGCCACCCAAAGTCATCAGCCGGTAAGTGCACTCACTCCGTTGTTTTGTAGCGAGGCCTCGTTGTTTCGGTTTCGGTTTGGTTTCGCTTCGACCATATCAGATTTGCAATAAATAGGTTTATATATGAAACTGTTTAAGTACATCTCGTTGTTTTGGTTCAGTTTTAGTTCGACCGGGACTCTAAGATTTGCAATAAATAGGTTTGTATATGAAACTGTTTAAGTATTATGTACATCTCGTTGTTTTGGTTCAGTTTCAGTTCGACCATATAAGATTTGCAATACATAGGTTTATATATGAAACTGTTTAAGTATTATGTGCATTAGATTGACGTAGCGAAGTATATGTGAGTGTAGTATACGTAATGAAATGTTGTTCGAAAGTATTAGCATGCGTGAGTTTTAATATGGACAACCATAATGTGCACGTTTATGAGTGAATAGATATATGCAACTTGATTTAAATTAAATGGGTGTTGTCATGGAAACTGTGATAAAAGAAAAGTTTTACATGAAATGTGTTGACTGTTAGCATGATATTATATGAATGAGCATGATTGGACGGGTTTATACGTGGGAAGGAATACGCGAATTACGGATGTCACGGGTATTGATGTATGGGGGAGTTGTGATATGTTTCTTCGTGGGCTCGATGTGTAGGGTGAGTAATAAATTCAATATCGGTAGATAATGAGATAAACATTATATATATATATATATATATATATATATATATATATATATATAAAGTGAGGTACAGGGGTGCATGGATGTTTACGAAACCTTATGTTTTCATAGGAATGAATGTTCATAGTTACTTAAGATAAAATATATATGTATGTATGTACACCTTTGAAATATGCGGACTTATTACTGTGTGGATCTGTAAAGTTGGGATGCTAGTCTTTCTTGCTTGATAGATTTAGTTACTCTTATATCTGGGGGATCCGAAATTAACTTGAAACTGTACAACGACCTTCTGGTTAGGTGTCTATTAATGAGATAATATATATATCAGGGTTTTCGGAACCTAGAAGCTTCTAAAATTGTTTACTTGTTGCTGTGCACCCTAAGGTTAGTTCACAACCTTTTCTAAAAGCATGCGTCCCTGGTTTGGGACAATACTTTTTACGGTATCATTGGTTTGGGCTACACGCGCATCCCTTGTGTGGACCACTGAAACATGCTATCCACTGGAGGTGGATAGTACACTTAGACTAAACGAAAACTCTATCATGAAAGTCCTTACATTTTACCGATTAGATTGCCAGGTGGGCATACGCGGGGTATTAGTTGATAACGCTATTAGGTTTGACAAACCTCACACCGTGCTGGAGGCCGGGCGTGAACTTCTAACCTTCACTCTTGCTTTAATGTTGATAGACATTATTGAGGGCACAAATGAAAAAGTCAGCATTCGGTACATAGTTTAGTCATATGATGAGGGTTAGCTACCTAAGTCATACTTAAATTTAAATGTTGTGAGCTTTACTTTTACTAAACTAATATTTTGTGAATTCGCCAACTTTATTATTGACACGTAGTTCATGCGTTGCCAGTAAATAGGTACAGCTGTGGACGGGCATTGCAATCGGGTTGAGTTGGTGGTTCGTTTAAACTTATTGTTTTGAACATCTATTTAACTTGTGGTTTTAGTTTCCTGTTGGGTTTTTAACTTTGTTTTCCGCTGCAACACAAACTGTCTTTTGAACAAATTTAGACCTTATCGCTAATCATGTTGATACTGATACTTTTATTATTTTAAATGGTTGGTTCAACATGATTAGTGGCTAGATCCTGGTCGGTCACACGCCTCGCGGTAAAACCTCGCATGTGGAATTTGAGGGTGTGACAATGTAAGAGTCATGTAAGTTGGCTACTTAATCAGCCTAGTAGGTTGAATGAAAAAGAGTGACTTTCAGCAGCAAATCAAAATTTGAATGTTTAATCTCAATATTTAGACTATTTAGTATGTTAACCATGAACTTTCAACATATATGGATATGATTGCTTAGAAATATAACGAGAAAATCAAGTAACTCGGACAAATGCTAGTATAAAGAGAACCAAGTAGCAACTAACATATTTTTTTCTTCATAGTCATCAAATACTTGGCCATAATTATGTCGAACTAATTGCAAGTTAAACTGTGCATGATTCTGAAAGTATATATTTATAGTTTATGTTGTGAAGCATATAAACTATTGATGGTTTTGAGTAATATTAGATTTTGCAAATATGATCTTTTTGGTGAAACGTACAATAAATACAAACATGTCTGTCTCAAGTTCAGGCATGTACCAAACTCTTTTTTGATTCTTTTACTCTTTAGGCAACTCAAAGTGCCTATCTAGCTCCATGACAATTTTCTTTTATATAGCATGATAATATGTATCAACAAAAAGTAGTTCTCATTAACATGTGTTTCATTCTTAATAAAGAAAGACAATGTTACAATTTCATTCATAGAACTGATACTAAGCTATGGGGTTTCATGTTACAATAAAAAAAACTCTAAACTATGCTAGATTTAAAGACGTAAATAATTCTATTTTAACACTTCTAAGGCTAGAGACTAGAGCTTATATAAACTAATCATTCCTAACTTATTACATGTGCTCTAGGATAGAAAATGCTTGTTTTCTAACTGTATAAATTAGTGGGTCAACTTTATTTTGTGAATTTGCCAACTTTATTGTTGACACGTAGTTGCATGCTTTGCCGGTAAATAGCTACATCCGTGGACGGGCATTGCAATCGGCTTGAGTGGGTGGTTCGTTTAAACTTATTGTTTTGAACATCTATTTAACTTGTGATTTTAGTTTCCTGTTGGGTTTTTAACTTTGTTTTCCGCTGCAACACAAACTGTCTTTTGAACAATTTTAGACCTTATCACTAATCATGTTGATAGTGATATACTTTTATTATTTTAAATGGTTGGTTCAACATGATTAGTGGCTAGATCCTGGTCGGTCACACGCATCGCGGTAAAACCCCGCATGTGGAATTGAGGGTGTGACAGATTGGTATCAGAGCCAGGTTATAGTGAACTAGGTTTAAAAATATTTTTTTTTATGAAAACTGGAGTATAACCGTTCTTTATTGGAAACCACCACGACACCGCACTCCAGATTTCAAGGTTCGTCATACTTATATGCATACTTGGTACTTGTATTACCTGACACTTATATGTGCATTATCCTTACTATATTATAGCTTTTGTGCGAACTAAGGTAAGTGTAACACATCACAGGTATGTCGACATCCTCATCTTCTTCTTCCGAACGTTCCCATGCATCAGGGAAAGCACCCTTGGTTCATTCCCCTCCGCGTCGCATGGAGACCCGCGCCTATCGTCGGGCACGTCTCGCCCAAACCGGTGAATCTTCTTCTCTACCTACCCCTGACCAGGCACGTATCCAACGCTTAGAAGTGGATCTGCAAGCTGCTCTTGAAAGGATAAAGCATTTGGAGGAAGCTAACACAAAGAGAGACTTCCAGGTTGGACTTCTAGAGGTGAACTTACACGAGACTGCTTGGAGGGTGCATTTCTTGGATGAACGTGTACCACCAGCACCACCACCTGAGGAGGAACCTGAGGAGGACCCTGAGGAGGAACCTAAGGAGGACCTTGAGGAGGACCCCGAGGAGGATCCCGATGAGGAAGAACCTAATGAGGTAGCTGCTGATGAGGATGACAATGATGAGACGGTGACGATGGCAACGACGTCGATGCTAGCATGGGCGGGGGAGAAGTCGACGACTGATCCGCCACCTAATTATCTTTCTCATTTTATTCATTTATGAAACTATGCTTACCTTTAAATTTGAACATTTGTTGAAATACATTGTAAAGACAGTTGCAATTTATTTTCATTGGATATTTTTATTTAAGTTTTTCATATATTGCTTGGACTAGTTGTTATTGATTACCTTGGGCTTGAAATTGACATAATGAATGTATAACCGTGTTTTATATATTCATTCTTGTTTACTTAAAGGAAATCATGAACGGTAGAGGCAATGGCCGTGGCGGCGGGTGTGGGGGCGTCAACATGACCCAAGCCCAACAGACGGCACTTATCAACGACCGAGTCGCTGAAGCGTTGGCGACATATCAAGCCGCTCAAGGTGGAGGTAAATCTATTGTTATAGAATGGCCTATATATCTATTTCAATTATTGTTATCTTTTATCTTTGTGTTCTTATTCGTGCTAAATTCCTTATTCAGGCCCGCAAGTCCAACCTCAGCCACCAGCTTGCACCTTCAAATCATTCATGGGTTGTAAGCCCAGTCATTTCACCGGCAACGAAGGTGCTATTGGTCTGCTCCACTCGTTTGAAAAGGTGGAATCCGTGTTCGCCATGTGCAACTACCCTGCTGAGAATAGGGTCAAATTCGCAGCGGGAGTTCTCGAAGATGCTGCGCTTTCCTGGTGGAACGCGTAAGTACAGATTCTAGGCTTGGAAGTTGCTAATGCCACTCCTTGGAACACATTCAAGGACATGATGAAAGAAGAATACTGTCACATGGATGACATTCAGAAATTGGAAACCGAGTACTACAATTTAAAAATGTCTGGTTCAGAGATCGAGGCGTATACGAAACGATCAAACGAGTTGGCCTCCTTGTGTCCTACCATGTCTGATCCAGCGTTCAAGCAAATCGAGCTATACATTAAGGGGTTAGTTCCCCAAATTCAAAGCATGGTGACCTCAGCCAATCTTCAAACTATCCAGCAAAACATTCGACTTGTTCACCGACTAACTGATCAGGCAGTGGACAGGGCAAGTTACCCAAACGCAACTCATCATCTTCTGAAAGCTCTTCTGATAACAAGCGTAAATGGGATGGAAGTCAAGCTAAGCGTTCCAGCTCTACTCAACCCCCTCAGCAGCAAAGAAATTTCGTCATCAACTGTACCCCAAACCAGCAAGCGTCGAATCATCAAGCCTAGGGTGGTTACCAGGGAAACCAGCCCAAATGTGACAAATGCAACAGACACCACCATGGGCAATGCGACCCGAACCGCTGTCAGCGGTGCTGAAAGCTGGGTCATACAGCTAAAAGATTGCAGAAGTCCTTATCCAGTCAGACAAGCTCAGCAACAGCAGAACCAACAACCTCAACGTCAACAACAGCAACAACAGGGTAACAATAGGGATGCTATCAGTGTGGGGCAAAGGGGCACATTAAAAGGAATTGTCCGCAGCTGAATAATAACAACAACGGTGATAAGGGGAATGGCGGCAGAGGCCGAGCATTCGTCATCGGTTCAGGCGAAGCAAGGAATGACCCTAATGTCGTGACGGGTAAGTTCCTTCTGAACGACTCTTTTGTTTCGGTACTTTTTGATTCTAGCGCGAACCGTAGTTATGTTTCCACAGACTTTAGTACACTACTTAAGCCTGCCCCAACTTCTCTTGAATGTAAGCATACAGTAGAACTAGCTAACGGTAAATCCATCGAGGCAACATGTATTCATCGTGACTGTAGTTTGGAGTTAGCTGGCCACAAATTCGACATTGATCTTATCCCTATCACTCTCGATAGCTTCCATGTTGTAGTCGGGATGGATTGGCTATCCCTAAATCGTGCGGAGATACTTTGTCATGAAAAGATCGTTCGCATCCGCCTTTCTAGTGGCGAAACCCTTGATATTCGAGGCGAGAAGAGTGGTGCTGTAGTAAGCATCATTTCATTGATGAAGGCCCAGAAATGTTTACGAAAGGGTCATACCGCTATTCTGGCTCTTGTTGCTGATGTTCAAACAGAAGAAAAAAAGGTCGAAGATATTCCTAATGTTCGCGACTTTCCCGAATGTCTTCCCTGAAGAATTAACTGGTCTTCCACCTCATCGCCAAGTCGCATTTCAAATTGAGCTAACTCCTGGAGCGACACCTATAGCTCGAGCATCGTATCGATTAGCACCGACCGAACTAGAAGAGCTATCTACGCAAATGCAAGAGCTCCTGGATAAAGGTTTTATCCGACCTAGCTCGTCATCATGGGGAGCCCCCGCACTTTTTGTCAAAAAGAAGGATGGTACTTTTCGCATGTGTATTGACTACCGTGAACTAAACAAGGTGACTGTCAAGAACCGTTATCTACTTCCACGAATTGATGATCTATGTGACCAGCTGCAAGGGTCAAGCTTTTACTCCAAAATCGATCTAAGATCAGGCTATCATCAGTTGAGAGTCCGAGATGAAGACATCTCCAAAACAGCATTCAGGACTAGATACGACCATTACGAGTTCCTCGTTATGCCTTTTGGGCTAACAAATGCACCCGCGCTTTTCATGGATCTTATGAACCGAGTGTGCAAGCCTTACCTTGACAAGTCGTCATTGTTTTCATTGACGACATTCTAATCTACTCTAAGAGCCAAGAGGAACACGAGTGACATATGCGGCTTATTTTGGAACTCTTATTTTGGAACTCTTACGGAATGAACAGCTTTACGCTAAATTCTCGAAATGCGACTTTTGGCTTCGTGAAGTCCACTTGCTCGATCACGTGGTCAATGAGGCTGGGATTCATGTTGATCCAGCCAAGATCTACTCTATCAAGAATTGGCCTGCGCCCAAAACTCCAACAGAAATCCGCCAATTCCTTGGCCTGGCAGGTTATTACCGTAGATTCATCGAAGGATTCTCGAAGATTGCACAACCTCTTACTGCTCTAACTTAAAAAGGTATCACCTACAAGTGGGGAGATGCTCAAGAGTTTCCGTTTCAACATTTGAAAGAGAAGCTCTGTAGTGCACCTATTCTATCCCTACCTGAAGGCATCGATGATTTCGTTGTCTAGTGCGACGCATCCATTCAGGGATTCGGTTGCGTGTTGATGCAACGCGAGAAAGTCATCGCTTACGCGCCCCGACAACTCAAGGTCCATGAAAAGAACTACACTACCCACGACCTAGAGCTGGGAGCTGTAGTATTTGCACTCAAGATTTGGAGACACTACTTATACGGTACCAAGTTCACGATATACACCGATCACAAGAGTCTCCAGCACATACTTGACCAAAAGGAGTTGAATGTGTGACAACGTCGATGGGTTAAACTTCTAAATGATTATGAGTGTGCAATCAAATATCATCCAGGCAAGGAAAACGTTGTAGCCAACGCCCTCAGCCGAAAAGAAACCAAGCCCAAACGAGTTCGTGCTCTACAGCTTACGATCCATTCGAACCTTCCCGAGCAAATTCGCAACCCGCAAGTTGAAGCACTAAAGAAAGAGAATCTCCTAGCTGAATCCATGCGGGGCATGGAGAAACAAGTCGAGTATCTGATGGCATTCATTACTTCATGGAACGTATATGGGTTCCATCCTACGGAAATTTGCGAGAGCTTGTGATGGACGAAGCACACAAGTCTCGATACTCGACACATCCTGGTTCTGACAAGATGTATCACGATCTGAAGGTATTGTACTGGTGGCCTAACATGAAGGAAATTATAGCAAAATATGTCAGCAAGTGCTTGACCTGCGCTAGAGTCAAGACTGAGTATCAAAAGCCGTCTGGGTTACTTTATCAACCAGAAATACCAACATGGAAATGGGAGCAAATCTCCATGGATTTTGTCACCGGGCTACCGAGAAATCTGAGCGGAAACGACACCATCTGGGTGATCGTGGACCGCCTAACTAAATCTGCCCACTTCCTCGCGATCAAAGAAACTGACAAACATGACACGCTTGCCAGACTATACTTGAAGGAAGTAGTCTCACGACACGGCGTGCCCACCTCTATCATCTCTGATCATGACCCTCGCTTCGCGTCCTACCTATGGCAGTCTATGCATAAATCTTTTGGCTCGCGATTGGACATGAGCACGGCATATCACCCACAAACCGATGGTCAGAGTGAACGCACCATCCAGACATTTGAGGACATGCTGTGAGCGTGTGTCATTGATTTCGGTAAAGGTTGGGAAAGACACCTACCCCTGGTGGAATTCTCTTACAATAATAGCTATCACTCGAGCATACAGGCCGCACAATTCGAAGCATTATACGGACAGAAATGCCGATCACCTATCTGTTGGGCTGAAGTTGGAGACAGCCAAATCACTGGTCCTGAACTCGTGCTTGAAACATCAGAGAAGATCGTTCAGATTAGAAACCGCATGGCGGCAGCTCGTGACCGTCAGAAAAGCTACGGTGATAAGCGAAGGAAACCGTTGGAATTCCAAGTTGGTGACAGGGTTTTGTTGAAAGTCTCACCTTGGAAGGGCGTTGTTCATTTTGGTAAACGAGGCAAACTCAATCCGCGCTATGTTGGACCATTTGAGATCATAGAAAGAATGGGCACAGTGGCTTATAAACTGGATTTACCCGAAGAGCTCAGTGGTGTGCAGAATGTCCTTCATATATCAAATATGAAGAAATATCTATGTGATGAGACACTTGTAGTCCCATTCAAGGAACTCAAGATAGATGACCAACTCCGTTTTATTGAAGAACGAGTTGAAATCATGGATCGGAAAGTTAAAACGCTTAAACGCAGTAAAATTCTCATCATTCGGGTTCGCTGGAATTCAAAGCGTGGACCGGAATTCACATGGGAACGGGAAGATCAGATGATGCGCAAGTATCCCAGTTGTTCAAAAGTAATGCACCAAACGATGAAGTTGCTACTGAATTTCGGGACGAAATTCCAAACCAACCAGGGGATGATGTAACACCTCACAAAAATGTGCTACCGCGCTAGCTTCTTCAGCAACTGTTTACTAAATTTCGTGACGAAATTTCTTTCAACTTGGGATAATGTGATAATCCGCGTTTACGAGGTTAGAGCCATCTAGTTATCTTGTCTCATTTATATAGATGCATGAACTTGGGGGATGAATAAATTACACCTGCATAATGTATCTTTAATATGCGAATGCCTAAAGTCAAATCTTTGTCGTGCTGGGCCGACCCAAATCATTGAGCCGTAATTTGTGTATTACGCATTATATAGATTGATCCTGATGGATCATGGATCGATCCATATAATTAACTGGATCCATTGGATTAATTAATGGACTAACAGATATTTTTTATAATTCAATAAGTGATTTAAATGGATCCGATTGGATTTAATATGAATTATTATCCAATCCATTGATAGGCCTATTTATCAGATACTAATGCATTTATTTAATTTAACTAATATCTAAACACAATTCAACTTATAATATCAAACACTATTGATGTTAACTTATTCAACATATGTGATCTTATATAATACTATATTATTAACCATGTCTTTATGTATGTTTTATTTATATACATTTACTGTGTATTATATTATACATAACTATTGTCTAATAGAGATTAGAGTTTATATGTTCTAAATAGAAAAGTAAAATGAAAAACAAACAGGGAAAACAATCACATCACTTGTACCCTATATAATGTTTCTAGCTTTGTATAAACAAGAAAACTTAACCAATATCATATGTATAAATAATTAACTATTAAATTATATATGGACGACGTATACTTCATTTCAATAATTAACTGGTAAATAAAACATGTTTTGTTCAATTTAAATATAATATACCATAAATTTTAAGTTTAAAGTGTTCCTTAAAAAAGGTGCAGCCTTTGGTTGACCATTCTTTTTGGCTTTGAACATGATAGACCAAAGAAAAAACACTCCGATGTTGACTAACATTGTGATTCGTCCATTGTTTTTTTTTAAATAAAAAAATTCGTGATTCATCTAAAATTCTTTAAAGGGTAAGTTGTGTAAGATTATACAGGGTAAGGATTTGTAAAAAAAAATAGTTAAAGAGAAAAAATTTTGGTATTAACATGTAATGTTATTGTTAACTTAAACTAAATACGATATTGTCAAAAACTCCATCCAAAAACAATATTGTCAAAACTCCATCCACATGCTATTCGCATGCCAAAGACTATACATATGTAAGTCAAATATCTCCTACCATCATTTTTAAACTACCATAACTTTTTATACTAATTATTTTATAAAAACAATTACACCATAAAATCGAGTGTTTTATTATCTTTTCAACGAGTGTACTATTGCTATACTTTTGAAATAAAAAATGAAATGAACTGGGTGTTCGTGAAAGTTGGTGTTTTTATAAAGTTTTCGAAAAAACGCCATGAAAATGTCCAAAATAAAAGGCCATAAGCACACCCAGTTCACAAAACGCCATGAAAAAGGCCAAGAAATGCACAGTTAAAAACGTCATAAAATATTCAGTTCTGAAAAAGACCATGAAAAAACTAGTTAACACGCTATAAATACACCGAGTTCAGAAAACACCATAAAAATCCAGTTGAAAATGACATATAACAACAAACTTGAAAACACCATAAAAACCCAATTTATTTGTTTCCAAAAAGTATATCAATAGTATACTCGTTGGAAAGATAAAAAAATACTATATTTTTTGGTGTATTTTTAAAAAAATAATCACGTACAAAAAAGTTATGGATATTTAAATACAATAGGGGAAATGACATGTGATTAGCATGTTTACCATTGTTTGGATATTCCCATTTTGCCTTCTTGTAGTTCTAAGGTTCCCAATATTTACAAAAACCCACCGCATCAATCTTAACCACAAATCACAAAGATCTTGTAGTTGAGAATTGTTCTCACCGTTTTCACACTTAAGAGTGTTTTATCCTAAACCTATTTAATACCCCGTATATTGACGAAAAAGTAAATTTCAAGTTTAAATTATTAGAAATTTTAAAAACACATACTCCTTTAGAGCCTTCAAACCCATCAAAACCCTAAATCTCTTAAAATTTTTGCATTTTGCCCATCTGCGTTGGATGAGAAAACAACTTTGGATAAAAAAGTCCCTTGTTTTCATAAAGAATTCATCCAATCTGATGTATAACTTACATATTCAGCCTATGGGTTAAGTAAAATTTTATTTTTTGCCCTTTGCAAGAATTAGTTATATGTTTGGCCTCTAGGATAGAATTAGTTTTAAAGTCGGCCAAATTTATTCGAATGAGTCAACTAGATATTAATCAAGTCAAGCTTGAGTTTAACAATCTGGCTTGTTTTAATTTTGAGCCAGCTGAACCAACTCGCTATGTAGTTTGGTCGAGTTCAAGCTAGTCTTGGCTCACCTCTTAAAACCGTTAAGTGTGGTTTCCTTACTGCATCATGCGAACTCCCCTCTATTATATATATGTATCTAGTATAGATCTATACACACAAATATATAAATTATATATATATATATATATATATATATATTATATTAACATACCAAATAAATATGTTACACTAGGGTTTCATGAGTTGAGAAACTTAATATATATAAAAGGTTAGGATCATGTGAGAAGCTTAAGAGTAATTGAGAAATGCTAGAATCATTCTGGACCAAATATTTTTCTAAGTAAAAATGTAAAAAAAAACGTATTATATATATATATATATATATATATTGCTAAATCTCCCCTTTAGTTGTAGAAAAATAAACTAAATTAAGCTTATTCAAATATATTTTCAAAAAAATCATTAAAAAGTGAATTTATTTTGACATAAAATTTATGTATATTCATATGCATATGACTTATGTCATTTTATCCTTTTGACCCTCCTAGCCTTTCCATCTTTCATTCCTTTTGGGCTTTAAACTATTTAATTAATAAGTTCATTTAACACTATGGTAGTGTTTGTTTTTCTAAAAAAGATCTGTACAGGTTCTTCTGTTTGCATCACGCATATCACGTGCAGGCATTGTCATCTGTAATTGTTTGTTTTTCCGAAAACGTTTCATTAAAAAACGTCTGCGCGGGCACTTCTTGGTGCAGACTTAGCTCAGTCACTTCTAAAATATTATAAGGTCTGTAGAAGGTTAAACACCATCACCTACTACCACCGTCCACCCCACCCACCACCTTCCATCACCACCACCATCCACCACCCACCATCCACCACCGTCCATGTCCACCACACCACCCACCGTCGTCCACTCACCGTCCACCACCACCACCACCGTCGTCCACCACCACCGTCAGTCCACCACCCACCACCGTCGTCCACCACCACCCCCGTCCACGTCCACCACCCTCCACCATCGTCCATCACTACCACCACCAACCACTACCACTGTTCGTACACCACCAGTTTATTTTAGAAGTCTATATACGTTAAAAAAACAAACAACATTTTTCTTGCAGATTGTAGAGTTTTGATCCACCTCTTATTATACAAATGTTTGCAGATGTGGTCCGCAGACTGCACAATTTTACCTCTTAAAAAACAAACAACACCTAACTGGGTGTTGGGATTGAGCTTGAAAATGACTTATTAACTTATTGACTTTTTCAAAAAACCAATAAGTTAAAAAAAATTGGCATTGATAAAAGTGCCTTTGTTTTGGCTTTTTGAGAAGTGTAAAAACTTATTTTTTAAAAGCCACAAAATCCTGTTTTTTTAAATGACTTTGGCTATTTGAACTTCAAATTATAAATCTAACTTCACCCTTTAAAATAACAATTAACATGAAAACTTATCGTATCCTTTTTGGTCTTTTGCTATTTCCAACCACAAAACATAATCCAAACAATTTTTTAAAAACACCTTTTGAAAAGTAATAAGACAATAAACACTTTTAATAAAAAACAATTTTAAAGTTAAATAAGCAATCCAAAACACCTTATAGAAATCCAACTTTTCATTTAAAAAATTGGGACTTACAAGTCTACTCCCTTACTATAGGTTTCGACCTCAAGACCTATTACATTTCAAATCAAAACGGGCACGATTCTTTTATCTCCTTTTATGATTCCCATGTAGCTTTTGAACCCATTCTATGTTGTCCATGCACCTTTACCTGTCTAATTACTTTATGGCGCAAAGTAATTAAGTCTTTCGTCCACCTCTATGTTCATGAGCGGTACATGTGTTGTTTCGTCAGCCAGACATTTTCTTAGACCCGATACATGAAAGGTAGGATGAATCCCACTCGGTTCCTTTTGTAAGTCGAGTTTTAGGCGACTTCCCCAACCCTTCCTTGCTATAATCTTGAATGATCCTTTAAATCCAGGACTTAACTTCCGTCTCTTGTGGAAATAAATAATCCATTTTCAAGGTGATACCTTTAACATTACTTAATATCCAACCTTGAATTTCAATAGATCGTCATTTTTTATTAACGTATAATTTTTGTCGGTCCTGGGCATCTTTCATATGGGTTTTAACCTTATCAAACTTGTTTGAGGCTGTTCTTACAGCTTCTAAGCTCCCCAAGAATTTCTACTAATGTCTCCCCAGCAACAAACTGGAGTTCTACATCTTCCACCGTAGAATATTTCATACGAGACATTCCCATTGTCATGTGATAGCTATAATAGTTAGAAAACTTTGCCAAAAGGCAGATGTCTGTCTCGTCTCCCATCAAAGTCTATGGTACAAGCATTGAGCATGTCTTAATGTTTAAAGATTTTCTATATGTAATGGTTCAACTTTTTTTATATAGTTTAATACTATTTAAAAATATTCATATAGCTGAAATTGACTAGTAATTTATTTTGATTTAGTGCTAACGCATAGCCTATATAGACTCCGGGCTAACTTAACGTTAAATAAAATTAATAAAATAAAAAACCACCTCACTTATTTGCTTTGTCAAAGCAACCACAATATATTTTATTTATTTTATTAGGTTTCTAAAGGATGTTTTCGGAAGGAGTGCATGTGCTAACAAATAGGCCCGGAGTATGCTCCTAAAAATACACATGTTTTTATATAAATATTTCTATATTTTTGAGTAACTTTAGAGTTTATTTTTATTGAATGCTAATCGTAACTAGCTTATATTTAATATATGATGATTTTAAGTGAAAACAAGCTTAAAACAAATAATTTACAGACATAAAACAGTGTAATTGGGAAAGCTTACTAGAATTAAGTTTTTTTAGTTTGTAATTATACTACGAGGAAGCTAGAATGTGCTTATTAACATAAGATAATTAATGTAATTATAAATGCAAATTATATGATAAATAGTTAATAAACTTATTTGTTGGTTTTGTGTATCTAAAACAAATTTGCACGGCTGCAAGTCAAGGAGCTAATAAATTGGTGGTTAGCAATTTAATTGAAGGCATTTGGGTGAGGCAAGATATCTGACGGAATTTATTTTTGTACCTAAATTTTATTCTTTTCTTTAACAATCATAATCTATATCTATTTTAAGCTATATGGCTTTCTCTTAAGCCATTAATTGCCAGAAAAACATAAGATTTTTATTGTTTTTTTTTTCCCATAAATTTTTAAGTTATTAGATTTTGTACATAATTTCTTTTGAATGTGATTGCAAATCACAAATTTTAAAAAATAAAATAATATTTTAAAATATAACCTATAATTGTAATTATTAAAAACAAACATGTAAAATTATAATATATATTTACGTAATCATTATTGTTTAAATTGTCTTTTATCTTTAAATAAATTAATATAATAATTATTACCTTTTGTGTATTGTTGTTATTATTTTAATGAAATCTTGAACAATAACAAACATTATTTTCATATTTAAAATGTTTGTATATCTTATAAATAAACAACAATTTGATGTTTAACAAATAATTATCAATAAAAGTCAAGCACAATCACTATCAAAGGTTTGATCGTACTTAAAAGAATCAGTTTTTGCTCATAACAGTTGTATGTGACACTATCAAGAATAAAAAGAAGACACAAAGTCAAGTTACTAATATTAGATAAAGATGAAAATGTTACCAATAAGACGACAAATGTGGTGTACAAAGAATATTAGAGATTTATTGATTGCTTAGTTGTTTGTTACTTATCAAAAAGGATAGTGACCCATTGACAAATGCAAAAGCTTTTAGGTACACTTAGATTTGAAGGTTTTAGATTCAAGATTTTAAGTCTTACATACAAGAAAAATAATAAAGAACAAAAATAAATTTTATATTGTAATTTAACCTTTTCCCATATTTAATGTATCACTTCGATTTATTATAAAATGCATTATATTATACATTATATAAAGTAAAATATATTATATAGAACGACATGTGTTTTTTTCGTATTTAGTTGTTAATGAGAAGCAACTTCGTGTTAAAGAGTAGGGAGTGTTAAAATATGTTAATAATTGTAAGACGGAACCAATTGTGAGTATAGTAACATCTACATTTATGCGTAATTCATCAAGTCAATAGATTTAGAATAAGTATTTTCTTTATAAAGCGCATGTAACACACGTGATCTTAAATTTTTTGATATAAATTACGTTAAAAACAGAGTAGTATCTAAAACAAAACAATTTTTTGTATCGTAAACTATACGTACTGAGTTTCAATACCGTGATGAACCAAACCGAACCGAACCGATACCGATCATACATAATCTGAATCGGTGTTGGTATTATCGAGAACCCTATCGACATTCATTTTTATGGTTTTTAATCTATATAAAACACATGTTGATATCCTTTTAACACACCTATCTATGTCATTATTTTAGTAATGGGCTACTATATTCACACGCCCCCTATATCTTATTTTCACATCCCCTATTGTATACGTGCCGTATAAGGTTATACGGCCCGTATGGAATGTTGTTTGTAACATCCGTAAAAAAATGGATTTACCAAACCCGCTCCGTTTATTAACCGAACAATCAGTTAAAATTTTCGTTGCGAATTAAATGCCCAAAATAATTTTAAACGATACATAATCAATTATTATATGGGAATATATAATTAGTTTTTGAAAAACTGTCAAAAATAAGAAAATAAAAATACTTTGGTTCTGCCGGGTTTCGAACCCGGGTCAGTAACCGGTCCAGCAACAAACTTAACACACAACACTTGAACCACTGCGCCACTGATGCTACTTGGTAAATGTTAGGATCATTTAATTCATATCATGAGTTTTCCGAATTCAAAACCGGCGCCCAAAGTTCAGTCGTCGGAAATCCCGGCAATCTCGCGAGTTTTAACGACATCTTCAGTTATAACGTAAAACTTTAAACCTATATCGGTTATAACTGACGTCTGAGTCTGCGACACCTTCTATAACCGCTGGAGAAATTCAAACCAACGAATCAAGTTGAAAATCAGACCAAGTTCATCGATAACCTGCACTATAAATACCCCATCGAACCTCATCAAACATTTTCGCTCAAACCGCACCCTTTCTCGGCGAAAAATACTCGCCGGAATATTTCTGCTCATCACCGGAAAACCGGGTTCTTCACTTCTAAGCCTTACTAAACCCCCTAAGCTTATACCGAAGTCACCCACATCCTTTGTAAGCTTTCTGGAAACTCGCTGCTGCAAGACACCCGACGCCGGAGCCTGTTGCTGTCGCCGGAGTTTTGCCGGAAAAACAGAGGAAGCGAGTGGGTATATTTCACGCCTAATTTCCTTTCTTTTTACTTATATCTCATCTGTAATTAACCTAAAATCGCTAAAGAAACCTGATTAAAACTCCGAACCAGATCGTCATCGTTCCTGGTTAAAAACTGACGAAGAAGACGATGTATCTGTAACATATAAATATAATTAAAATCAAGTTATAACTCGGGTTAGACACACAGTCCAGCGGTGGACTGTGTGCACATTAAACACACAAAGGTCTCGAGTTCGAATCTTGTTCCACACACGCTGCCTTAATAAAATGCCTTTTTGTTTTGTTAACCGAACCGGAGTCGCCACTGGTATATGTTAAGTATATTAATAATCGGAATAATAACCAAGTTAGACACACAGTCCAGTGGTGGACTGTGTGTATGTTTAATCAAAGCGCACGAGTTCGAGTCCGGTCTACTGCATCGATTCGGACCATTATTCAAACTTTTTAAATACAGCATAAATGAAAAGGTTTAGTTTGTATTTAAGAATAATAAAAATCAGTTTAGTTAACAAGTTGGACACACAGTCCAGCGGTGGACTGTGTGTTAGTATAAGCCACAGGTCCCGGGTTCGAGACCTGTGGAGCGCACCGGTCTGATTCAATTAAATCGTTTTTAAAATAAAAGGATTTTCTGTTTAAACTAATTAATGTATAAATATAATTAAAAACAGATATATGACGGGTTAGACACGTAGCTCAGTTGGTAGAGCTGCGTGCACGCGTACGGGAGGTCTCGGGTTCGAGCCTCACTCAGCGCACAATTACACGATTCGAACCGGTCAAAGTCAACGGTCAACGGTCAAAGTCAACGGTCAACTGTAGCAAAAAAATCAAATTTTTTTATTATTTTTATTTATTTATTTTAATTAAAAATCAATTAAAAATACTTAAAAATAACATTTTTAAGGTTAGAAAATAGCCTTAAACTCACAAAAATACATCCAACAATCCTACTAAAATAGATTAATAAAATCCGTTTACTTACCAAACCTTAATGCGATTTATCTAGGTTAATCTCACTCGTGGTTAAAACCACTTCACGTGCATTCAACATCATCAACCGAACGCACCCACTGTGAGTGAATCTTACAACTCCCCATTTTTAATTACACGTTTTGGGGTGTGTCATGTGTCACAAATTAATTAACTCGTTTATTTAAACTTGTGCCATACCATATCGTGATCTAAACTTAGATTGTTTATATTGTTGTGATTACTTATTACATTTTGTCAAATTATATGAAATTCATTCATTAAGCCCATCAGTTCCTCGTGGGAGACGAGTTGAACAACGCGTGCCTCAAAACCAATCCATTATTGTTCATGTGTGTATCATTGAGTTTATATTGTTTATAGTTATGTCTTTCATATTATCATGTTTATGCAATTCATTCATTAGGCCCCTCAGTTCCTCGTGAGAGACGAGTTGAGCAACGCGTGCCTCTAAACATTCCATTATTGTTCATGTGTGCTTTATTTAATATCTAATGATTGTTGAATAAGTTTACATCTATTTTTACTCATGTGTGGTTGTGCACTCATTTCATAATCAATTAAATAAACTTGTTCAAATGTTTTCCATAGGATTCACTCGCCAACTTTATGTTGATCCAAAAACCTTTTTACACATGATACAGGTGAACAGGTTGAAGCAAGGAAAACATAGGAAATGCCTTAGAAGAGAATAAAGAAGCTTAGATTGATAGTTAGAACATGTTGTAATATTTATTGTAAATTTCCATTAAATTGTATTAAATGAATATGAAACGCATAATAAATGTCATGAGCTTTGATGATAACCCAATCATGCCCCGATCACCTTTTCCGCTGCGGGTCGGGGTGTGACAGATTGGTATCAGAGCCATGACTATAGGGATATAGGATAGGTTATTAGACCTTTAGAGCCTATACTATAGTCTGCCTAAATTTTAATTGATTAGGTGGTTACATACAAACTTGTGATATTTATTTGTTTCATATTTGTTTACATTTACAGTCAAACATACATGCCTATATACATATTCATTATACATATATCGATGTTCATGTATTCAATTTATTTTCATACTCTCATTATTCAAAGATTTTGTTGCAATTTTCAAATCTCATCAAAGTAAGTTCTGCGACGGGCATGTAGTAACTGGAAGGGTACAAGTACCGGTAGTCGGAACGTCCTGTCTAGGTTGGCATTCGTATAAATCCAATATAACGGACCAGTTTGCCTACCTGGGGACCAACGATGAGAGTACGAAGGACCTATTAGGCCAAAGCATGCCACACCAAACGTCGTTCGAACTAACCTACTTTGAGATGTCACCGTGTCTACACCTGGACACATTCCGAAGATCACACGTTGTATACATATTTCTCGATTTTCTCCGGGTTTTAGTGTACGCAACCTGGCAAACCCGTGCGAACCATATGAAAAACCGGTAATCATGGGGGCCCACATGATTACACAGGTAAAGTATGGCGGCATGTAGGGCCTAATGGCGAGCAAAGCCCAAGACATCCTATGGATGTAGTAGATTTATTTTTCTATAATTATTTTATGAATGTTCATTCCTAATGCGACCCATGATCCCAAATCGCTCAACAAATGGCTGCCGTAATACCCAACATTGTAATCCAAGTACAACAAGCACTTACCGTTAATCCTGTCAATCAAGAAAACCAAAACATTATCAACTCTCCCTCAAATACCACTAAATGCACCTACAAGCTTTTCAAATCATGCGACCCTCCAAAATACAAAGGGACTGAAGGCGTCACTGCTCTCCTCCATTGGTTTGAAGAAATGGAGAACATTTTTCTAAATTGCGATTGCCCTGATGATCGCAAAGTGCGTTATGCTACTGCTCGTTTATATGGAATAACACTCGCTTGGTGGAATATAGAGAAGGCCAAACGAGGTGTGGAAGATGCTATGACCTTAACTTGGAACGAATTGAAGGAAATCATGACCAGACGATTTAGCCCAAGGAGCGAAATCAAGAAATTAGAAGATGAATTTTATTCGTTGAAGCAAAAGGAAGGAGACCACACCACATACAACAAAAGATTCCTCGAATTACATCAAATGGTTCCCAACATGTTCACTCCCCTCTACCGTTTGATCGAGCACTACATTCGTGGTTTTCCGTCAAAGATTCAAGACTCTGTAATCAGTACCTCGCCTGCAACTTTGGAAGCAGCAATGGAGCTAGCAACAGCACTCACCGAGAACCGAATCCGGAACAAAGACTTCAAGGAGGAAAAGAAGAAGGATAAAGAATCGACTGAAACCTCCGACTCCACCCAAACCGAATCCCCTTCTCAACCCAATCCTAAGAGAAAAAGAGACGGGCAACTTTTCACTGCTACCCAACGGAATCAACCAATTTCACACGCCATACCCATCCAAGCTATCCCAATCACCCAAGTGGCACCCAACTCAACCTACCCAAATAAGAAACCATATCTTGGACCTCACCCTCAATGCAACAACTGTTTTTATCACCATCCCCTTACCTTACCTTGTCGACTATGTGCAACTTGTGGACGCTATGGTCATTTGAGCAAGGTTTGCCGCACCTTTCGAAACCAAACCTTTTCCCTACTCAAAACATAAACCAAACCTATCAACAACCCCAATACCCCATGTTCCCATATGCTCGAGCTTGTTTCAATTGTGGCGACCCTACCCACTTTAGAAACACATGCCCTCAACTGGTTAACGTCATCAACACTCAAGCCCAATCAAACCCAGTTAACCAAGTAAACCAAGAAAACCCAACCGCTAGGCCACCAGCAAGAGGAAGAGTCTTCAATATCAACGCCAATCCTGTCGAAGATAATGACGGCCCAAACGAAGATACCCAACTAGTCCTCTTCACCGAAGATCCAGATTCAACTCCTATCGTTTAGTTTTATGTTTTTCTTTATCACATAGAACCAAACATAACTTAAGGATAAAGCTAATGAAACTTTGACGAGGATACGGTGGATACGCCGCTGGTACTTCCTATATATAAGTATTATTGTCAAAGGATCAGAAGCATTATCTGGCGGTTATGAGAGGTTCCATGTGTAGACTGTTAGAGTAATTATTGTTTATTATTTTCAGTATATGCAATTGCCGAGGCCGCTGCTCCCCAATTATGAGGTTTGAGCTTGTTCCCCATTTTATTATGCGGTTGAACCTGGCGTGCCCGCATACGATCGGCTCCGTTTGATTGAGCCTTGATCGCACAGTTCATTTTACATTTTCATTACATGCAATACGCTCGGCTCCGTTTGATTGAGCCTTGAGCGCACAGACATTTTCATTTTCAGTACATGCAATACGATCGGCTCCGTTTGATTGAGCCTTGATCGCACAGACATTTTCATTATCAGTATCTTGTGGTTGTTTTGTTTGTTGTAGAGTCGTATAGAACTAATCATAACTTGCAGATAAAGTCAATGAGAATTTGACAAGAATACGGTGGATACGCCGCTGGTACTTCCTATATATAAGTATTCTTGTCAGATGATCGGAGGCATTATCAAACGGTTATGAGAGGTTCCATGCATAGGCTGTTTGTGTGATTGTTGTTTAGATTAAGTTATTCATTTTTAGTACATGCAATACGCTCGGCTCCGTTTGATTGAGCCTTGAGCACACAGACATTTCATTTTCAGTACATGCAATACGATCGACTCCGTTTGATTGAGCCTTGATCGCACAGACATTTTCATTATCAGTATCTTGTGGTTGTGGTGTTTGTTGTAGAGTCGCATAGAACTAATCATAACTTGCGGATAAAGTCAATGAGAATTTGACAAGAATATGGTGGATACGCCGCTGGTACTTCCTATATATAAGTATTCTTGTCAAATGATCGGAGGCATTATCAGGCGGTTATGAGAGGTTCCATGCATAGGCTGTTTGTGTGATTGTTGTTTAGATTAAGTTATTCATTTTCAGTACATGCAATACGCTCGGCTCCGTTTGGTTGAGCCTTGAGCGCACAGACATTTTCATTTTCAGTACATGCAATACGCTCGGCTCCGTTTGATTGAGCCTTGAGCGCACAGACATTTTCATTTTCAGTACATGCAATACGCTCGGCTCTGTTTGATTGAGCCTTGAGCGCACAGACAATTTCATTTTCAGTACATGCAATACGATCGGCTCCGTTTGATTGAGCCTTGATCGCACAGACATTTTTCATTTCAAATATTTTATGTTTGTTGTATTGGTTGTAGAGTTATATAGGACTAATCATAATTCACTGATAAAACCAATGAAAATTTGACAAGAATATGGTGGATACGCCGCTGGTACTTCCTATATATAAGTATTCTTGTCAAAGGATCAGAGGCATTGTTAGATGGTTATGAGAAGTTCTATGTAGGATTTAGTAAGTTCCTTGGTAACTAATCATAACTTGTGGATAAAACCAATGAAAATTTGGCAAGAATATGGTGGATACGCCGCTGGTACTTCCTATATATAAGTATTCTTGCCAAAGGATCAGAGGCATTATCAGGCGGTTATGAGAAGTTCCATATAGGATTTAGTATTGCCTTGGTTGAATTTTGTGTTACATTTATATCATCTTGCTATTTAAAGAGATTTGATTGTGTTCCATTTCTACATAAACTAACCTCTCCATCATAACAAACGAGAGAGGAACTGTCACCATCCAAACATATATGCTATCAGAATGTGGATTCAAATATTAGCTGTTGTGTTTATTTATGTTCAAATATTAGCTGTTGTGTTTTATTTATGTTCCATGTAGGTTATAGTATTAGAAGTTTTGCCTTAGGATATAACCATACCCTTCCAAACATATCCAAACTCTTATGCATGATATCATAGTTAGCGAAACAATTCTGCTTATCAATACTTTTACAGTAGGCAACAAAAAGCGATTCCTGTAATAGGGTACTTAACCCTTACAAGGAACGTTACCGCCTCAAACAAAACTTAAACCCATACTTTTCCTAAGCATGTAACTGTCAAAACTAAACACCATCATTCTTTTAGTCAAATATATCACTATTTAAATTCCGGGTAGAAATTTCTAAAAAGCAGGGGATACTGTAACATCCGTCAAAAAAACGGATTTACCAAACCCGCTCCGTTTATTAACCGAACAATCAGTTAAAATTTTCGTTGCGAATTAAATGCCCAAAATAATTTTAAACGATACATAATCAATTATTATATGGGAATATATAATTAGTTTTTGAAAAACTGTCAAAAATAAGAAAATAAAAATACTTTGGTTCTGCCGGGTTTCGAACCCGGGTCAGTAACCGGTCCAGCAACAAACTTAACACACAACACTTGAACCACTGCGCCACTGATGCTACTTGGTAAATGTTAGGATCATTTAATTCATATCATGAGTTTTCCGAATTCAAAACCAGCGCCCAAAGTTCAGTCGTCGGAAATCCCGGCAATCTCGCGAGTTTTAACGACATCTTCAGTTATAACGTAAAACTTTAAACCTATATCGGTTATAACTGACGTCTGAGTCTGCGACACCTTCTATAACCGCCGGAGAAATTCAAACCAACGAATCAAGTTGAAAATCAGACCAAGTTCATCGATAACCTGCACTATAAATACCCCATCGAACCTCTGGAAACATTTTCGCTCAAACCGCACCCTTTCTCGGCGAAAAATCACTCGCCGGAATATTTCTGCTCATCACCGGAAAACCGGGTTCTTCACTTCTAAGCCTTACTAAACCCCCTAAGCTTATACCAAAGTCACCCACATCCTTTGTAAGCTTTCTGGAAACTCGCTGCTGCAAGACACCCGACGCCTGAGCCTGTTGCTGTCGCCGGAGTTTTGCCGGAAAAACAGAGGAAGCGAGTGGGTATATTTCACGCCTAATTTCCTTTCTTTTTACTTATATCTCATCTGTAATTAACCTAAAATCGCTAAAGAAACCTGATTAAAACTCCGAACCAGATCGTCATCGTTCCTGGTTAAAAACTGACGAAGAAGACGATGTATCTGTAACATATAAATATAATTAAAATCAAGTTATAACTCGGGTTAGACACACAGTCCAGCGGTGGACTGTGTGCACATTAAACACACAAAGGTCTCGAGTTCGAATCTTGTTCCACACACGCTGCCTTAATAAAATGCCTTTTTGTTTTGTTAACCGAACCGGAGTCGCCACTGGTATATGTTAAGTATATTAATAATCGGAATAATAACCAAGTTAGACACACAGTCCAGTGGTGGACTGTGTGTATGTTTAATCAAAGCGCACGAGTTCGAGTCCGGTCTACTGCATCGATTCGGACCATTATTCAAACTTTTTAAATACGGCATAAATGAAAAGGTTTAGTTTGTATTTAACATTAACAAGTTGGACACACAGTCCAGCGGTGGACTGTGTGTTAGTATAAGCCACAGGTCCCGGGTTCGAGACCTGTGGAGCGCACCGGTCCGATTCAATTAAATCGTTTTTAAAATAAAAGGATTTTCTGTTTAAACTAATTAATGTATAAATATAATTAAAAACAGATATATGACGGGTTAGACACGTAGCTCAGTTGGTAGAGCTGCGTGCACGCGTACGGGAGGTCTCGGGTTCGAGCCTCACTCAGCGCACAATTACACGATTCGAACCGGTCAAAGTCAACGGTCAAATGTAGCAAAAAAATCAAATTTTTTTAGTATTTTTATTTATTTATTTTAATTAAAAATCAATTAAAAATACTTAAAAATAACATTTTTAAGGTTAGAAAATAGCCTTAAACTCACAAAAATACACCCAACAATCCTACTAAAATAGATTAATAAAATTCGTTTACTTACCAAACCATAATGCGATTTATCTAGGTTAATCTCACTCGTGGTTAAAACCACTTCGCGTGCATTCAACATCATCAACCGAACGCACCCACTGTGAGTGAATCTTACAACTCCCCCTTTTTAATTACACGTTTTGGGGTGTGTCATGTGTCACAAATTAATTAACTCGTTTATTTAAACTTGTGCCATACCATATCGTGATCTAAACTTAGATTGTTTATATTGTTGTGATTACTTATTACATTTTGTCAAATTATATGAAATTCATTCATTAAGCCCATCAGTTCCTCGTGGGAGACGAGTTGAACAACGCGTGCCTCAAAACCAATCCATTATTGTTCATGTGTGTATCATTGAGTTTATATTGTTTATAGTTATGTCTTTCATATTATCATGTTTATGCAATTCATTCATTAGGCCCCTCAGTTCCTCGTGAGAGACGAGTTGAGCAACGCGTGCCTCTAAACATTCCATTATTGTTCATGTGTGCTTTATTTAATATCTAATGATTGTTGAATAAGTTTACATCTATTTTTACTCATGTGTGGTTGTGCACTCATTTCATAATCAATTAAATAAACTTGTTCAAATGTTTTCCATAGGATTCACTCGCCAACTTTATGTTGATCCAAAAACCTTTTTACACATGATACAGGTGAACAGGTTGAAGCAAGGAAAACATAGGAAATGCCTTAGAAGAGAATAAAGAAGCTTAGATTGATAGTTAGAACATGTTGTAATATTTATTGTAAATTTCCATTAAATTGTATTAAATGAATATGAAACGCATAATAAATGTCATGACCTTTGATGATATCCCAATCATGCCCCGATCACCTTTTACGCTGCGGGTCGGGGTGTGACATTGTTGCACATAGATATTTGCAGTGGAATGTTTTTTTTTTGTTTTCATATATACGAGCTGTATAACCTTATATGACCCGTATAACCTTATACGACCCGTATACAATGGTATACGAGCAATATAACGTTATACGACCAAGTGGATATATTTTGTGAGGTTTAATCAGGTTTTTGAGTTTTAAAACATGTATACGGGCCGTATAAGGTTATACGACCCGTATAGGTATATTTATTATTTTTTTGACAATGTAGAGGTTTTTGTGAAATTATTTGATTGCTAAAGTCATGTCAAACAGTGAAAGGCATATAAAGTATTTGATTGTTGTAGTTTTTGAAGAGTTTAGAGAGTATGATTGTTGATTTTTTTCAATATCCGAAGTTTGTTGGGTTGTTTGAATTTAGGGTTCAGAATGCTATAAGTTTTATTATAAACCGTGTTAAACCGAAATCGAATAAGAGTTCTTACAAAGGAGGTGGTTCGGTTGGGGAGAATGTTCTGGAAATTGAAGGAAAAGTAAGGTTGTAGCAATTTAAGATTAACTAGTAACATTGCAGTCGGTATGTGTTCTGAGGAAATATGTCCATATATGCATTTAATTCACTCACATCATTACAATTTGTAATGATGTGGGGAATTAAACGCATGGAATTGGCCCGTAATAATCCCAACTAGACGTCATTGGCCATTACCAGTCTCACCTTTGGTTATTCCCCGTGCTAGTCCCACCTTTCATTTATTTTTCCTCCACCGGTCCTCAGTTAAAAAAACTTAACGTTAAGTTTTTTTTGAATTACAAGCTGACGTTTTAGGGCTTTTGATCAGAATGAGGATACGCGTCGAATAATGTAAAACTTACCTTGAAATTGTGCTCCAAAATGATGAAAAAGGTGCTTCAATCTGGTTGTTTAATCTTCCAATTAACAAAAATCAAGTCGTTTGGAGCACCGTTTCGAGGTAAGTTTTACATCAATAGACTCGTATTCTCGTTCTAATCTAAAGCCCTACTACATCAGGTTGTAAATTGTAAAAAAAAAAAACTTAACTCCGTTAAGTTTTTTTAACTGAGGACCGGGGAGGAAAATAGGTGAAAGGTGGGACTGGCAATGGCCAATGACGTCTAGTTGGGATTATTACAGGCCAATTCCCCTTAAACACATGTACGTGACAATAGTTGATGTTGCGCGCTTGGGCTTGATGATTTTCTTGGATAATTTCAGGATAGCATTTGAAGTACTTATTATTCTCCATGCTATTTTTGATGTAGAATCTGCTTCCTGAATCTGAATCTGGAAGTTCAGAGAGTATGATTGCTGATGTTTTTCAGTTCTGGAGTTTGTTGGGTTGTTTACAGCTAGGGTTTAGAATGCTTGAATGTTTTTTATAAACCGTGTTAAACCGAAATTGAATAAGAGTTCTTACAAAGGAGGTGGTTCGGTTGGGGAGAATGTTCTGGAAATTGAAGGAAAAGTAAGATTGTAGCAATTTAAGTACTTATTATTCTCCATGCTATTTTCGATGTAGAATCTGCTTCTCGAATCTGAATCTGAAAGTTAAATTTGACATACAAGTTGAAATTAATTAAGTAGTTTCTTATGTAGCAAAGTATATTCAGGTTCAAGAGTTTGACTTATAATTATTCGGAATGTTTCGAATCATCACAGAAGTTGAATGTTCATCCGGATTAAGCGGAATAATTTCTCTAATATTGACAAGATAGTGCTTCATTGTGAAGAAACAAAAAGACATGTGGGGTTCTTCTGCTAGTGGGTTTTATGAGTCCAAGAGAGAATAAATTTCTTGCACGAATGATTGTAAGGAGATGCATTGGGATTCAAGGGTTTGAGTAGTAATATATTTATAGAAGAAAAAGGTAAATACGGAGAGAAAAGACACTAAATGGTTCTAATAGATCAATTAAGTAGTTCCTTACAAACAGAGTATATTCAGGTTCTAGAGTTATACTTATTACTATTAGTATTTGGTATTTTGGTTGTTCGTACAGTAACTAGAAGTAATGAATTCACTCGTCGGGCTTCCAATATTCTTCCTTTTTAAATTAAGTTATAGTAGTATCTTTATAGAAGAAAAAGGTAAATACGAGAAAAGGTGGCTATGGGAAACGGTGGTTACGGAAGCTATGGAAACGGTGGCTATGGGAACGTTGGTTACGGAACCCTATTCTCATATGTCTTCATTCTTCTTGCTTAACCATTGTTAAACCCAATGGACTTCACTTTCCGAACAATTTATAAGAAGCACCACCACACCGCTTTCCCACCACCCCATCATTGGTATGCGATCACTAACTTTTTTTTATTATTTTGCAGACAATTTAGAGAAACAGAGAATGCTGAACGAGATTATTCGAGAACTAGAAAAGGAGAAAATACGGAACGAGATACTGGCGAAGGAACTGGAACGCCGGCGAGTATTGGAATCAGAAGTTCGAAGTGAAAGAATTCAGGTGCTTGTGATAATTTGTAATGATGTATTGATATGATTGAAGTAAATGCATGTATGGACTCATGATAAAGCAGTTGGTAGGTGTTCCGAGCGAATATTTCCATACATGTATTGTTTATCACACTGTGTGAGCATTCGAAGCCCGACAAACAGTTTTTCAATTAGTCAACAGTCATTACCTCTTAATGAACTCACATTAGGAAATTGTTCGTAATGAACCCAATGGCATCTTCAACAGAATCCACATCTGCAATGCCACCGTTTTCATAGCCACTGTTTCCATAACTACTAAAACCATGGTGTCTAAACCCTTGAAGAATGTAGGATTGTAGTTGTACGACATTGGAATTTTGGGGGATGTCAGTTTCACTACGTTAGAAGCAGCTTGGAGGTTTCATGTGTCTGTAAAAGGAAAAAAATGGGATTTGTTTCAAAGTAAAAACATTGCTAACATCAGTCGTGCAAGAATTCAGGTGCTTGTGATAAGAAAGTAAGTTAGTGATCGCATACCAATGATGGGGTGGTTGGAAAAGTGGTGGTGGTGGTGCTGCTACTTATAAATTGTTTGGAAAGTGAAGTCCATTGGGTTTAACAATTGTGAAGTAGTTTATGAGAATAGGGTTCCGATAGTATGATTATGTGATCGGTGAGTTTGATTTGAATTTTGAAAGAAGAAAAACGTATTGCAGAAGATAATGGTAGTGATACAGTCATTATCAATAAAGTAGTGAAACCGAAATCCCCAAAATGACATCGTGTTAAAATCCTATTTTTTATTATTGAATCGGAAAGTTAACTTTGACATACCAACGTCAGCAATCTTTTTTACTTTGAAACAAATCCATTATTTTCTTATTCTGTACCCATCCATGCGTTGATAGCTTCCTTCCTCTAGTTGACTTTTCTTTACCCATCTCCTCTAGTTGAACTATATTCCATCCAACATATGACACATGAAAAGAGCGCTTCTTTAGACAATCTGGGATTATGTTCCGTTTTATTACAATCATAATAAAAATAAAAGGAGGAAGACGTATGGAAGAAGATAAATGTTGGTGATACAGTGAATTTTAATAATATATACGACATTGGAATTTGGGATTCAAGGATTTAGACGCCATGGTTTGATCTTATTTCAAGCATTCTGAACCCAAACTGCAAACAACCCGACAAACTCCGGATACATTGTAAGGAGAAGCATTGGGATTCAAGGGTTTGGTTGTTGATATATAACAAAGATTAACATTGTTGGTTATTCACCAGGCCTCATGCGTTTTAGGCAGCATCTACTTTGCTTAATGAGAAACAAAAAGACATGTTGGGTTCTTCTGCTAGTGAGTTTTAAGGGTTTAGTAATATTTTTAAGGGTTTAGTCACCATATTTTTTAAAGTTAATATTCACAAATTAGGGTTTCGATTTTGTACTTTTTAAGATTCACGTACATGCAATTAATTCCCAATTATCATTACAAAAAGTAAGAAATTGAGTCTAACACTATATATTTCATGTTCTAACAATTTGTAAATCGTGTGAGTGAATTAAATGCATGTATGGACATATTCGCTCGAACACATACCAACTGCTTTATCTTGAGTCCCTACATGCATTTAATTCAGTCATATCAATACATCATTGCAAATTATCAAAACATTAAACAAACGAACAATGAATATTAAAAAGTATAAAATTTCATTTATTACTTTTTGTAATGATGCTTGGGAATAAATGTATGTATGTGAATCTTAAAAACGTACGAAAGCAAAACACTAATTTGTGAATATTAACTTAAAAAATCCGAAGTATACCGGCCGTATAACTTTATACGGCGTATATAAAATTATCATAATACATTGTATACGACCAAGTAACTTATTTTCACATGGTGTGTAGGCCCGTATAAAATAAAATAAACTGATAAAAGTTGTGCAATTTATTATTAGCCTCTTTAGTAATAAATATCGATATTTGTTTTTATAAACATTTTACATTTTGAAGTTATGGTCCAACATATGTTGGACAAAAGTCAAACCTGTTCGGCAAATTTCAAATTCAACCACTCGCTCAAACAAACCAAACCCCAGATCAATGGGTATCTCAGAAGAAGAAACAACAATTACTACCGGCATTATAACCTAGTGACATTTTAAAGGTGAGATAAAACTTAGGATGATAACACTTCAACGATCCCTCAGTTATCCAAGTTTGCCGCTAAGAAAAACCCACCTTCTCAACTCATCTCTTCTTCCCCATACCTCCCCCGATCCTTCCTACATCTACTCTCCTCTGCCACCACCACCTTCTTCCCACACCCCCACCATATCACTCCTTCATTTTGCTTCTTTCTGTTATTTAATTCAACACCATTTCATGAAACAACACGATTGCTTCGACGAGTTCAGAAAACACATCATTTATATTAAAATAAGCATTCATCAACATTTGTCGAACAAAAAACAAGACATTATATATGAATGCAACAATATCACACACACGAACCATTATTAGTTTCTTACTTTTGATAATAAGCACAAAGATTATCTAGAGCCAGAAGAAACTGTTCAACTTCGAAGGATCAACTTCTACATCTTCCTCGTTTAGTGATGGTGAATGTGCATGTCTGCCTTCATAAGTTGTTATCACCATTCTCGGATCCTCGGCTAATCTCTCTACTCGTTTCTTTACACGACAACTGTCTTGTGTGCATCGGTAGTAACTTCTGCATTTCATTTAATCTTTTAAACATAGATATTCTTTAGTTTCAACTTATTTCTAAGGAAGAATATGAGGATAAAACAATATTTTTAAAGGGTTGTGATCATATAATATAAATTAATGTGATAATTTTTCTACTAAAATAAATAAGCATGCCTTGGCCAAATCTAAAATTAAAACAAAAATACTACTTGGAATTAATTTTTTTTATGTTGAAAATGTAATCATAATAAATTTTATGCTATATAGATTGCTACTTAGGTATAAAGACTAAAGTCAAAACCATAAACATAAATAATTAACATACATCATCTGGGTTAAGTATGGTCTTAACTATTTCATAATCAAAACCAATTAAATACAATATTCAAAGATTATGTTGAACAAGCATAACCCAAACAAGTATAATTAGGTAAGAGTATAAGCAGAAAGTGAAACGGTGCTAATAAAATATTAAGTATAATCAAATAGAGTAATTATTGATCATGGTGTTAAAAGAAAATGGCAATTTGTAACCTGATCAATAGTGAAGGCTAATGATGAACGAGTTTTGATTTATTCCTCAAAGATGGTTATCTATGAAGACCAATGCGCTTATCGATATTTAAGCACTAATGAAACATTTGCAAGGGTAACTCGATAAGAGTTTATTCTTCTCTAGTAGCCCATCATCAACAGGTGCAAAATGTGTTATTTTGTAAACATATTATGTGGATATGTGATACGTGCAAAGTCACACCAATTTGGCACGTCACGCATGCTCCATCTATGTCTGCAGTTGTTCTTACTACATTTCTTTTACTACATTTGTTATTCACGTAGCCCATGTTTAAGTTAGTGTTGCATGCATGCCCTTGAAAGTGGGAGTAGTGAGTCTTTGAGTATTTTATCTCATGTATTGCATGGAAGAAATTAAGCAGTGAAGAAAATAGTCTCTTCTTTAATTTGTGTTCTTGGAGTCTGACCCTCTCTAATGGTTATCTATCTTTGAAGCTTGATCCACTCAACGGGTAATTCTATCAATATGTACCGGTAGATGTATCATGACAAGCTCATTATCAGTGACGGATCTTGAACTTTTAAATATGAGGTGGGGAGTTTTAATGACAAAAATAGAGGTGGGGGACGGAACTCAATACATATAAAATTTCGGATACTTTTGATAAAATTTACACTTGGGAGGCGAAAAACGGAGCAACTGAAATCCTCCGCTGCATGTCTAGCTATGTGCTAAACATCTCTCTTTAACACACGTGCGCTCCTCTCGCACATCTGAAATCAGCATCAAATCCGCCACATTCGTGAATCGTGATGAATACAAGGAACTCTTGACTTAAATACTCAGTTATATAGAACTGAACCATTTTGTTCAGCTTTCAGAATTCTAACACAAGAGGATTATTTTCATGTGAGGGATCGATCAAATTACCACACCTCAGACCTTCTTAGCCTTGACAGTTTATCTAGTGGTCGATGTTGTAGCAACTCGTGCTTCACAATCCTCGATTATTGCTCGGGTTATTTTGTTTCAGACAGTTAGCGTTAGACGCTTTATCTATATAGAGGTAATAACTTCTGACTCCACGAAAACAATCACCTAACCATAACTTTCCAAGTAACCCTACCACTGGTACTCATAGTCACAACAGACGACATTATGGATGTGAGAAAAACACAACAATAGGGTTGGTTACAACGAGGCATGCAGATTATGTAATCTACATTAATATACATGAAATCACACAGCTATATATTAGCAGTTCTTACGATGTAATTATGCATAGTTAAGTACTTTAGCCAATCATGCATGCACTATCCTCTACTTCATCTACCTCCCCAATTTCTCTAGACATCAAAATGTACCTCTAGATCTTGCGGGATTAAGCTACTTTTAGACTTACAATATTTTACTTGCTGGCTAGTCTACTTATACAACTAGGCAAAATAAATTCTATTTCGTTATATTCTTCATGTTCTAAAACTAACAAACTTATGTAACTTGCTCAAAACTTGGATAAAGATAACCATAAGTGCTTATATAGTGAGTTATATTCCATTTTCGTTATATTCTAGATGTTCCTAAACTTAGTAACTGTCTAACTTCACATTAGTTTGTCTTGTGAAGGAAAATGTCAACCGTAGAGGGGTTATATATATAGTTTGAAGTTAAAGGAACCAAATGGAAATCTTGGAGGATAGACAGCCGAGATTAATAATTAAAGTTGCTGGAAATGAGTGAATTTGATCAGTTTCACTTTTGGAATAGATAGTTAATAAATAGTACAAACTTTAAATGTTCAACAACTTTTAAAAACCCCTTTAAGAATCTAAAAATAAACTTTGATAAACTCTTACACTTATGAAACATGTTGCATTAATCGAGTTAACCAATTTATTAAACAAGTCATCATGACTTGTAGCTTATTTATTTAGATGACTCGTAGCCTATTTATTTTCATGTTTTACGTGTGTAGTGTCGCAAATTGTTACACATATTAGAGTTCAAGTTGATGACATGAGAACCATAGACCTATGGTGGTTTCCACTGTAGGCATATAATGCCTATAATTAATGAGTTAAAAGGTTTTTCATCGTTCTCAATATCTAAAAATGTTATTGAGTTTAAACCTTATGATCTTCTTTTACCACAATTTGATAATATGTGTATTATATATATAGCGTATCACATGATGATGCTTATGCCTTGCAGATGCATGACATTGTAAGCTACTTAGTTTGTATCATTTCGCCACCTATTATCAAGTAGCAAATTTGACTTAGGAAGGCTCAGTATTTTAGGTACAATCGGTTGCTAAATTGTGTTTTTACACTTTCTGTGTACACCCATTTACGTAACTATGTATTTTATAAATGTTAATGTGAGGCTAGCCTACTTGGTAGAGACTCTTGTCTCTTAACGGGAGGTTTTAAGTTCAATCCCTAGAAGGAGTAGTTTAAGATTAAATTAGTGTAAATTAGGAGTAAATGAACATTTTCATTAAAAAAATGTATTTCATAGATTTGATAGGAGACACCAATTTATGTATTTTTTTGAAAGTCTGAAGAAAGTCAGCTTATTTGACTCCTGTATAGTGGAAAGATTACTAGTGGCTGTTCTGTTTAAAATCAGTTTCTAGAAGCCGTGTTTATTGCAAGATGATTTGTAAATTACAAAAGATATATAGTCTTGTTAATCTAACTTTTTACTAGTTCGCAATGATATTGGCCCTTAAAAAATAAAATATGTCTCAATGTTTTGTATCTCTTAAAAAGTTAATCATCACACTGATTCAAAAGTGTTTGAGCAATTGTAAAATTATTTATTGGTATGATTTGATTTGAGTTCAATACAGTCCTTTTAACCATTTGAATTGCATAAGTGTAAGCTTTATCAGTTAATAATTAGCACAAGTTTTGATTACATATCGAGCAATGAGTACTAGTACATGTTCATCCCATTTTCATTTTTCATTTCCTAAATATATATATGTATATATGATTTTTTTTATAAATTTATTGATAGAAATCAACAAAAAGGAAAATTGATAAAATGCGTTTTTCGTTTTACATCTATCAATTAGGAAGTAATCGTAACACATAATTTCTTTTTAGTTTTTAAATAAAAGTCATCCTTAGATACAACGGATAGTTTTGTTAATCACTAGATTCACTTGGGGTGATTGTTGTTTAAACAAAAGTTACCTTAGTTTATTTAAATTTATATAGAAAAAATATATATGGAATGAAACTATTTAGAATCAGGATTGTGATAGAATATATATATATATATATATTATATATATATATATATATATATATATTCGATGAAACAATTTAGAATCAAGATCGTAAAGTATTTGGTCTGTAACATCACTCTCGCTGTTTATCATCTAATGAAAAACCCATTATCAGCTTTATACATAAATTAGAAATGGCATCCTAGCCCAAAAAGTATATTATATCTTGACATCTTTTTATATTAAAAAAATCCCCGTAAATGGCATCATAATGTGTTCTTTATGCCAATGATTAAAATAGTTACATATTTCTTTTTTTCTGTGATAATTAAGTAATCAGCTAATGTTAAGATATACACAATTTGAATGATCGTTCTATTATATGTGTATATTGGATGCATATGTATATGCATAAATATAGTAAGTTTACGAAGGATAGAAGAAGCACAAGTACCTGGGATGTTGTGTGTTCTTGACAACTTTTTGGCCATATTTCCTCCATCTGTAACCATCATCCAGTACATCAACATCACTCATGGTTTTGAAGCAAAACCTTGGCTCTCTTACTTTTCTTCTTGATTTGAACTTCTTCATCTTCATTCCTGAAACCCCTAGATGATGATCATCTCTACTAATCCCTAATATCTTATTGCTTATTAGTTCACTCACTTCACCCCATGCCCTAACAACAAAACCAGACCAACAAAACCATTAAACTAGAACCAAAAGTAATGGTAAGAAAGTGATAATATCACCAAAAAAACCATCAACTAGACCTAAATCCTTTCAGCTATGATCTCCAAGATCTTTGCAGATTTATATGGAAAGATCAGAGATGAAAGAATTAAAAAAATTGCAAAATGATTATGGTTCCATGAAATGATTCAAAAGTTTGGGTGAAAATTGTATTGGTGAATAATATTTTCTATGTATTAAATAATTTAAAAGAGGATCTCTTTATAGACTTTCACACACCCTTTAACGTTTGATCAAAATCTTTTTTTTAACCAAAAAGATGCAATATTTACCAGTAGTTTGTATTGGAAGTTTGCAAAGGAAGAAGATGAGAAGCTTGAAAGTGAGAAGTGCAATCTTGTTCTGGTTTAGAGTGGTGTTCAAGTGGGTTAGAAGGGGACAGGGATTTTAGGGTTTGACTGCTGGAATCTAAGGGAAAGGAGATCATGTTTGCAGGAAATGGAAACAAACCCATTTCATGATCTTCTAAAAATCCATGGTTGAGCATGGTTATAGCTTTAGAATTGCAAAGGAAAAAATGCTGTAAAAAGAAAGAATTTATCAAAGAAAAAGGTAGTTTGTTTGATGCTTTATGAAGAAAGCATGGGTACACAGACTGACTTCTAGAAAACCGTTTTATAATCTTTTATTCCCATCAAAATAATTTTGTGCATATATTTATGATAAAATTAGATAGAAACACTTTTTAAAATTGATATATACAGATTAGATATTAAAAAACTGTTGTAGGTATATATGAAAGTTTAAGAGGGACAACCCTAATGATATATACAGTTGAAGTAGTTGTGTCACATATAAAAAAAGATATGTTCAGTGGTTGTTGTCGGTTGAAAAACATTTGCAACTCTCTCCCCAGTTTCTATACAACAACAGAAGTTTACTCGTCTGTGAATGCATGTTCCAGCACTCGCTCATACATGTGCGAAAGGAATAAGGGTCAACACGCGCATTTTATTCAAGCGGTGGTTGATTAATGTTGGTAGCTAGTTTCGAAAATATAGTTTACCATCTGTGCCATCTATGCAACATACTTTGTTGGATTTGGTGGTGTCAGAAATTAAATCGGTCATATGTATAACAAGGCAAAATGGAAATGTAGGCCACTTATACACATGTGATCATGGATTGTTCACAATTTTAGTGAAAGATCCGTATTGACCTCAGATCAATCGGTGTAATGTGTCAAAAACATGTATACATACATGGACCTAAATGCCTATCACCCATGAACCTCTTGCATGTACAAATTCCCCACTCGTATGGCTTTGATCTTACGCTTTTACGATAAAAATACTGACATTGTATGGAAAACACACACACACATATATATATATATATATATTGCTTCCACTTGGTTTCGAAAAGTTAAAATCAAAGCGTTATACATGGAAAAGGAGCAACTAAAAGGATTTCACCTAAAGGTTCAAACAGAAGAAATACAAAAAAAGCGTTTTACCTTTTCGGGTTGACATCATTTCTATTTTTTGGGAAAACAAAAATAATTTATATTATGTTATCGTAGAAACCAAGAAAAAGAGCATACAAATGAAACTTTTGCTTGTTACATTCCATGAAAAATCATTATTGTTAGTTGTTGCAACTAGAATTAATTAGAACTAATTTGTGTAATCCGTGAAAAAAGATTTATTTCGAAAGTAAAAATGATTTGGTAAGAGATATTCTCTATAATGTTCTAAAGCGGGCAGGGATTTCGACGAAAAAGGAGGCTCCGGTGAACTTTCTAACGGATCCGCTCGATGGGAGGTCTACTCTTCGGCCAGCTGATATTCTTGTGTTTGGGTGGGCTAGGGGAAAACACGCTTGTGTGAACCTTACAGGAGTGTCCCCTCTTGTTGGACTCATGGATAATGAGTTTGTTGCTGGCCAGGCTGCGTTAAAGGCGGAATCAGGCAAGGTCGCTAAACACGAGAAGGCTTGTTTAGAGAATCAACACGTGTTTATCCCATTCGCTTTTGATACATTTGAGTCCCTAGCCCCAGAGGCTGTGGAATTTCTAAACAGGGTCCAACAGGTTGTGAATAGTAATCTTTCAACCTTTAAGGGCCGTTTTGTCTTTAGTAGGATTGGTTTTGCAATTCAAAAGGGGTTGTTGCGGCGCAGCTTGTTGCCCGTTTACCTGCCACTTGTTTGTAATTTGTTACTTTAGTATTTATTTATATGTAAATTACCAAAAAAAAAATAAAAAAAAATGCTTTTCACACTTGCAAAAGAAAAGAAGACTGTTGCAGCTATAATTTTTAAATTTTTTTTATCAATTCTAGCTTAATAATATTATACAAGTTTTCTTAGTAAAAAATGATATACCATTCATTTGTGAAACACTAAGAGAATTAAACTTCAGATTGTCATTAAGATCGATACTTTCAAATTTTAGCTTACCAGTTTAGACAGTTCTTGAACCCAACACCTAACCTTTTGAATCATTACCAAATGATATATCACCCCCTCCATGGAAGCCATATTGGCTTTGGTTGTGATCATTCCTTCCGCAAAATCAACCCTTTATGAATGATCTTTTGTAAGGAGTAGTTTTTGGAACCATCTCCATCAATTGTTGTTGGCTAGTTGCAAGTGCTTGAATGTTAACACTTGGGTCACAGTGGTTTGACTATTTTTAATGAGTTGATTATATAAATGAGGTGCCTATTTACTCGTGGCTTTTGAGGTATTTTGGCAAGCTCTTCATACCTGTGAGGCATTTTTTGACAAGTTAGTTACCCATAGCCACTTGAATATTTGTTTGAGGGAGGAGCATCAGTGACTTAGTAGTTTGATCATGTGCTATTGGACAATCATTCGTATCGCCCCAATGTTTCCGTCATTAGTTGGAGTGTTACAATATGGACATGGTATAAAACTCAGCAGCATGTCATTCAAGAGTTGATGTAGTCCAAAACTCAAGTGTAGTTGGAGCAACAGGCTTGTTAACTTGAGGAACAACACGACAAACATTGGCTAAATGGCCATACCTTACACACCTGGTGCATATACGACAAGGGACATTGGTGGGGTGATGGTACTTACAAATGTTACATTGAGGTAAATGCCCATTATAAGGCTTTTTGTTGGGTGTCTGTGCCATAGGGGCTACTTGGGTCACATGCAAAACTTGTGTAACTGCAATATTGTTTTGGGCAGTCTTGCGCTTTTTAGATTTGTTTAATGATGGCTCAACCTTAACATCTTAGAGACTTCATTAACAGACTTGTCGATCACTTTCTACCCACCTTTACGAACTATAGTTCCATCCTTCACATGATCATTGGTTAAATTGGTGGCAAGCTCAATTGCGCCATAAAGAATAGCGAGTTTTCTATTGGTGACAACATCTCGAATTTGTGAAGGCAAGCCCTTGATGTACTTCTCGACTGCTCACTCCAAAGGTGTAACCTGTCACACCCCGACCCGCAGCGGAATAAGAGTCGGGGCATAATTGGGTTATCACCAAAGCTCATGATATTTACTAATATGTTTCATATTTATTAAAGTCAAAGTTACATTTTCAAATATCCAAACATGTCCATACAATACAAAGAAAATAAACCAAACATAACAATCCAAACTCTAAATCATTTTATTCTTCTAGTCCAATCCTATGTGTTTCTGGCTGCTGCTGGTTCACCTGTATCATGTGTAAAAATGGGGGTTTTTGGGTCAACATAAGTTGGCGAGTGAACCTTGTTAGATAAACATTTGTTATTGATTTTCTTGTTAGTTTATCAATGAAAAATTGTGCATAATCATAAATGAGCAATTGTAAATAACCAAGCAGTAGATAGCATATAGCAATCACAACTAGATACATCAATAACACATGATAGCATAACATTAAACTTCCAACATCATACGGTAAATAAATGAAATGAAACTGTGCGATCAAGGCTCAATCAAACGGAGCCGATCGTCATTGCATGTACTGAAAGTAAAAATGTCGTGCGATCAATGCTCAATCAAACGAGCATGAGTACACAGTCACGCATAAGTATGGAAGCCAACGTCAATGTAATGGGGAGCAGCGGCCTATGAAATTGCATGTACTGAAAATAATAAATTGCATCTAACGATAACCACAAAACAATTGAAACAAACTGAATACACAGGTTCATGATATGATATATGCACAATGATTTAAATATAATATTTAGCAAGACACATGATACACCCCAAAACGTGATTAAAACGGGGAATTTGTAAGATTCACTCACATTGGGTGCGTTGGATTGGAGATGGTGAGATGCGCACGAATTGGATGAGCGGAACAACGAGAAATAACTAACCTAAATAATAACGGAAAAATATAGTAAATGAGTGGATTTTATTAAGGATTTTAATGAAATTTTTAAATATATTTTTGTGAGTTTAATGCTATTTTCTATCTTTAAAAATGTTATTTTTAAGTATTTTTAATTGATTTTTAAATTAAATTAAATAAATAAATAAAAAAATTGTTTATTTTGCGTTGACCGTTGACCGTTGACCGTTGACTTGTTGACTTGTTGACCGGTTCGGTCAGTGAAATTGTTTACGCCAGGTGAGGCTCGAACCCGAGACCTCCCGTTCGCGTGCACGCAACTCTACCAACTGAGCTACGTGTCTAACCCGAAATAATCTTGTTTTTAATTATATTTATATACTAATTCGATTTAACCAAAATTCTTTTAATTTCAAAAACATTTTGATTCGTTCAACCGGTGCCAGTAACAGGTTTCGAACGCGTGACGTGTGACTTAGGGTTGCACACAGTCCACCGCTGGACTGTGTGTCTAACCTGGTTATTATCTCGGTTTTTATTATACTTAACAACTAACGGAGTTAACCCGGTTCAGTTTTAAACAAAAAAGGCATTTTATTACATAGGGAGTGCGTGTATCAGGGATCGAACTCGTGACGTGCGTGTATATTTTGCACACAGTCCACCGCTGGGCTGTGTGTCTAACCCGTTCATATTACTGATTTTAAATAAACTTATAACTTAACTAACTTCGTCTTCTTCATTCAAATTACAGTCGACTGAATCACTAATCCGTTTCTTGTTTTTACGATTAACAAACATTCTTAAGGCTAAAATGAAATGGCAGAGACGGTGTTAGAAGTAACATACCATAGGAATGATTTATCACAGAGTTTTCCGGCAATGCGTCGGCTCTGTTTTTGTGCACCTTAACTGAACCAAACAATTAACCATTTTGATTAGTCAATCATGGAATTGAAGTGATAAACAAACGTTAATAGTGCGATTGAAGGTCCTTACCGTTTCACAGACGGAATTAAAGATTTCCAGAAATTCTCCGGCGAACTGGAATTATCTGATAACGGTGCCTGAATTCGATCTCAAGTGGAAGATTTGAGTTAGAAACAGCTTAACAACTGATAGACTACGATGTTATTGAAGAACTTACCGATTTGAGGACAAATACGGTTTTCCGGCGAACCTTACAGAATTTTCGGCAAGTTGATTTAAGCGTTCTGATGGACTGAAAGTGTGACGAAAGTGAAATGAAATGTTTGTCTGATGTCTCTGAGTCGTGAGAAGGGTTCTGATTGAAGTAATCTGAACTTTGATGATTTTTGGTTATAAAAACCGATGATGATGAAAATTGATGTTCAATCAATTCCGAATTGATTAAAAATCGTCGGTGCATCGGTTATAAACCTGAATGTGCGATTAATCAAACGATTAGACGATTGAATTACCGATTTCCGTTTCTCAGTTGGCGCAACCGGTTTAACCGAGTTTGTGTATAAATGTTATTTGTTTCCTAGAGATAACAGAAAACAACATGTGGCGGAGTGGTGATGTGGGTGTGTGTTTAAGACTTTGAAGTTATAAACCAGCTGACCCGGGTTCGAGTCCCGGCAGCAACATTTTATTTTTATTTATTCTGTTTTCACTTTTTATCAAAAATAATTTTTATAGTTTAGTTTGTTTATTAATTATGTATCATTAAGAATCAAGATAACCATAAATACACAACGTGACATTTATAACTTGACATTCGATTACAAAACGGAGCGGGTTTTGGAAACCCGTTTTTTTTTTACAAATGTTACATAACCATGGCTAGACAAAGAAGATAAGCTCTTGATAACGGTTGGTGTATGCTCAACTTACACCACTATCTTGTTTTAGTCCCCAAAACTCTACTTCGAGAGCCTTGATTTTAGTACGAGGGCAGAACTCTCTAAGCATGAGTTCTTTAACCTCGTTCCAAGATAAGGCAGCAACAACATCAACACCTTTATTCTTTTTCACCCAATTCCACCATGTAAGGGCCCTCTTTTGGAAGACACTAGTGGCGTATTGTACCTTTCGATCGCAGGGCAAAGGCAGTTTGTGAAAGTATTTTCTATACTCTCAAACCACTAGAGAAGTCCAGTGGCTCCCTCCGATCCAGTATACTTCTGAGGGAAACAAGAGCCGAATTGCTTGAACGTGATCGGTGCAGGCAAATTCATGTTGTTATTATTGTTAACTGCATTGGCTTGGTTGAGCTGAGCAACCAGATTCAGAAGAATTTTCGCCATTTGCTAGGCAATAAGATAGCAAGTTCATGATTTATATCATTGTTCTGGTTATCGCAATGAGGAGGTGTCCTAAAAGAAAAAAGAGCAAACACAAGGGAACGAGTGAGATCACAAGAGATAGAATATTTTGAAAATTTAAAACCTTTAAATGAAACAAGAAAGCATGAGGATATAAAACATAAAGATTGTAATCATTTATTCATTAGTTAAAACAGTGACAAATCAAAGTTGACACTCACCCCAAGAGTTCCCAGGTAAGCATAACAGGTTCCTTGGTTGATTGGGATTCATACGAAATGCTTGCATAGACAGAAAACTTAGAGTACAGAAATCCACCCTTATAGATTACATGTGTTTTTAGTTATTATTTAAACCCAAGACTTTAACAAGTTATGAAAATTTAAGGCTTTAAGTCTAAAAATAAATCATCTAAGGATAGATGATGATTTTATATAATATGGAGAACTAATAATCTAATCTAAGAAAAGGATTGGGATAAAGATAAGGATAAGGATAAAGAAGAAAAATAATAAAGATCATGAGATAACTCATGTTTGGTGTCCTAGGAATGTTATAGTCTAGGTCAAAAGCATTATAATAACCTAAATCCCTATAACCATGACTCTCATACCAATCTGTAACACTCCAACCGATGACAGAATACATCGGGGCATCACGTCCATAAGATTGCCTAATAGCACATGGAAAAGCTAAATTAAAGTTTCAATATATATTCCATCCAAATTAAATTTGTACAAACAAATCACATCGTGTTAGGATTTGAATTTTCACTTGTGTGCTTTGGTGTATGATAGGTGAAGTATTTAATGTTAATAAATGAAGTGAAATGAAAATGGAAAGATGAATTGTAGCAGATATAATTGAGCACACAAGAGTTGAAAGTTTATCAAACTTGAATTACTGATTATAATCAAAAGATTACAAGAATGATTCTACAAACTCCTCCTTAGCCTGATCACTCACAATCTGTTCGTACAAAAGGAATGTATGTTATGTGATTAAATAGATCTATTACAGGTGAGATCTATTTATACTAAGTACAAACATCTATTTACAATCAGGCTGACATTACCCTGATAGCGACATCTAACATTCCTAAAGAAAAGATTCCACGGATGTTAAATATATTTGATGGAATTAACAACTGATTAAATATACTAAACATTTGTTTTGACTAACACTTTTATATTGATAAGGTCTGTTGTTTAAACCTCTGTTAACTAGTTCCAAACATCTACTTAGGCCTAACAGTTGTTTGGTCATCACCATCAGTACTTTATCTTCAATAGGGCTTTGGCCTTTGAACAAATGTTCTTTCTTCTTCAACAGTGCTTTGAAATCTTCAAACAGATGTTCTGTTTAGTGTTTAAGATTCACTATCTTGGGGAGAGTTGTAGATCATTACTTGTTTATTTCTTGTCAGAGTAGTTAATTTTGGCTTTCGATATCATCTGTCTTTGTAGGACCAACCCATCATTTAAAGTAAGACAACTATAACAGTGGTTTAAATTAAACTAAGTCCAAGCCCTGATATCAAACTTGAACTTCAATCAGACATTATAACCTAAAATATGTTGAAAGGAAGGGTCAACTATAATAGTGGTAAGCACATATAAGTTTTCATGATATAATAATAAAATATTTTTATACAATTCACATGTCAAAGCATCATATTTAAAGCCATATGTGAGAACAAATAATAACAAACAACGACATACAATTGCCATGTAAGTCCAAATCATAAAGCATAAAGATAATCAAGCAAGGACATGTAATGAATTGTCTAGGTTGCATAGTTCATAAAATTCAAGGTTGCATGCATGTTTCATCCACAAAGTTGTAATAAAAAGGGAAATATGAACTCATCTTAGGTAGCAAAACAATCGCACGAAGTTGTAAGTAATATAGGCGTTTAGGAGGATCCCAAAGTATTACCCTATAAATTAAATAACAATTTTAATTGGTAATTAACATATAAGATTCAGTAGTTTCTTTTGCAATAAAACCAACTCCAAGATTGACATTATGAAAATGATTATCAATACCAGTGAATGGAACAAAAACCATTTGTATCCACACAAAATGTAAGTAAGAAAAATAATGATAATGTTAAAACTCATATAAAATATACAAAAAACTTACTTATACGTTTTAAATGGTTGCATCAAACGATATTACATCACCAAAAGTCAAATAATTCATTTTAGAAACTTCATCTTTCTAAAATAACCTGGTCAGACAACCATTGGAATTTGGAGTATAATTAATTGAAAAATCCCGAAAATATTCTTTCTTATTAGTTAATCTTTGAACAATCATTTCAGCATCATACTCTCTAATAAAACATTTTAAATCTCTTTTAAAGTTCTTGCAGTCCACAACAGTTGTATCAATCTCTTCAAAACCACCATATTATGTCCTCATTATGTGAAATGATTTAACATGATCTAGATTTAATGTTGACAAATAACACACCCTTTTTTGTTTCACAACTGATAAATTTCTTGATGAATGAACAAAATGCATGTCTTCTTGAGAAATCAAAGTATGGTTATGTTGTTTTACAATCTTATGTATACTTTATGATTTACCATCATTCAAAGATAATGAAATACGTGTTTGGCAACCCGTATGGATGGAAGGCCTATTCCTACCCTTCCTTGATTTTTTTCAATCATTAAATTCTAGAGTATTAAACTTCCTAAATGGCTTATAATGTCATACCCAATCGTTGGCGGAATCATCGGGGCGGATGTAATTAGATTGCTCGAGACTTCATAACACTAAATGTGACAAGTATTTAATAAATAATATTTCATTTCATTGCTAATGGTTCAAGTACATGAATTGGAAAACAAAAATACAACAAATATTGCATGATTAATTTATAAACATGAATTTAAAGTTTGGTGCTTTTCTATCCTTCCTATCAAGTTCCATTCGTCGTCGTCATCATAGAATTCCTGCAATACATATTAAAGTATAGTTCAATACAAAGTATTGGCAAGCATACAAGTTTGAATACAAGCGTAAATATAAAAGTTTAAACGAATCCACATGGCATAATAGTTAACTTAAATTATCACATAATACTAAGCATGCAACCATACGTGTCGACCCAAAGTTTACCGCTAGCGTAATCTTATCGTCGCAGCGATAAGACCCTTATGAATGACTTAACATGACCTCACGAATACGGGCGGTGCGTTACTCCTTATAGCGCTATACATGTTAAGGGAGGCTTGAAACAAGTTAATGACAAATCATAGCACATGTAATGATTCTAGCATATATGAATTCTAGCATAACGTATTAAGCATGTATGACAGATTGTCTGTTTGTAAGCATGTTTGTAAATGTATGTGTGCCTTTTTAATAAGGAATAAGTATTGCACCAAAAAGTGTCGAAAAGTAAAAGGGTCATGTATACTCACAATTTTGCAAAGCTTCCTGATTATCCGTGTTTTGGCGAGTTGATGTGAATAGGAGAGTGAAGGTGTGTGAGTATTCGGAATGTTAACGGAGGATTCGGATTAGAATTAAAGTATGCGAAATATGTATATAAGAAAATAATTATCTAACCTTAAACACTCGTTCTTGACACTATAAATCTTGTATGGGTTGATGTGATTTCATGGGTCAAGATACCCATTAGAATCGTTAACGAGAGGTTCAAGATTTATATAATATAACCTATTACCATGACAAGTAACCATGTTGATCATCATCAAGGATTTGGTTTTGTATATATTTTTATCATATAGTTTATATAATAATTCTAAGCTAAGTCTACCAAGGATATCATAGATTGTTATATAAGTCATGCATGGAGGTAGGAGGATAACCATCCTTTAACCTCATTGTAAGATTCACCAATACCCAAATCATCACAAGGATGATTCGAATGGTCATGAATGAAAAGGAAATGTATCATAATTACTATACCAAGTAGCCAAGTAACTTTTAACCCGGAGCCTGCACCGACATAGCCAAGGCTTCCAAGTATTCACACCTATACCAAAACACAAGTCTTGCCATCAACTTCATGGCAAGCTCAGATGGTTTCATCACTTGTGGGTTGCATAAACCCTTGCAAAAACAGAAAGTTTAGAGATGTTTGCACCTCTTAAACTCATAAGAATTTATTCCCAACAAGTCTCATAACCTTTGATAGGTTTTAGAACAAGTAGGCACAAGATTCAAACAAGTTTTAGTAAAAAAAAAAAGCAAGATACAAAAGTATAAATGAAAGCAAAATTTTAATCCTACTTTGGACCTCAAATGTGGTGAGGTTTCACCTTAGTTTGCCAAAGCAAGCTTGTGAAAACCTTCCTAGTGGTTGTCCAAGTAGAAAGAAAGAAGAAACATAAGATAATAAGAAGAAAAGTGAGCTAAAACTCACTTAGAATGGTTGCAACTTTCTACCAAATCTTGGAAATTATAGAGTAAGCAAGAAGATTTGAGAGTGATTTGAGTGTTTGGAGTGTGTTTAGGAGTGTATGAAGGCTTGTATTTATAAGTGGGGACTAGGGTTTGAGAGTTAATGAAAGTGGAAGGTGATTGGAGGAGAAAGGAGGTGGAGAAGGGTGAAATCTGATTGGCTTAAAAAAGGTGGAAGGTGATTGGAGGAGAAAGGATGTGGAAAATCTTTTAGTTTTGTTCCCTGCACTTTATAACTAGGTTATTTTATGCCGTTTTCTTGTATTTTAGCTTGGTTTAGGTATCCAAACTGTTTATTAAGTCTCGTTTTACGTATAAACACGTATTTAAAGATTGATTGCGTAAATAACACAAATATGAAAGGTAACACGTATATGTATAAAATGAATTTCCATTATGATCAAAGCTTCGGATTACAAGATCGGAAATGAACCACAAATTGACTTGATTACAAGTTTCTAAAAATAGAAATACGATTACACTTTCTAAATATAGAAAGTACAAAATACGAAGCGTTACAATAACCCTCCTTTGAACATGTAAAATACTTATATGTGATAATACATTTTTTTCAACTTGAGAACCTTTCCTTACACAAACCCATCCCTTTTGGCAGACGTTTGATAAAAATCAGATGCAACATCTAAAGAAGAGAAAATCATGTCAACATCTGATGTTATTAAAGAAGATATACTAAGTTTGAAAGTCTTTTCAACAGTAGTTGATGCTGAAAGCCAACAATTATATCTTATACTCCAACATCTAAATACAATAGAAAAAATAATTATTCTATAAATTAAAACATATGTTTAATTACTCTATATATTAAAATTACTCTGCTGATATAAACGCTACACAAATTATTCAATAAAAATTACACTACTGATGTAAAATCGCTCTACTTATTTGAACAAATGTATCCCTATAAAAAATTACTCTGGTTATACTAAAAAATCAATATATACATGATGTTAAAACAACTCTAGCCATAATTACTCTACAGATATAAAAATAGCCCTACATCAATTATTCTATAAAAGTTATTCTACTTTACTCTACTTATTTGAACAAAGGTATCATGATAAAATTACTCTAGCCAAAATTACTCTACTGATATACATGATTTTAAAACAACTTTATTCATAATTACTCTACTTATATATAATAAAAAAAAACCCTACACAAATTATTCTATAAAAAATACTCTACTCATGTTAAATTACTCTACGTATATGAACATTGGTGTCCCCATAAAATTACTCTACTTATTGAATAAAGGTATCCCTTTAAAATTACTTTAGCCATAATTACTCTATACATATAATAATAACACTATATAAAATCCTCTACTAATGTAAAAAAAATTAATCTAACTATACCAATTCATATTATAAAAAATAAACAAACAATCAAAACGAGACAATTAAAAGTTACAAACCTTGCCAAATAAAGTTCAATTGTTCAGCCATTGATAATGAAACAACGATGCGATCAATCAATTTTTGGAGAAAACTGAATCACCCACTAAACCCTAATTATAAAATCAAGCTACAAAATCTGATTAAACCATGAAGGAATATGAAATAGAATCAGGGTGCATTGATTGGCAACAAACAACGTACTATTGGCATGAAGGAATTACAGGTTGAGGAAATTACAAAAATGTCACCGCTCTTTTTCAATATATCAACACTTCACACGTTTTGTACGTTAAACGTATTTGTATTTGATAACGTTTGTACGTTCAACGTATTTGTATTTGATCTTGTGTCTATATTATCAAACTCATGTCATTAATACATCAAAACAATTAATCTAAGAACAAATAAATGAAACTGGACCAGTGGTATTAGAACTACATTCCTGTGTTGTCCATCTATTTATTTATTTTTAATTCATAGTATACAAGTATAATATTTCCTTTTATCATCAATCAGATCATAGCCAATTTCGTAACTTCAATCATTCGAAGAAAAAGAGTTTTGACAACGGTTCTATTATAAAGCCATGTGCATACAGAGTTTTATACGTAGATTAGAAGGATGATATACTTAATAGTGGTGAAGCTTCATAGACAAGCTCTGACTGACACTTGATGAACATCTACGAAGTTGAATTATAGTATTCAATCCATCATAGACAACATGTTCTAACTATTTACTTCCTCTGATAAAAAAATCAGAGGGGAAGGTTTATCATCAAGGACCCTATGTTGGAAATCAGGTCTTCTTCAATATAATCAAACAATAGATTAACAAGAAAAAACTAGTTGATTAAAATTGAAGGTACATAAACCCTAAACGATAACTCCTATATACACTAAACAACCCCTTAGAGAACAAGTAACATACTCCTATAAGGAAACCAAATAAAAATAAACTAAAACTAATATAAATCTTAAATCTTCCTACTAAAATAAACTAACCCATTTAACATCCTCCAACTTTTGAGTATTGACAAGATTAGTTCCAACAATCACCCCCTAATCTTGTTAAGTTCCTCCTAGGTGTTGAGTAATACCAAGTAAGACCCGAAGTTCTTCCACTTCAATACTTAGTCTTTTATGTTCGCTTTGCATCAACACCTTTCTTGCAACCGACACAACACCACACCTCTTGTTTTCTGAATCCTTTAGGATCACACCCATAAATTGTCCAAACATTTGAATCATCAACCACAAACACAACCACATCCTTTCTCTTCCACCTTGATCAAACCTGCTACCTCACCACCTTTGAAGTCTGTTGTTGATCCGATCTAACGCTGCACGCACCTGGATTTTCTCCTTTGATCAAGTATACAATCACTACTCCTTGATTGCTACGGTCTTGTTGTTGTGGATCACAACATCGATCACTACAACCTGCTACTGTTTTATCAACAAACCCTCTTGCACTTGCCTTCGTGATTGCAACAATCTTTTTTCCTTCCCTTTATTATACCAATCTGATAAACCACTCTGATACCAATTGTTAGAAATCATGTCTTCTTCAGTATAATCAAACAATGGATTAACAAGAAAGAACTAGTTGAATAAAATTGAAGGTATATGAACCCTAAACGATAACTCCTATTTAAACTAAACAACCTCTTAGAGAACACGTAACTTACTCCTATAAAAAAAATAAAACTAATATAAATCTTAAATCTTCCTACTAAAATAAACTAACCCATATAATATGCTCCAACTTTTGAGTACTGACAAGATTAATTCCAACACCCTACTCAATAGGTAGATCACGATAGGAAGTAGTTGACATTTAATGGAAAAGGTCATGCGTATATATTGTTGCCATGGCCTTGCACAATATTTTTAAATATCATTTTTTTTTGTATAAACTTTGTTCCCATTCCAGTAGAACAATGTTGAAAACGGAGTTGTATTCAAAAGAGAATGTTTTAAATCATAAGTTATAGCGAGTGTCGGTAATGTACCGGTATCGTGACGAACCTAACCGATTCTGCAAGAACAACATTCGTACTGGTGTCGTTACGAAACGTTACTGATATTCGTTTATATGGTTTTTGATCGATATAAAACATGTGTCATTATTCTTTTGAGCTCTTTTCGATTGCTATACCAAGTGTGGACACCATACTGAGAACATAATGAATCTAGCCGATAATGATCAAATTCTCACTGTAACGCATCGGGAAATTAAACAAGTAATGTGTCAAAATTAGCAAAGTGAACCCTCAAATTTTCTTTTGAATCACATATTATTTCAAAATGTCTATAATATGTTACTTGTCCCCTTAATTTCTTTTAATAACAAGCATGGTATTTTTTCAATCAAAACCTAACTGAATTTGTTAAGTGGAGTATTTTATATCGATCAAAAACTGAAGCTATCCATATCAGTCTATGGTTAATCAAAACAGCAGAACGTTTTTTTTCCATAACCATAACTATAAGTTATAACAAAAAATCAGTTATATGTTCGGTTTTACCCATAACGGATCCAAAACAACACATTCTTGCACTACTTTTGTTACCTTTTTTACCCAAGTGCACATGAAAAGGGTGGCCGGTAAACCCAGAAAAAGGAAAAATGAAGTTATCCATGTCAGTCCAATTGTGTTAGATTTTACAGTAGCACCTAAAGATTTTAGTTTTAGACATTAAGCACCGTTTGGAATCTTATACATAAAAAAAAATATTTTTTTGTAGGGTATGTTGTATTTAAGTCACAAGAAAGATAGAAATATATAGAGCAATGATGGATAAATCTTGATTGCAAATCTCATATGTGGTGAAAGATATTACTATGATGATGGTTTAGGGAGGCATTTGACTTTTGGCATAAAAAAGCGAAAGTGGTGAAGAAAAAAGCCAATAACCTTTTCTACACCCTTTTTGTCACACTTCCTCCCAACCCCACATCTACCCACCTTTTCTTTCATGTCCCAAACTAAACTATAATATAGTTAATGATCTCTTCAATTACACACATAGATCTAACTTTCACTTTATTACCATAAGATCATTAATATATCAAATTTAATCATTGTATTAGATTATATTATTATCAAAAGTTCAAACTATACATAAAGATTGCTATATGATTATTTTATACAAGCAAAAGATAGTTTGATTTCTAGTTTTAAAAGCTAATGATACAAATTTAAATTAAAAAAAATTGTAGATTCTTATTTGAATTTTATAGATGTCTTTTGTACTATGATTGCATATATTTTGGCATGCATAAGGCATCTTAAAAATAAGAAAGGATATATCTATATATTATTTCCTTCATCTTAAAGGTCGATCAATAATGGTTAAAACCAGGTTTTATTAGTCAAACTAGGAACCGAAAACATCATCCGTTATGTTGGCTTAGTTGAATCATTTATTAACATATCGGTCAAAATCAACTGATATTAGTAAATACCGGAAAAACTTTTGGATAGACGATTATTTGGCCAACGAACACAAGAAATACATTAGTAGAGTGGAAAGAGTTGCCGATGTTTTGATGGTAAGGTTGATAGGATCTTATATACATTTTATAGTGATGGACTTAATAATGCTAGGATGGGTATGAGCTTTGATGAAAACTTAGGGAGGAATGTTAACATTATTGGTGGCATGTCCAGTTCGACATGCAAAGAGAATTAGTGGGAAAATAAAAGTCAGTGGGGTTTTATCAGGTCAGAGTTTAGATGGTTATAGTTTGCGTTGGAATGTATCACAATTATAATTGGAATAACGTTATTCCCTTTTAAAACCTTGTTATGCTGGGTAATGAAGAAACTAAGATGGAAAACCAATCCCCAAAGTTAACAGAATTTAACTTTCCTTTAACTAGTGACGAGGAATTCTATAATGAAACCATTTGTGGGGTTTAAGCCCCTATTAGAAGCGTTTTCTGTCATGTAGATATCACGTCAAAAGAGACATTTTTAGCAAATTAATGGTGATCAAGCCCCTTTCTTACTATCGTTACCCAATGATTAATAATTTTACAATTTATTATTATTATTATTATTATTATTATTATTATTATTATTATTATTATTATTATTATTATTTTTATGTTAAATTAAAAAACAACTAATAGTATCATTAAAAGTTGGTTTTTCGTATTATTATTATTATTATTATTATTATTATTATTATTATTATTATTATTATTATTATTATTATTATTATTATTATTATTATTATTTTCTTTCGACTTATTTTCAATTGAAGGAAATTTTAGAAGGTCCGAAAACATTTTAGGATTTAACTATTGAAATGTTGACACATAAACTGAAAACGACCTCTCAAACCCTTATTACTTATTACATTTGAAACATATCATCATCAACTGGATACATACACATGTTTCCTCAATTAAACACTTAATAATTAATTCAAAAAATAGTTTTCTAAGTGCCCCCCAAGGAAAAACCCACCCACACAAATCAACTAGAATTTTGAAAGCTCCTCAAACTGGACATAACAACAATGAACAACTAAGTGGACGATGGAGAACGAACAGGGAACAACATATTAGTAGATTGCTTCTCAACATATTGTATCCATCGTTTGATTGGAGGTGCAATAAAATTGACCTAAAGCCAAGGCTTCAATTCTCAATACATGTTGCAAATGTTTTGTTTCTCATGGATGGAGGTGTGCGGTGTCTCTTACCTCTTGAGGCTATGAGGGGAGTGACGAGGCAGAACTGTAGAAAAAATGGAGGTAAAAGTGAAACAATTCAAATTTTAATGAATGGTAAGGATGATGCGGGCTTAAAAATGTGTATCGAGTGAAACTCTAAGAGCATTCACAATATGTCCCCTAAATTCTGTGAGAGAGTTTTTGGTATTATGAAAAGTGATTGTAGATGGTTGGAAGTGGTTCTGAGTAGAGTAGAGAGAAATATTATTGTTTATCTGTAAATTTAGGGGACACTGTTTACTCTATATAATTTTTTAATATATTTTGAAAGTGGTTGTGAGTAGAGAAGAGAGAAAATGTAATGATAAAAGTATAAAAAAATATTATTTAACTGAAATGAGAGAGAACATGTAGTTGTTTTTAGTGAAATTATAAGGTAAATAAGATGGAAGGGATGTGAATGCTCTAAGCAGTGGATTAAAAAGTGGTATATGGATCTTGGGTATATAAGCCTAGGAAATGGAAGGTTATGTGCAAGCCCATGAAAGGGTATTATGGTAATTTAATAAACCCTACAACCTGATAGGCAACCCCTATCCATCTTTTCATAAGCAAGTTTCAACTCTAAACCTTAGAGAGAGAAAGTTAGAGAGAGAAAGTGACATTTGGGTTAGGTTAATGTTGTTTTCTTGCAAATGATATAGGGAGATAATCACGGTTTTGATCTCGCATCATCTACCAGGATTCATGAATGTAAAGTAGTTAATTTGAAAAAGGTTATGAAGTATTTAAGCTCGGTTTGAATGCTTCAGCTCAAAAGGATTAGTTTCACGTAAAAATTGTTATGTTTTTTATGTTTGAAGCATTTAAGCTGATTTGAAGGTCTCGACTTAACAAGTAGCATTGTGGTGATGATTATTATAGGATAATCAAATCTGGGTAGTGATCATTATTACTTGTGAGGTTATAATAATTAATGAGGATTTAAATGATGAATACTTTTTTTATGAAATGGTGTACGGTTAGGATGTTACTAACCCGAAAATGATGAATACTAAATAAACTTGGCTTAATTGTTCATTTACTATTAACATGGAGACTTTGATTATTTAACTAAAGGTTAATTAAATCAATTAAAAGAAATCAAATATATTTTTATTTTGCCTACGCTATAAATTGAATGTTACCGTTTTGCTCTCTGTGGTTTAGTCATTTTAGCGGTTTTGCCCCAATTATTTAAAAAGTGTTATTTTCCTCTGGTAGTTACTATGTTTTCTCCATTTTGCTCTATGGTCTTAACTCCTTCCATGATGTCTACGAACTAGGACATTTTAGTAATTTTAAAAATAATACTAAGGGCATTTTGGTAAATTAATATTAATTAAATTAAATATTATATATAAAGAAAAACCCCCTTTCTCTCTTACCCCCTCCCCCCTCTCTCTCTACCTTATCTACCGTTCCACCACCCAACCAGCCACCACCACACCCCCGCCACCACCACTAGTTGATCAACACCATTACCTCCTCCCCTTCACAGGTCTGAATATTAATGGTCTGAAAATCAATTTTCCCCTCAAAACAACCAAACCTGAATAGGGTGTTCAAGCCCTAAAGACCTGTTACCAACCTCCAAACCCTCGTTTCTTTCTGACTCGTCTTGAAGCAACGGTGGCTGAACTAAACCAGTGCAACTTGAAAATTGATGGTTTCCTACTAGATCTACTAGTGTGGAGATGGATTGTTCACGGGTCATTGATAAGTATTTTGACTTGACCCGTTAACTTTAGAATTTCGCTCGGTTCCGCTAGATTAAGTGTTGACTGGATAGAATGTGGTTTATACCTGCCCGAGTACAAGGTCTCGTTGGATAAGGGTTATTTAACCAAGCATTCTGATTTGGAATGGTTTTGAAATCATTTAACCTATTACAACTAGTTTATACGAACTTTGTTCGTATAATTAGTAATGCACGTAAAAGCGGGTTCGGGTGATCGAATGGGTCTATGACGAGTACGATAAGTCAAAACACATTTTATGATGTTATATAATTGATCTCGTGGTATAATTACAGATTGCATAAGCTTATATCCCATTTATTAACTTTTATACACAAAATGGTATTTTTGACCTTTTTAAGAAGCATATCTTTGGCTCGTCATTAGACTCGATCAAACGTAATGATTAGAAGGTATAGTCATAGAGGGTTATTCTCTGTATTATAACGATATCTAGTTGGGTTCAATTGGGTTTTAAGGTTGACCAAACAAGTCAGAATCGAAAGTCAAAGCAGTAGTCAAAGTGTTTGACTTTCGACTTGGAATCGAATGCTAAACTAAATATGACGAGTTGGGCATGTTAAAACAAGTCTTAGGGTGGAAGGGATGCTCAAACATATGGGAGTGGTAAAATCTTCACTTAGCTAATCAAAACTCCCCTCTCCACTCTCCATTTTGCACTAAAACATTAGGGGTGCTCCACCCAAACAATTTTTTCTTTAAAACAAATAATAAATGTGTGATTGGTTGGAAGAGAGTGAGCCCACCATTAACCCCCTCTTTCCTCTTCCCCAATACGGTTGACTACCCACCGATGATCAACCTTCACCAAGTCAAACAGGGGACCGGCGGTGCATACCCGCACAACAAACCCAACTCCCTACATATGTTACCAAACCCGCCGCAAACCACCCTTATAATGTTATATAAGCTATTATAATGCCATAACTTACGGTAATAATACTTAAAAGTACATTTATCATAAAATATATAAATTACATTTTGACTTTTATTTAATAAATGTTTGACCGTCATTTCGCCTATTAACAGGATGGTCAGAGGGTACAATCACAGGGGACTAATACCCCCATTATTACGATCACGTAGGAAAGTTAACATTGAACTTTGACTTGATCGGATCGGTCAAAACCAAAAGTCAAACTGCTTGATTTTCGGCTTAAATTTAGCTAATAACTTAAATTGACTCGAAAGAACACTTACTAGTAAAGAAGGAAACACTTAGAACTTGAGGGCGGAGGCTTCAAAGACATTGATCAAGCTCCTAAGTAGATTATAGAGTGAATGAGAAAGGTGTGAAGAACAAAGTGCAACAAGCATGTCTATTTATAGTGATCTTGGAGACAGGAGGTGAAGCCACATGTCCCAGGCGTTCTGAGGAGAAGATTAGTGGCAGACACCATTCTTCAAAAGGATAAATGGTGGTAAAATCGTGATTAGGTGGCAGGAGAGCAAGGCTGCAGCTTGCTGTCAACACAGGCCTTACAGACGCCTTGTGGTCCGTAAGGGCCTCGGGTGCGCAAAAACTTCAAACCCCTTGCGTTCATGGGAGAACTCTTGAAATGAATTTTTTTCATTTTTGCACATTCAGTCCCTCAACTTTGTTTCAACTCCTATTTTCATGGATATTGTCCCTTTTCTTCCACAAATCGAAAGATACGGAGTGTTCGAACGCGTGTCGCTTCATGATTTAATAAATATTCAGGTTGTTACATATTAATTAAAATTAAATTACAATTTGATTTATTAAAATTTATAACATAAAGTAACACACAGAATTACTTCAACTGCAACCGTATACACATAGTGAATGAAAACCACTAACTAAAGCAATTACCCACGTGTTCAAGAATAACTCTCCTAGTACTTCGCTAATTTCACAAGCATGTATATAATTTAATAACCAATTAAATACATAATAGAATAAGAAAGACAAGAATACATAGCCAATCATATTGTCTTACCGAAGACACCTCCTCAGTATCAAGCAATTAAGTTTTTTTTTTTTACGGCAAATAACATTTTATTCATCACCAAGTCATGTACAATGTTTTAAGACGATCAAGACATTAGATTGAAAAACATCATACAAAAAACAGTCCCCACATTACACCAGTGAGTTACTAAATATTTACTCGCTTATAATGAAATAGACCCAACTTTGCCTATCCAAATTCCTTTGCTTTACTCTATTTTTCATCCAAAGAAAGGTCATTGCTTGTACTTACCCGGAAATTTTCTCTTTTAACACCCGCTTACCTGAAAAATTAGATCATTCCTAGCCTTCCATATCTCCCAACATGTCGTTAAGAAGATCATTTGTAGAGCCTTTTTCTTGAAGTTGGACAACTCCATTTCCTTATGGAGATTCAATAACCCTCGAATATTGCAAGATGAAAAAATAGGTATTTTGCACCAATTACACACATTGGACCAAACTTGTGATGCCACATAACAGTTAACAGACAAATGATCCTCATCTTCCTCGTGAGAGTCGCATAATCTGCACATCGTTGACCCCCGATGCACATTTCTTTTCTGCAGATTCTTCAATGTGGGCAGCCGGTACTGGGCAGTTTTCCAAGCGAAAATATTGGTCTTTTTCGGAACTCAGTTAACCCATTCCGTCGGACAGTACCGTACCAAATACCTTGACAAAATAGACCCGTAAGAAGCCACCGAAAATACCCCTTCATTGTCCGCGCTCCACTTCTATCGATCATTGCCCGCAACCAACGAAATTGAGCTGCGGATACCGTTGATCTGTAGCAATTGTTGTTGTTCTGTGGCCGTGATTGGGGCCTGTTTCCACTCCCAATCATTTGCTCGATCCTGCACCGTTGCTTCTTTATTTTTCTCCAATGTAAATAGTTCAGAAAACCGGTCTTTTAGCACCCCAACATCACACCACTTGTCAAGCCAGAAGTGTGTGTTGGAACCATCGCGACTAACCGCTTCCAACAAATCCGAAATCTGCAAGTCCGCGTTGCTTAGGTCCTTTCAGTTTTAATAATCCCGATCCAAACTCCGCTAACACTTTCTTTAACCGACAGGTAAGACCACAGATTCGGATTAAAAACTCCGCTAACACTTTTTTAACCGGCAGGTAAGACCACAGATTCGGATTAAAATGAATAGCCGTCACACTTCGATGCCAAAGATTATCACGTTCGTTCTTGTATCTCCACCACCATTTTAGAAGAAGACTAGCATTCATGTTTCTTAGCGACCCAAAGCCAAGCCCCCCTTTTTCTACCAACCCTACCACCGGATCCCAACATACCCAAGCCATTTTAGATTTGTCTTCGTATCCTTCTAATAAAACGTTTACGAAGTGCCTCTAGAGAGTCTAACACGCACTTTGGAGCTCTATACAACGAGAAGTAATACAAAGGCAAACTATCTAGGACGAATTTTAGAAGAGTTGCATGACCGCCTACCGATAGCGTTTTCGCCTTCCACTTTGATAATCTTCCTTTCATACAATCAATTACACATCTCTAGTGTTTTGCTTGATTTATATTTGCTCCAACCAAAAGTCCAAGATATTTGCACGGAAACTTCCCATCTTGACAATTAATTCCATTATTATTTGGTAGCTTTAATATTTTCGCTAACAAACATTATTTTTAGGAAGAACTTTGGTCTTCGGTACCAATGTTTGTCTATGGTATCAATTTGTGTCTTCGGTATCAAGTCTGTCTTGGTTATCAAGTTTATTCTTTTGTATCAACTTTGTTATTCACTAACATCTGACAAAAAACGGGTTCTAAAAACCCGCTCCGTTTTGTAATTCAAGTATACGCTATGATGTTTCGTTATGCATTTATGTTAAGCGTTTATAGTTCGTTATATCATTAGTATTAAATAAAAACAATATAATAATAAAGTTAAAATAATAATAATAATATTAATAACTAAAATATAAATAATAAAAATAAAAAGAAAACTAATAAAAGGTGTGGACTACGGGTATCGAACAAGGGTCTCCACCCAAATCAAACACTCAACACACCACTACACCACACACACACACAACTGTTATACCTCCAAGTCAAATGCCATTTATATCAAAATAGCTCTTGAAATCAAATTCAAGAAGACCCGCCCAGTAACGGCTGAGATCTTCATAACAATCATCAATTTCAGTTTCTTCTACGATTTAAACATGTGAAACAGTTTCCTAATCTTGAATTAGACTCAATTATTGAATCAGCAACGTTCAATCGGTTACCCAATCATAGCCAAATTTAAAATTTTGACCGAAAAGTTTAAACCAAAAAATTCAATTCAAGATGCAGACCTCATTTATAAATAATGATTATTTTAACCCTTTTAGAGCACAAACACTCTCGCAAATCTCTTTGCAAACTTTTGTTGTCAAGAACCCTTGTCAGAAACTTTTGTAATAGCCGAAAATTCGTCGAAATATCAACCTAGCCCCATTCGGTATAATCTTTACCCATTTTTTTTTCTTGTTATATTATTTATACCATGTGCAAGCATATAGAATCGTAAAGGGTATCCAAGCAAATCAAATTCAATCGGATTCATCGGGTTCAGTCTGTAAATTTTAAAAATGTAGAAGATTAACTGGACTTGTGTTTAAAAGAATTTAAAATGATGTTTTAACCGGGTTAGACACACAGTCCAGTGGTGGGACTGTGCGCATACAAGTCCAAGGTCTCCGGTTCAAGTCTCGTATATGTTTCCGATCCACTGAATTTAATACAACCTTTTTTAAAACCCAAATATGAAGCATCACAGTAAGTATATAAAATTAATATAAATCTTATTTCCTTCAGGTTAGTCACACAACCCAATTGGTCGGGCTGTGTGCAACACGAAGCCAAGGTCACGTGTTCGAGTCCGGTTCCACATGGTTCTTATAATTTGCAAAACCTTTTTAATTAATCAAAAAATAAGGTTTGTCTAGTAAGTATATAAAGGTAATTAAATTCCAATATATTTCGGATTAGACACGTAGCTCAGTTGGTAGAGCTGTGTGTATGTAAACGGGAGGTCACACGTTCGAGTCCCACATGCTGCGTACAATTCCGACCCGTTCAACCCAAAAAGGAGCATATTTTTTATATTAAACTTTTGTTTATTTTCCTTAGAAACTATAATAAAATATAATCAAATACTATCTTTTTAAGCATCTAAAAATAGTAATAAAAACATCTAAAATGTCTAATAATAGGTAGAAATAATAAGTTTAACTAAGATATATATTACCGAATTATTACGTGAATATTTAGGGTAGTCTTTCTCGTCGGTTGGTATCTCTAACGCTAAATCGTGCGCACTCTTCATCAAATAAAAAACGCACCCACTGTGAGTGAATTCCTACAACTTCCCATTTTTATTCATGGTTTGGGGTGTATCATGTGTCGTTCTGATTATTTCACTATTTCAAAGCTCGTGCTATTATCTTGATGTGATCTAACGTGCTCTGTGATAATGTTGATTATTATTATTATATGTGGTTATATTTTCTCATTTCAGTCAAGCTCTCACATTAGGCCCATTTGCTCCCTGTTACATACGGGTAGAGCGTCACGTTGCTTAATTAGATCAGCTCCGTTTGATTGAGTCTTGATCTCACAGCACATCGCTTATCGTGCTCACATATACATTGCTAGATGATTGTGTGGTTTGTGGTTTAGATTACAGATACGTTGCTCATATTTGGATAATGCACATCTTGTTAAATAATAAACATACAATTTTTTTTAATAACTAAACGGGATTCACTTGCCAACTTATGTTGACCCAAATATCTATTTTTACACATGATACAGGTGATCAGGTTGAAGCAAGTAACACATAGGACTTTTGCTTTAGTAGAAAAATAAAGAGATACTTGAAAGTCTTGTTTAGAACATTTTGTGTTTGTATGGATTATGTGTTGATTGGAATATTTTTTTTTAATTTGAAATAATAAATATGAAACTTTTATAATAGTAAATGTCATGAGTTGATGAAAACCCAATCATGCCCCGACTACCATATCCGCTGCGGGTCAGGGTGTGATAGTAGAAACATGTTTAGTATCGTTAAACATTATGTTCATTGTTTAGACGAAAGTTTGGATAAAAATAAACTAACCGAGTAGAAATTTCATTAGCATAACAACTAGTCAACACATATTGTATAAGCTTCCATTTCATACTGAAAGATTTTACATCGCTTAAGCACTGGGCGAGAACACACATTCGGTCTCCCCTCAACTCAAGAAGTTATGAAGTCCATGCGCATCACCATCACCGTCACCACCGCTACCGCCGTCATAACTATCCCGTCTATCTCGGATCTCGTACTTAATCTCCCTCCTCGACCCGTCATACCAAATATCATTAATTTATTATTATTTTTTATTTAAAGGTCAAAAATGCTATAAAAAACCAAAATACTTTCAGTTTTTTTCACAAAAGTCCTTCCACTTTTTTTGGACTTAAAAAACAAACATACTTTCTTTTTCGTCTCATAAAGTCTTCAAACAACTTTTTACATATAAAAGTCCCTCCAAATGTTAAATTTAAACAATATTGTGAATATATATATACATATATATATGTTCTACTTATTGATATCATGTTAGAAAAGAATTGAGATGAATTGATGTTCTAAGTTGGATATATGACAAACCAAAGTATATTCTATGTTTGTCATTTCTTTTCTATTTTAAATTCAATAAATTGATAAGAATAAATATTATTCGGAAGGCAGTATAATAAAATTCACGAGCATGGATGACATAACTTAAAATAAAATAAAAACTTATAAAATGGTATGTATAATTTAAACTCGATAAAAAAATATAACATAATTTGCCAAATAATGTATTCTTGATTTCATAAAGTTTAACGTTTTAAGATACTTGTATGATACAACAGTAGAAAATATGTTGTTTTTCATGTATAAAAGCGGTTAGGGAAATTTTATGAGAGAAAAAAATAAAGTACGTTGGTTTTTTGTGTGTAAAAAAAGTTGAGGGAATTTTATAAAATAAAAAAGAAAATATGTTGGTTTTTTAAGTGTGAAAAAAGTTAACAATATATATATATATATATATATATATATATATATATATATATATATATATATATATATATTTGTAATTATTTTTACTTAAAAATAAAAATAAAATTTTAATAATTAAAAAACAAAAGAGAATGAGTAAATTACCAAAATTGCCCCTGAGGTTTGCGAATTTCCAAAATCATCTATTAGTTAACGATACATTTTAACTGAGTTAACGATTTTGATTGAAATGGCAACAAAATTGAAACATAATGGGTCCGGTTACAAAAAATAAAAAACCTTATTTTGGATGAAATAGATAAAAGTGCCTAAACCTTAGGGATGATTTTGACATTTTACTCGGTTAATAAAGTCGTAGACATTTGAGATGTAATATTTTTAGACAAACGATGTAAATAAAACCAAAATTATCATGAACCATATGAACGAGAATGATAGATGAGAGGGTTATCATTTAAGTTAATTATATGGATTCTTCTATTTATAAAAGAGAAAGAACCATTTTACTAAAGAGTTTGTAGATTAGTAGTATCAAATTGTATCTAACTAGTTTAACGTTCTAATTTTACAATGGATATTGATATAGATTTAGAAGTAGTTTTATTGGTCGTGAGTTAGCTGCTCAAAAGAACATTTACTATTAAATGAAGAAAATAAGAAACATATACATATTTTAGAAGACACACTTATAAAGCATAATTTTTCTATAAAAATATTAACATTTATACCTGTTTTTATAAATTCTCCATTCAAACATCAGTTAGTACAATAATTTAGCACTTGCACTATATAGTAGATAGATAAAACGTAAATAAATTTACCAAAAGTATATATATATATATATATAGGGCTGAGTTTGACAGAAAATTTTTAATAAAAAAATTTTAAAACTAAAAAAGTTTAAAAAAAAACTTAAAAAACAATCAAAAAGGTGAAAGAATTTTTTTTAAATTATTTTATTATTGGAACAATTTCTACAAATCTTTATATGCAAAAGCTTCAAAAATGAACTTAAAAATTTAATTTTTAGCATATATATTAAATGCATTGTTTCCTAGTTGTACACTTTTTTACTGTTTCTATTAAACCTCACACTATCTCTCTCTCTCTCTCTCTATATATATATATATATAAAGAAAGGGAGAGAAAAAGACTGACAATAAAAGAGAGAAGGAAACGATAAATTGAAACCCACCTTACTTAAAAAACAACCCAAAAAACTTCATCTTCATCAACTATCTCATGTGACCAGTGGTGCATGTTAAAAATGTATTTTTCAGACTATAACAAACAATGTTCCAGTCTGACAAAAAGAGTAAAAACTTATACTTTTCTCTCTTCTTTCTCCTGTTTCATCTAACACCAAAAATATGATAGCTATATTGTTAAATAAAATTCTCACTGTAAAAAATGTAACACGTTTTTGTATGCTCATTACAGATAAAATTTTTGTAAATTATAAGTTTTAAAATCCATACATTTCATATAGTTAAAAAACACTGTTGTAAAAAACAATAAAATAGTGTAATATGTGAGTTGCAAAAAAATGTGAAAAGCTAAAAAATGTAACACATTTTCTCTCCTCTCTCAAGTGTTACGAAAAATGGGATAAAGTGAGTAAAATGTTGCAACGAAAAAAGTGTAAACACATGGTAGCCTGATGTCAAATCCATCCGAGTTTCAGAGTTTTTGTGCCTTACATGGAATTCTTCCTATAATTAACTCTCAACGAGGAAACTCTGGAAACTCTACGTAACATTTTCTTTTGAAAAAATTAACAAATGTAATATATGTATTTTAAGAGTTTTGAGAAAAAAAAATTAGAAAGCGCTGAGTAAATTTTTTTAAAGTAACTTGTTTGTTACGTATGTAACAAATTGTTGATGTGTAGTGTTACATACTATTACGTAGGAAACGTTTTTATTCTTTTAAAAATAATCACTTGGTTCTTTTTTTATTTTTTTTATTTAGGCTTGAAATTATGTATGTTACATGCCCTAATATTTCACCCAAAGTGGGTTTTTATACTAACTCATCCACACACACACATAGATATAGGATGTGGTTCAATTAAGAACCACAATTAGTTGTGAGAACTTTGAGAACTACTACTTCTCACACAAGTTGGGCCACCATTTTTAACACAAACGTAGATGAAAAATGTGATAAACACATATGTAAAATAAATTGTTGAGCCGATAGTTATTTCTGATGTAAATTTTGTTTACGGAACGATAACATCACCAATAAAATTTTTTTACATCGATATAAATTTTTGCATGTGACATTTTTTCTTTTGGAACACGTTATTTTTTAAGAATTTTGAGAAAAATTTGAAAAACCTTTTGAAAAGCCTAATTCTCATGGTTCTCACAATTTAAGTTGGTTCTTATTTTAACTTTTTCATATATATAGGGGTGTGATCAAATAAAAAAGTTGGTTTTGCCTAAGTAGGATAAGAAAGAATTTTATACTTTTATTTTTCTAATCAATGGTTAAGATGAAAGTGTAGAAAAAAATGTAATGGTACTTTTAGAATAGCCTATTTGTTGACTTTTTCTCTACAAATGCAAGACACATGCTTATTCCCGTATTTTTAAGCATTCATTACTTTTTCACAAGACTATTTTTCTATAAAAAATTAGATCATAAAAATGAGCATTTTTATCTTTAATTTGAATACCATATTGCTATATAATACATGAGAACTAAAAAAATCTGAAAAGTTGTCTTTGATTTTTATGTTGTATAACATTTTTGTGTTGAATTTTTTATACAAGAATCTGTATTTGCTTTTTTGTGTTGATCTTTTTGTATGGATTTTTTGTTCTGCATTTTTTTTTCTGTGCTAAATTTTTTTACTTAATTTTTTTTACTAGGCTTTTTGTGATACATTTTCTAGTACTTGGTTTTTTGTGCTAAAGTTTTTTTTACCAGATCTTTTGTATTATATTCTTAAAAAACAAAAAAAGTGAGAGTTTATGTTTTAGGATCAAAATATCTTTTCATACTACCTATAAAGAGTGTCACATATAATCACTATAATTCTTTTAAACTACTTAGAGAAAACCCACTTTTTAGTATATTTCATCCCGTTAAAATGATGTGTAGTGGAGAGCATGAATAATGCCCCCATCTATAGGCATTGTGCGATACGTGTCATCCAGTTAACAATGGGGCATTATGGGGCGTTTTTCTAAAATGGGTGTAGTAAGGATGTGGGGTATTATGTTAAAAGGGATGTACAAAATTAAATAAAAAAACATCAGAAAAGGGTATTGGCCAACCAAAAAGTAGAATATATGTTATTGGCCAATTCTTTTCATCTTTTGCGTGGAAAAAATGACGGCAAATCTTCTTTTTTGAAAACAACGCCCCGAAAGGCGAAACAAGAGCATTATGACATGTTTTTAAGAGAAAAAACACCCAAAAACTACCCACTAATGATGGTGTAAGCGTCAAACAAACGAAGGTGAATTTGTAATTTGAAATTTTTTTGAAGTTAAGAAAAAGATATATGGAGAACCAATCATGTTATGGTGATTATCCCATCAAATCAACATCCAAAATATAAGACATCAAAAAAGAGCAAAAAACAACCATAATTACAACTCCACCACCAATTCGTAATCAATGGCTTATATCACTCAATCAACATTTCAAGCCCCACGATAGAATTTCTACAGAGAAAATGTTTATACTTGTTTTTTGTTCATATAAAAACTACAATAATAGAACATAAACAAAAGAAATTATAGAAAATAATTAACCATTGATTGTTTTTATACTTTCATGATAATTAAATCATATTTAAATATATGCTAATAAGAAATTTGGCTCTGTAGCCGTCTATTTACTTACTAGTGTATTATCTTTTGTCGTGTAACAGTACAAAAATAATGAGTTACACAAATATTAAAAGGTAGATATCCTAATCGAACTCATTTCTTTGTTATATGAATCAACAAAAATACATTTTATTAGATATCGAATATAACAGGTAAATACTCGAATCTAATTTAGGGATGACAAAAAAAAAAAAAAGAAACCCTAACAGGGTATACTCAAAATATATGGGACAAGTATGACGGCTATAGAATTAGCTTTGAAATTGTTCGCGAGTGTGAGATTATGTTATACCCTACCCCAATTGTCCAAAACCACATACACGTTCACCCATCTATACATCAGAATCATGTACCTTAAACTTTTTATTTTTTTCCCCTTTAACCTTTTCTATTAGTGTTTTATTTTGTTATGTTCATTTTGTGAAAAATTAGATGTTTTTCGGCTATGTATTAATAATATTATTTAGATTTGCATGTTGTGAAGCATATACACAAAACTATATACAAAAATACAATGACAACATTTAATCATCATAAAACTTGTATGTACGTAATGCAATACATTTAGACAATAATTATAATAGTAAAAAAGAAATGTACTTTTAAATCAAAGCGGATATCTTTTTACAAACTAACATGTATGTCCGACACATGACGTGTAATTTGTCATACCCCGACCCGCAGCGGAATAAAAGTCGGGGCATAATTGGGTTACCACCAAAGCTCATGATTTTTACTAAGATGTTTCATATTTATTAAATTCAAATTACAAACTTAAATATCCAAAACAAAATTCATACAATTACATGAAAAGGAAACTACATAATTATTCCAAAGCATAAACTTGTTTATTCTTCTAGGCCTTCCTAAGTGTTTCCTGTCTCAGCTGGATCACCTGTATCATGTGTAAAACGGGGGAGATTTTGAGTAAACAAAAGTTGGCGAGTGAACCTTGATAAAACATATTTCTTTACTAATTTCTTGTTTTATTTAATAAAGAAAATTCGTGCAATAATCACATGTGAGCAAACATATATAGATAAACAAACACAAACCACTTTGGATGAGTATATGACATGAATGATGATGCATGTGAGATCAATGCTCAATCAAACGGAGCCGATCTAATGAGGCTCCTGATGCTCAACCCGTATCCCACGGGGAACTGATGGGCCTAATGAAATGCGTGCACTGAAAATGATAAATCCAATCTACATATAATTCACACAACAATTGATACACATTTGATATACATTTGATCACGGATATGATGTATGCACAAGTGTTTAAATAAAATAAAAGAATTATACGACACATGATACAGCCAAAAACATGATTAAAACGGTGAATTGATAGAGATTTACTCACAATGGGTGCGTTCTTTGATGACGATGAAGGCGCACGAATTTATGATTCAATCGACGAGGGAAAAACTAACCTAGATAATAACAAAATGATTCGATAAATAAATAAATTTTATTTGAGATTAATATTTTTAATTAGTGCTCTTAATGGGATTTTTAGATTTATTTTTGTGAGTTTAAGGAAATTTTCTAACTTTAAAAATCCTATTTTTAAGTATTTTTAATTAATTTTCCAATTAAATAAATAAATAAAAGTAATAAAAATTGGGTTGACTTTCTGACAGTTGACCGGGTCTGAGCGGCCAGACTGTGTTTATTCTATGCGGCTAATGAGGTTCGAACTCGGGACCTCTCGTATACGTGCACGCAGCTCTACCAACTGAGCTACGTGTCTAACCTGAAATATTCTCTGTTTTAATTATATATATATATACTAATTAACCTTAACCTTATTTGGTTTTATTAAAAATGATTTATATGGTCGAACCGGTTGCAGAGTCCCGGAGTCGAACTCGGGACCTTCGGTTCGAGTGCGCACAGCCCAACCAGTTGGGCTATGTGTCTAATCTGTTTAACTATTGGATTATATTCCTCTTATGTATATACTGTGACTTGATCTGGTTAGGTTTTAAAAATGTTGATTTTATTTCTGAAAGTCGGTAACATGTGCGATTCGAACTCGGGACGTGTGTATTGAAATTGCACACAGTCCACCGCTGGACTGTGTGTCTAACCCGGTTAAATATCCGTTTTTAATTATACTAATACACATTTTCATCTTCATCTTCTTCGCTTACAAAAACACAGAACAGTGAAATCCGACTGTTTTGTTTAATCGATCACGACTTATACTTGATTGAAATGGAAAGAAAATTAAGTGATATGGTATACCAAAACAACGAGTTTGCTTCAGATTTCCGGCAAGATTTCGTCGACTCTGATTTGCGGATTCCGGCTGAGTGAACTGTTTAACAGTTTCGATTATTGTGTTGAGCAATTAGATTACTAATCAAGAGATAGCAAGAAAGGTTTAGATGATTGTACTGATTAGGAGTAAGGCTTCGGTTCTCAGGTGATATTCCGGCGAGTGCGAGAATTAACGGCGACGTGTTCTGAGTGGACTAAAGCTTCAGGAGTGAGCGTGATTCTGAGCGAAAAGTTTACAAGGTGTTTGGGTGGGTATTTGTAGTGGAAAAAGGCCAATTGGTTCGAAATTAGAAGCCATGATTTCACGGTCAAGATTTAAATTTTCAAGGGTAACGGTTTTGACCAAATTGGGTGTTATGCGACGGTTATAATTGATGTCGAAATCAGTTTACGCGTTTCAGTCAAGGGGAAAAGGCAACATTAGCGGAGTCTTGGTTTTTCTCCGGCGATTTCACGTTCTGAGTGCGTGTTGATTTCCGGTTTTGATTTCGGGTTTACTTTAAGTATTATTTGTTTCAGTATTTGTCACAAAGAAAGTGTGTGGCGGAGTGGTGTGGTGTGTGTTTGTGTTTGTGGGAGACCCGGGTTCGAGACCCGGCGGCTCCATTTTATTTTCTATTCACTTATTTTTATTATTTATTAATTATGGTTTTTAAATTCTAAAATGTTTATTAATTATGTATTATTTAAAATAATCTGAACCATAAATACGCAACGAAAAATTTATAACTGAATACTTGGTTATTAAACGAAGCGGGTTTTGAAACCCGTTTTTCGACGAATGTTACATAATTACCCAACAGATACTTAGTTAGATATGGGATTATGATTATCAAAACCCAGCTGGCACTACCATCCCTAAATCTAATTCATTAAAAATAGTTTTAGATAATACCCTAGTATGAAAGCTAGACAAAAAAAAGATATTTTACAGGATACTGAATATAAAAAGTAAGATTTTGAAACCTGATTCAAGGTTAATGGGAGGATTGGGGTTGGGTTCCTTAAAGGAATTTAACCGAAACCTGTTAGTAAAATGGGTTTGCGATTCAAGTCCGAGCAAAATAGGTTAATGTGACTGGTGGGGCAAGCTTTACATTACTCGACATGTCATTGGGAGTTTCTTCCTTGTAAATTAGGTAGGTCCCGTGAGTGGCGCAACATAAATAAAGTGGATGGTGACCTTCGCCCTCGCAACTGGGTGAGGGTCCTGGAACGGTGCATCCATTCGCTTCTGGGTGGATACATGAGTAGGTAATACAAGATTGAAGACGTTGTTTCCCGCACTATTCAGATTGGGAAAATCGAAGCTATACCATGTCAGCTAGAGGTTAGTAAAGCAAAGGAACACAATCTTAAATTTATGGGAATGGAGCAATTAGCCTTAAAGTCAACAAGAAATTAAAGAACTACAAAGGTGTTTAAGCTTACTAAATATAGTGTGGCTGGATAACAACCTAGACTCGTAGAAATAGGTCGTGAGTTCTGCTGAATGTATCTTGGTCAAATTGTTAAGAGCTTTACTACAGTTCCAGCTTCGTCTCAAGATAGATGTGCTATTGAGTGGAACTCCTAGCACCAAAAAAAAGTTCATACCTTCGGATGAAGCCTTGTTCAAATAGGCTACTGACAAGAGTGGAAATGGTTCAAAGGGTATTAGCGTTAACTACACTATGTGCCTATTGTGTAAAGAGGCTGAAGAAACTTTTGAACACATCATGACATGTTGGAGTAAATTGCAAGTTTTGTCTTTTATCTTTATATCAATTTTAGACGATATCCTTTGCCTTTAAATTCTTGAGTTTTATACCTAATGACTTAAATGTTACATGTTATATCCTTTGGCCCTAACTTAGATAAATTTTTTCATTAAACAAAATTACATGGACCCCATGTGAGGGTATTATTGTTTTTTCCCATCCTAATGCATATATATTTTTTTATATAAAACAATACAAATAGATAAAGAATAACAATAGTGGGACCCACTTTCTTTTAACGTTTAGCTAATTAATATGATGAATTCGATTATTCCCTTTTGTCTGCTTCTACACTGTCAAACCCTAAATATATGAAGCAACAACATTCAAACGTATGATACTTCAAAACATTAAGTGCAAAACAAAACTTTAACCTAAAATTTCAACCCAAAAGCCGTAACTCCAACATTTCTTTGTCTCTTTCTCTACAAAACAAAACAACAGTGGGTTGTGGTCGGAGATGCCGTGGTGGTAAATGTGGTTGTTGTTATAGGACAAATGTGGGTGGTTTAACGATGGTGTTCGAGTATAGGCAATAGGAGTTTGTGTGAAGGTGGTGGTGACTAGATGATGACAGTGGTATTGTGGTGATTACTTTGAATGAGATGGATGGTGGCGGTGTTGTGGTGATTCGGTGGTTGTAACTAGTTCGACGGTTGTGGAGGATGGTTTCTAGTTTTGTGGTATCGGTGGTGTAACGCCTCGCTTTTTCGTACTTTCCTTAATTAGAAAGTGTAATCTTATTTCTATCTATGGAAACTTGTATTCGTATCGCATTCGTATGTCCTTTCCCAATCTTATAATCCGAGACTTCGATCGTAACAAGATTCATACTTGATATATACTTGTCTTACATGCATTCAATCATTAAATACGTGTTTACATACTAACCGATACTTTGTTATACGTGCAAATATTCATTCATACATTCTCGTTGCCTAAAACATACTTACAGATACGTTTTATACTTAAAAACTTACAAAAATATCAAGTTTTAGCATGAAATAAAGGAAAACCAAAGTTGAGGGGCTAAAACTAACAAAAATCAAACAAATTCCGGAATTTAGATCGGTCACACCGCGACCGCCTTTCCTTCACTCTCTCGCGGCCCGCGAGAGGGGCATAATCCGGATATGTTGGTTTCTAGCTCATAGATTGGGCAATTTTGTATTTCTTGCATTAAATGCACTCACCTAACTCACCCCCAAACCTCAACTATAAATACCCACCTCCTCCCACTCTCATTTCACACATCAAACACTTCTCTCTCTCTCTAAAGTTTTGTCTCAATTCTGAAAGTTCAAGACTTTCAAGTGAGTTCTAACTCACATTTCCCTCTCTTCTTTACTCTTTCTTCCTTCTTAACACTTGGGGAACACCTCCAGGAGTGTTTCTATAGGTTTTCCATGGAAAACTAACATAGAACATCACCATATTTGAGGTCATGAGTGTAAGAACTTTCCGTTTTAATAGGGTTTTAACCCACAAGTGTTGTATCATTCCAAGCTTGTTCTTGAAACAAGACTTGAGTTGGTAGTGTGTGATTACTTGGAATCCTTGGCAATCCTACCTTCAATCCACCACCTCACTTGATGATTTTGATTATTTTACAACTTTTATTTTTATTATAACTTATTCATGACCATCCTTGTTGTCTTTGTGACAATTTGTGCATTGGTGAACAATACGAAAGAGGTTAAAGAAAGGTTATCCTCCTACTTGCATCCATAACTTCTATGAGCTTCCATGATATTTATGATATACTTATTATGTATACTATATATATATATATATATATATATATATATATACATGCTAACCAAACCCTCGATGATAATCGAATGAATGTCCGTCATGGTACTAGGTTACACCACCTAAGTACTTAAATTAACTTTACGATTCTAATGGTACCTTAACCCATGAAAACATATCAACCCGAATGGGTATCATTGTGTCAAAACGAGTATTAAGTCTAGGTAGTTATTTTCTCGTATACATACTTTGGTGTATTTAAATTCCTAATCCTGTGTTATCATCCAAATACTTGCCAACCTACATTTTCCTCATGTAGGATAACTCAGTGTTCCTCCAACTCTCCAAACTCTTCATGGAAATTACCAAGTGGAAGCTTGCAAAACCTGTGAGTACACTTGACCCATTTCCCTTTGTACACAATTTGGGTTGTAACATGTTAACGTACAAAATACACGAATACACACACTACATTCTTTATACACTCAATCTGTTATACATGCTTATTGTTATACTTAGGTTCATGCTAGATTCATACATGCTTTTGTCATTAACTTGGCTAGCCCCAACTTAACACATATAGCGCTATAGGAGTAGCACACCACCCGTCGGGGTATTGTTAAGCTTTAAGCTGATTCATTCTTAATTCATACTTTAGTCTTGTTACTTCGTGCGACGAGGGACACATTCATTCTTGTGGACACTTGGGTTTGACAATTAGTATTGCATGCTAGCTTACCTTGTATACAATTGCCATGTGGATTTGAGTAAATACTTTTATACTTATGCTATGTACTTAAACTTGTGTACTCGCCAATACTTGTTGTATTGAACTATACTTGTAACATTTTGCAGGTTAAAGATGTTGAATATGACGAATCTGGTAGGGACGACATAGAAACGCACCTAGAATGTTAGGCTTTTTATGTTGTAATTTTTGTTGAATTTGTTATGATGTAATTGGCAATTTGATTTATGAAATGAAAGAAATTTTTAATTTAAATATTGTCGCAAATAGTGTTTTGATGCCTTGAGCAATCTATTTTGTCTCACCCTGATGTTTCCGCCATCGGTTGGGGTGTGACAGGTGGTTACTTGTGGTGGCAGGTGGTTGTGGTGGTTGTAGGTGGAGAGAGAAAGAAGGGTGAGAAGCAGAGAACTTTGTTGTGTGTGTGTGTATATATATACATATATAAATTTGAAATTTAATTTTCTTTTATATGTTAAAATATTTTAATAAATGGTTGAAAAGACTAAAATATCATTTGTGATATGATTTAACGAAGAAAATTAACAGTTTAGGGTCAAAGAACATAACGTGTAACACTTTAAAACATTAAGTGCAAAACTCTTCAATTTTAAAGGCAAAGGACACAACCTGTTATTTGGTGTAAAGATAAAGGAAACAACTTGTAATTTACACTGACATCCTTTTATGTAACAACAATTGTTTAGCAGCGGTTTTCTATATGGTATCATATTCCTCATGTTTATTTAGTCTTGGTTTCGGATCAGTGAACACAAGGGTGTGGAAGGGTCGGTGTTAAAAAAAGAGTAAACTGCAATTTTTGTCCTTAACGTTTGCTATAGTTAACAACTTTAGCCCACCCTTAACACCTTTGCTCCCGAATGTTTGACGTTTTAACACTATGCATCCTAGGATCTAATGATCATTAGTTTTTATGCTAGTTTTTGGGTAAAATTGCTAATATACCCTCCCTCCTTATTCTTCTCCAACCAACAACCACCATCAAACTATCTACCACCAACCCCTACGATCACCCATACATGAGACCACCCCCTAGATTACCACGCCACCTACGACTGACTCTAACGAACACCACTTTTAAACCACCACCTCTCACCATCCATATCGTTAACCTATGTCCATCGCTGCTTTGAAACCACCATCATCATCACATGCGACCGACATCTACCTTTAGTGACTCCATAAATTAACCTAGCAAACCCTCTTCCCGTAGTTCGCTAATCTGAAGAACTTAACACCACCATTGTAATAAAAAAAGAAAGAAAATAAATAAATAAATATATACCTTAAGAATATATATATATATATATATATATATATATATATTTTATGTATGTATGTATAAATATATAATGCCTTTCTTGAAAGTTAGAATAACTGTCAAACCTCGACCCGCAGCGGAATTAAGAGTCGGGGCATAATTGGGTTATCGCCAAAGCACATGACATTTACTATTATGTTTCATAATTAAATGAAGTCAAAGTTACATTTCTCAAACATCCAAACATGTTCATTCATTACAAAGGAAAATAACCAAACATGATAATCCAAATACTAAATCGTTTTATTTCTTCTAATCCAGGTCCTATGGGTTCCTAGCTGCTGCTGGTTCACCTGTATCATGTGTAAAAATGGGAGGTTTTTGGGTCAACATAAGTTGGCGAGTGAACCTTATAGATAAACATTTGATAATAATTTTCTGGTTAGTTTATCAATAAAATATTGTGCATAATCATAAAAGAGCACATGTATGAAGTCAAACATTGGCAAACATCAGTACAATTATAACATACATTAACAATCGATAGCATATATGAACATACCAACATCACATAATAATTAACATAAATGAACTGTGCGATCAAGGCTCAATCAAACGGAGCCGATCGTATTGCATGAACTGGAAATGTAAATTGAACTGTGCGCTCAAGGCTCAATCAAACGGAGCCGAACGTATTGCATGAACTGGAAATGTAAATTTAACTGTGCACTCAAGGCTCAATCAAACGGAGCCGAGCGTATTGCATGTATTGAAATGTAAAATAAAATGACCGATCAAGGCTCAATCAAACGGATCCGATCGTGCGGGCACGCCCTGATCAACCGCATAATAAAATGGGGATCAAACTCAACCTCGATGGGTGGGGAGCTACGGCCTCGGCAATTGCATGTACTGAAATAATAATTTGCAAACAATAATAGCTACTTAACAGCAACAACTAACACACATGTCATGATATGATATATGCACAATAACTTAGTTATAATATGTAAATGAACAAGACACATGATACACCCCAAAAACGTGATTAAAACGGGGAATTTGAAGGGTTCACTCACATTGGGTGCGTTGGATTTGAGTTGGTGAGATGCGCACGATTTAGACGAAGCGAGTCAACGAGGAATCACTAACCTAAATAATAATGGGAAAAATATATTAAATGGATGGATTTTATTAAAGATTTTAATGGGATTTTTAGATATATTTTTGTGAGTTTATGGCTATTTTCTATCCTTAAAAATGTTATTTTTAAGTATTTTTAATTGATTTTTAATTTAAATTAAACAAATAAATATTTTAAAAAAATAATATTTTTTTTACTGTTTGACCGTTGACCGTTGACCGCTGACCGGTTCGGTCAGCGGTAATACTTGCGCCAAGCGGGATTCGAACCGGTTACCTTCCGTTCACGCGTACGTAGCTCTACCAACTGAGCTACGTGACTAACCCGTTAGAAATCCAGTTTTAGTTATATTTATACACTTATTCGAATTTACCGAAAATTCCTTTATTTTGCAAAACGTTTTAATCTCATTGAACCGGCGCTTGTGACGGGACTCGATCGCGCGACGTGTAGTTTATTTTGCACACAGTCCACCGCTGGACTGTGTGTCTAACCCGGTTATATTCTTGATTTATATTATACTTAACAACTACCCACTCTAACCCGGTTAGTTCATAAATAAAAAGGAATGTTATTACGCAGAGTGTGTGTGTAGTAAGGATCGAACTCGGGACGTGTATGTTAACTTTGCACACAGTCCACCGCTGGACTGTGTGTCTAACCCGTTAATTATCCGAATTTTATTTACTCTTATCCCGTTTTTAGATTCGTCTTCTTCACTACGATTACCGGTTTTTACTCAGACAACTGGTTCATGGTCTAACTACTTAAATAACATGACTACTAGATTGAATGTACAAACCGAACAGTTTGGGGAAAGGAAATACCGGACAGGTCGTCTTCTTCAGGAAGTCCGGCGAGAACAGGCAACTCTGTTTTTGAACCTCTGGCTGAGAGGGTCTAACAACAGAATTAAAGAATTAGATTTGAAATTGAACCAGAGTACATGGATTATTAGCACGATTGAATATGTTTACCGTTAACTAGCGAATTTCCGGCGAATTCCAGAATTTCTCCGGCGAACCCAGAAAATCAAGCAAAGTCTTCTGTGACTGATTTTGAGTGACGGGTTAATGTTAGTAGAGTCCTAACAACAGATTGAAACAGCAATAGAGGAAAATCTTACTGATTTGTGTTGAACCCGGTTTTCCGGCGAGATTTGCAGAGAATTCCGGCGACAGTTTTTTTTGTGCTCAAAAGACTTGAAAACGCGACGAAAAGGAATTGGAGTGTATTTGAGACGGTTCTGAATCGCATAAATGATTGGAACCTGAATTATTTGGAGTTTGAATGCCTTTCGGTTTCAAAACCCGAAACTTGAAGTTCATTCAATTTGAACTTAATTAGAAACCGATATTCATCGGTTATAAGACAGCTAAACGAACCAAAACTGATTTGGCGATTCGGTTAACCGATTTCCGTTATTCAGATATCATTAACCGTTAATTTGTGTGTTTGCGCATAAAACTCAATTGTTTTCCTAATGTTAACAGAAAACAATTGGTGGCGGAGTGGTTAACGGATCGGTGGATAAGTTATAGGAGGCAGTTGACCCGGGTTCGAGTCCGGTCAGCTACAAATATTTTTTATTTATTTTATTTTAACTTTCTATCAAATATAATTTTTATAGCTTAGTTTATATATTAATTATGTAACGTTTAAACTCAAAATACTCATAAATACTTAATGAAATTTCATAACTTGGTATTTGATTACAAAACGGAGCGGGTTTTGGAGACCCGATTTATACAAATGTTACAGTATCCCCTACTTTTAGGAATTTCGTCCCGAAATTTAAACAGTTGAAGTAGTAGGGAAAAGATGAGGATATTTTTCACGCATTGAGTCTTCACGTTCCCAAGTAAACTCAGGTCCCCGTTTCGACTCCCAGCGTACTCTAACAATAGGAATGCGACTTCGACGTAGACGCTTTTCTCCATAGTCCATAATCTCCACTGGTCTTTCAATAAAATGCATGGATTCATCGATCTGAATATCTTCTAGTGGAATATGAAGATTCTCATCAGCGAGGCACTTCTTCAAGTTCGACACGTGGAATGTGGGATGGATCCTATCGAGTTCTTCCGGTAGGTCAAGCTTGTATGCTACAGGACCTACTCTTTCGAGTATTTTGAAAGGTCCTACGTAACGTGGTGCTAGCTTTCCCTTTTGACCAAAACGAACTACTCCCTTCCACGGTGATACTTTTAAAAGCACATGATCACCAACGCTAAACTCCAAGGGCTTCCGTCGTTTATCTGCGTAACTCTTTTGACGACTTTGAGCCGCTAGTAGATTGTTTCGGATTTGATGAATCTTATCTGTGGTTTCTTGGATCAATTCTGGACCAGTAATTTGTGCTTCCCCAATTTCGTGCCAACAAACAGGAGATCGACACTTTCGACCATATAAAGCTTCAAAAGGTGCCATGCCGATGCTAGAATGATAGCTGTTGTTGTACGAAAATTCGACTAACGGTAGGTGGGCGTCCCAATTTCCCTTGAAGTCTATGACACATGCCCTAAGCATGTCCTCAAGGGTTTGAATGGTGCGCTCAGACTGTCCATCAGTTTGAGGATGATAGGCAGGTACTGAGATCTAGTCGAGTGCCCATAGCGGATTGCACTGCTTGCCATGTTCGTGAGGTGAAACGGCCATCACGATCAGAAATAATACTTAATGGAACTCCATGTCGGCTGACGATTTCGTTGATATAAATACGAGCAAGCTTTTCGTTCTTGAAATCTTCTCGAATAGGAATAAAGTGAGCTGATTTTGTAAGTCGGTCTATAATCACCCATATAGTGTCATACCCACTAGAAGTGCGAGGTAACCCGTAATGAAATCCATGGTTATATTTTCCCACTTCCAAACATGTATTTCGGGTTGGACTAGAAGTCCTGAGGGTCTTTGGTGTTCAGCCTTTACTTTAGAACAAGTGAGACACTTGGAAACAAAAACGGCAATATCTTTCTTCATTCCAGGCCACCAATAGGTGTACCGTAGGTCTTGATACATCTTATCGGCTCCTGGGTGTATAGAATATCGCGACTTATGGGCTTCATGCATGAGTGTTTCACGAAGATTGATGTGGTTAGGAATCCATATACGATCTAGGTAATACAAAATACCATCAGATTTAGTTTCAAGCTTTAGCTCGGCTCCACAGGACATCTCTTTTTGTACATCTTCCTCTGTTATTGAAACGTGTTGAGCTTCTCGAATTTGATCCTTAATATTGGTTATAATTTGCGAACATAGAAGATGAATGGAGTTCGCATAACCCTTTCGACTAAGTGCATCAGCCACCACATTTGCTTTACCAGGGTGGTATCTGATTTCACAGTCGTAATCATTTAGGAGTTCGACCCATCTTCGTTGCCTCATATTTAACTCTTTCTGATTGAAGATATGTTGAAGACTCTTGTGGTCAGTGTATATTTCACACTTCGTACCATAAAGATAATGTCTCCATATCTTAAGAGCGAATACAACGGCTCCAAGTTCAAGGTCATGAGTGGTGTAGTTCTTTTCGTGCGTCTTGAGTTGCCTTGAGGCATAAGCTATGACTTTTCCTCTTTGCATGAGAACGCAACCTAATCCTTGCCCTGACGCGTCGCAATAGACTACAAAATCATCACAACCTTCAGGAAGAGTGAGGATTGGTGCATCACAAAGTTTTTGCTTGAGAGTTTGAAAAGCTTCTTCTTGCTTGGGCCCCCATACAAATGGTTTCCCTTTATGGGTTAAAGCCGTGAGTGGCACCGCAATGCGAGAGAAGTTTGAAATGAACCGACGATAATAGCCAGCAAGTCCAAGGAAAGACCTTACTTCAGTTGGCGTACGTGGAGCTTGCCATTCTTGAACTGCTTTGATCTTTGATGGGTCCACATGTATTCCTTTGTCATTGACTACATGCCCGAGAAATTGCACCTCTTTTAACCAGAATTCACATTTAGAGAACTTGGCATAAAGCTTTTCCTTTTCTAGAAGTGCAAGAACAAGTCGCAGATGACGCTCATGATCAGCTTTAGATTTTGAATAGATAAGAATATCGTCGATGAAAACAATAACAAATCGATCAAGGTAAGGTTTGCAGACTCTATTCATTAGGTCCATGAAAACAGCTGGTGCGTTGGTTAATCCAAATGGCATAACCATGAATTCATAGTGACCATATCGAGTTCGAAAAGCAGTTTTAGGGACGTCTTCTTCATGCACTCTAAGCTGATGATAGCCGGATCGAAGGTCGATTTTCGAAAAACAACTGGCACCTTGTAGTTGGTCAAGAAGGTCATCTATACGAGGTAAAGGATATCGATTTTTGATAGTTAACTTGTTGAGCTCTCTGTAGTCGATGCACATGCGAAAAGATCCATCCTTCTTCTTTACAAAAAGTACGGTGCACCCCAAGGCGATGAGCTGGGGCGTATAAATCCCTTGTCAGTCAACTCTTGCAATTGACTGGCTAGCTCTTGCATTTCAGAGGGGGCTAACCTATATGGAGATTTTGCCACTGGTGTAGCACCAGGTATAAGATCGATACGGAATTCGACATCTCTGATTGGAGGAAGTCCTGAAATGTCGTCAGGAAAAACTTGTGGGAAATCTTTTACGAAAGGGATATCTTCAAGTTTCTTTTCTGAGGTCCCCTTCTTTGATGATATGGGCTAAAAACCGACATAATTCTTGCGAAGGCATTTTTGAGCTTGAAGACAAGACATTAAGTTGAGCCCTTTCGCCGAGGTTTCTCCAATAATTCGAAGAGTCTGACCGTTTGAAAGAGGAATACGAATAAATTTCTCACGACATACAATTCTGCATGATGCTGGCTGAGCCAATCCATTCCGATTATGATGTCGAAACTTCCCAGCTTCATAGGAATAAGATCGACTGAGAAATCATGGTCGTTTAGGGTGAGCGTACAGTTGCGTAGAATAGAGTCTAACGAAACTGGTTTTCCATCTGCAACTTCCACCGTTATGGATTCCACGAGCTTATCTCGATTTTTACTTAAGATAGGTTCAAACTCTAATGACACGAAACTTCTATCCGCACCAGTATCAAATAACATAGAGGCATATCTACCATTTATAAGAAACGTACCGTTGACCACATTGCCGTCAGCTCTGGCCTGGTTTGCGTTAATATTGAAAGCCCTTCCTCTAGCAGGTGGAGGAGCTTGGTTTGCTTGGTTCACAGGGTTGGCTTGGGCCTGAGCATGAATAATATTGACCAGCCTTGGACATGTGTTCCTGAAATGACTTGGATCACCGCAATTGAAACAAGCCCGCATAGGTTGGCCCATAGGGTAGTTGGGTTGATAGTATGTTTGGGCTAAATGTTGAGTGGGTGGAAATGGTTGTTGTTGTTGGGCTTGACCCATTAATTGTTGGTGGGTTTGTGTTATAGGTTGGTGGTGGTTTGTTCGTTGAAGCGTGCGGCAGTTTTGAACAGTGTGTCCAGCGCGACCGCAGCCGGTACAGTATTTGCAAGGATAGGCAGGGGAGTGGTGATACTGACAACGGTTACATTTTGGTAGTGGCCCTGTGTATGGTCTTTTGTATGGCGCGGGTGAAGGAGTGGCTTGAGTGATGGGTGCAGCAGGAACAGGGGTGTTGGTTTGGGTGACTGCAAAGTTCCTGGTGTTACGCTTCCTCTTGTTAGCAAATTTAGAGGAAGGAGTGTGGTGGTTTGAGGTTTGTCCCTCAGCAGGGGTTTTCTTCTTTTCCTCCTTGAACTTCCCATTGCGAATTCGGTTTTCGGTCAGTTCTGTCGCCAACTCCATGGCAGCTTCTAGTGTTACTGGTGAAACGCTGAGGACCGAATCTTGGATTTTCGAGGGAAGTCCTCGAATGTAATGTTCTATCAGACGGTAGATTGGAGTGAATAAGTTTGGAACCATTTGGTTCAACTCCAAAAACCTTTTGTTGTAAGTAGAGTGATCACCATCTTTTTGCTTCAAGGCATGAAATTCATCTTCCAATTTCTTAATTTCACTCCTAGGACAGAATCGCCTAGTCATGATTTCCCTTAACTCCTCCCAAGTCAAGGCCATCGCATCTTCCGTTCCCCTCTTTCCTTTCTCGGTATTCCACCAAGTGAGAGCTACACCAAGTAGTCTCCCGGTGGCATAACGAACTTTGCGATCCTCAGGACAATCGCAGTTTAAGAAAACGTTTTCCATCTCCTCGAACCAATGTAGGAGAGCAGTGACTCCCTCAGTCCCTTCGAATTTTGGGGGATCGCAGGACTTAAAATGTTTGTAGGAGCATTTGATGGTAGGAGGGTTGTTGATGATCTGGTCCTGTTGTTGAGGAGGGTTAGTAGGATTTGCAGCAAGGGCTTGTTGTACTTGTACTACGATGTCAGGTAATATCGTGGCCATTTGATTGGCGATATGAGTGGCCAAACTTTCCTGAGACTTTTCCGATTTCCTACTCCTTCGATGCGGTCTAGACGACATCTACAGGATCATAAAATGAGAAGATTGTGAGTTTATGGTATCTTTTAAGGTGTCATGTGTCTTTAAGAAAATGAAAATAACATAAATATCAATAATGCAACTACATCCGAAGGATGTCTTGGGTTCGCTCATGTTGGGCCTCAAATGTCCCCCATACCTTCACCTATATAGTCATGTGGGCCCCCATGGCTATTGGCTTGGTAGGATTCACATTAGTATTGGCAATTTAACACTCGCATCCCCCAAATGCTAACCACAAAATATGTTCATGAGATGTTTTGGTCGGAACGTGTCCAGGTGTAGACACAATGACAACTCAAAGTGGGATTAGCTCTCACAACGTTTGGTATAGCATGCTTTGGCCTAATAAGTATTTCGTACACTCATCGTTAGTCCCCAGGTAGGCAAACTGGTCCTTATTTTGGATTTATACGAATGCCAGCCTAGACAGGACGTTCCGACTACCGGTACTAGTACCCTTCCAGTTACTACATGCCCGTCATGAGAACTCACTTTGATGAGATTTGAAAACACGAAAATCATTGTAAAATCAATCATGATGTGGTGTGTGCTTGCATGGATGTGATATGTTATGATCATACGATTTCATGATAGGCATTATTTGATAATACATACTTATGAACATGCTTGAACAATATCAAATGTAACATTTAACATAAACATATAAACATCATGAAATTTGGCATATAACACAAAAAAATTCTTATAAGTTTCTAATCGACTATAGTATAGGCTCTAAGGGTCTAATAACCTATCCTATATCCCTATAGTCATGGCTCTGATACCAATCTGTCACACCCCGACCCGCAGCGGAATTAAGAGTCGGGGCATAATTGGGTTATCACCAAAGCACATGACATTTACTATTATGTTTCATAATTAAATGAAGTCAAAGTTACATTTCTCAAACATCCAAACATGTTCATTCATTACAAAGGAAAATAACCAAACATGATAATCCAAATACTAAATCGTTTTATTTCTTCTAATCCAGGTCCTATGGGTTCCTAGCTGCTGCTGGTTCACCTGTATCATGTGTAAAAATGGGAGGTTTTTTGGTTAACATAAGTTGGCGAGTGAACCTTATAGATAAACATTTGATAATAATTTTCTGGTTAGTTTATCAATAAAATATTGTGCATAATCATAAAAGAGCACATGTATGAAATCAAACATTGGCAAACATCAGTACAATTATAACATACATTAACAATCGATAGCATATATGAACATACCAACATCACATAATAATTAACATAAATGAACTGTGCGATCAAGGCTCAATCAAACGGAGCCGATCGTATTGCATGAACTGGAAATGTAAATTGAACTGTGCGCTCAAGGCTCAATCAAACGGAGCCGAACGTATTGCATGAACTGGAAATGTAAATTTAACTGTGTACTCAAGGCTCAATCAAACGGAGCCGAGCGTATTGCATGTATTGAAATGTAAAATAAAATGACCGATCAAGGCTCAATCAAACGGAGCCGATCGTGCGGGCACGCCCTGATCAACCGCATAATAAAATGGGGATCAAACTCAACCTCGATGGGTGGGGAGCTACGGCCTCGGCAATTGCATGTACTGAAATAATAATTTGCAAACAATAATAGCTACTTAACAGCAACAACTAACACACATGTCATGATATGATATATGCACAATAACTTAGTTATAATATGTAAATGAACAAGACACATGATACACCCCAAAAACGTGATTAAAACGGGGAATTTGAAGGGTTCACTCACATTGGGTGCGTTGGATTTGAGTTGGTGAGATGCGCACGATTTAGACGAAGCGAGTCAACGAGGAATCACTAACCTAAATAATAATGGGAAAAATATATTAAATGGATGGATTTTATTAAAGATTTTAATGGGATTTTTAGATATATTTTTGTGAGTTTATGGCTATTTTCTATCCTTAAAAATGTTATTTTTAAGTATTTTTAATTGATTTTTAATTTAAATTAAACAAATAAATATTTTAAAAAAATAATATTTTTTTTACTGTTTGACCGTTGACCGTTGACCGCTGACCGGTTCGGTCAGCGGTAATACTTGCGCCAAGCGGGATTCGAACCGGTGACCTTCCGTTCACGCGTACGTAGCTCTACCAACTGAGCTACGTGACTAACCCGTTAGAAATCCAGTTTTAGTTATATTTATACACTTATTCGAATTTACCGAAAATTCCTTTATTTTGCAAAACGTTTTAATCTCATTGAACCGGCGCTTGTGACGGGACTCGATCGCGCGACGTGTAGTTTATTTTGCACACAGTCCACCGCTGGACTGTGTGTCTAACCCGGTTATATTCTTGATTTATATTATACTTAACAACTACCCACTCTAACCCGGTTAGTTCATAAATAAAAAGGAATGTTATTACGCAGAGTGTGTGTGTAGTAAGGATCGAACTCGGGACGTGTATGTTAACTTTGCACACAGTCCACCGCTGGACTGTGTGTCTAACCCGTTAATTATCCGAATTTTATTTACTCTTATCCCGTTTTTAGATTCGTCTTCTTCACTACGATTACCGGTTTTTACTCAGACAACTGGTTCATGGTCTAACTACTTAAATAACATGACTACTAGATTGAATGTACAAACCGAACAGTTTGGGGAAAGGAAATACCGGACAGGTCGTCTTCTTCAGGAAGTCCGGCGAGAACAGGCAACTCTGTTTTTGAACCTTCGGCTGAGAGGGTCTAACAACAGAATTAAAGAATTAGATTTGAAATTGAACCAGAGTACATGGATTATTAGCACGATTGAATGTGTTTACCGTTAACTAGCGAATTTCCGGCGAATTCCAGAATTTCTCCGGCGAACCCAGAAAATCCAGCAAAGTCTTCTGTGACTGATTTTGAGTGACGGGTTAATGTTAGTAGAGTCCTAACAACAGATTGAAACAGCAATAGAGGAAAATCTTACTGATTTGTGTTGAACCCGGTTTTCCGGCGAGATTTGCAGAGAATTCCGGCGACAGTTTTTTTTGTGCTCAAAAGACTTGAAAACGCGACGAAAAGGAATTGGAGTGTATTTGAGACGGTTCTGAATCGCATAAATGATTGGAACCTGAATTATTTGGAGTTTGAATGCCTTTCGGTTTCAAAACCCGAAACTTGAAGTTCATTCAATTTGAACTTAATTAGAAACCGATATTCATCGGTTATAAGACAGCTAAACGAACCAAAACTGATTTGGCGATTCGGTTAACCGATTTCCGTTATTCAGATATCATTAACCGTTAATTTGTGTTTGCGCATAAAACTCAATTGTTTTCCTAATGTTAACAGAAAACAATTGGTGGCGGAGTGGTTAACGGATCGGTGGATAAGTTATAGGAGGCAGTTGACCCGGGTTCGAGTCCGGTCAGCTACAAATATTTTTTATTTATTTTATTTTAACTTTTTATCAAATATAATTTTTATAGCTTAGTTTATATATTAATTATGTAACGTTTAAATCAAAATACTCATAAATACTTAATGAAATTTCATAACTTGGTATTTGATTACAAAACGGAGCGGGTTTTGGAGACCTGATTTATACAAATGTTACAATAACAATACATCTACTACATTCGATATGTGGGTAAATGCCACACCCCGGATTTCCAACCCAAATCCATACACCGGTAGACCCGGGTGGGGAATACCGTGACGTAAGTTGATATCATCATAGTCAATTAAACACAACACAGCAGAAGTCTTGGAGTTTAAATTACTATTACAAACTGAAATGTTCAAAGTACAAAATAATAATATACAAATGGCTTGTAACGAAAGATCCACAAGCGGATCGTAAAATGTACAAAAATGTATAACAAACTTAGGGCAGATCTAGGATTTGCAAGACCCTCTTATCACTACCGAGCACTTCTAGCCTATTCTGTATTGTACCTGCAAGCTTAATCTTTGGATGATATGCCAGCTTTCGCTGGTAAATACACCCGACTGACTCATTTTGAAAATATTTGAAAATGATTTTAAGTGCACAAAGGCACAAAATCTTTTATACCTTGGGAAAGTTGACCTTGCAACCTTGTTAACAGATTCACATGTTTGTCCATACATACAGGGCCCAGTACAAAAACCAAGACATGATTAACGTACACACCACTTATGAACTCACGAAGGAGTTATCCCCAACAAGTGTGGGTAGTTGCATTTGAGCGTCTGTCGGGTGTATGCCTACACCCCGCGCTAAGGCCGTGGCCATTATCTAATGTAATGAGCTGAGAATATGCAGGACACAGTAGTTAACCCCTGATGTTTTATCAAACAAAACTGATTAAAACAGAATATGCGGATTTACTAGCCACTAATCGGCATTGATTGATCCCATTTCCGACCAAACGGTAATAATTTACCATATCCCAAACCCGTATAGGGAAAATAAGTCAAGAGTATTTACCTGAGCTAGTCTTCTTTTAATTTTAATAACTCAGCTGTACACAAAAGTACTAAGTGCAGATAACATTTACCAGCAAGTCTCTAGTCTGGATTATGGCATAAACTAACCAGTTAAATACTAACGGTCTTATTTAAGTCATAGACTTAGACCGAGTGTGTACATGATCAAAACGTATAGCGCTTGATTAAACGATGATCGGATAGAATGTAGTTTAAACCTGACAAGTACTTTGACTTGTATAATATGGGTAAACTATAAACATTCTGGATTTTGAAATTTAAATGACAAGGTTAGACCCGTTTCGATAAATTTTCCATAAAATAATTACATATACTTAACCGTACGCATATTAGCGATATCGGGTAACCGCATAAGTCATGGACAAGTTCTATATGCCATTATACTTTAAATAAGTTGTAATATCAGTAGGATATCAACTTGTATGCCCATTAAGGTTTTAAAATGAAATTATGCCCCATAAGGGCATTTTGGTAATTTCATATTGTATAAAAGGAACTTAAATATAATTTAAGATCATGATCATAAGTATTCTGGAAAAATAATTAATTTATGATATAATATTAGTAGGATATCAATTATATGTGTAATTTATCCTTTATGACCAAACTATGCACCGAAAGAGCATTTTGGTCATTTTACACATAGTTTATAAATTATTTGGGATTCTGAGTTTATATCTTGTACCTACTGTAAATATGTTTAAAATAAGTTTTAAAATCAGTAGGTAACAAGTCTTGGCCAATTAATATGGTTTAAAACCATACTATGCGCCGAAACGGCGCTTATGTCGTAAAATGACGTTTTATGCAATGTTTAATGAAAACTGATGTTAAGGTCAGATTAAAATGTCTTAGATATGTTATTTAATATAACATATCAGTAGATAAAAGATTTACCTTAAAAAGATTTGATTAAAACCATTTTATGAGCCATAAGGGCTAAATTGTCATTTATCGACATAATTTAGGGACCTGCTTGTAAACTCAGTTTATAATCTGATTTTGACATCCCAATTAATCCTACTTATAATATTATATCAATAGGAAACTTATTTTCAAGTTCATTACCATTAAAACTTTGATTTATGCAAAAAGAGCATTTTAGTCAAAAATTGCATAATTACGGAACTTGCGCATAAACTCAGATTCTGATTATGATCATGTAATATAACCTTATAAGGTTATACTACATTATAATACGATCATAATGCAACTTTATATCGGTAGCTAACTAATCTAAATCAGGTCAGAATCGAAAGTCAAAGCAGAAGTCAAACTTCGCGACTTTCGGTTGCGAACCGACTATAGAACTGAAATTGACGAGCCGAACATGTTCTTACATGCTAATAATTGTTACCAACTTTTTTAAGTGTCAAAACAGGTTTCATAACACATATAAGATCAATTTATGATTTTTCCGAAAATGGCATGTTTGACTTTTTAATATCATAACTTTGACCCGTCAATTGGTCTAGCAAACGTGACCTTCAGGAGGTGCCCTTTATAGGGACTAACACCTACCTTATTACGATCACTTAGCCATATTCGTTACGAACAATGACTGGACCATAATGGTCTTAACCAAAAGTCAAAGCGTTTTCCGTAAAACGCTTGACTTTCGGCTACATATGCCTATAAACGAAAAATGCACAAGGAAGGAACACTTACAAGAGGTTTCTAGAATGCAATAGAACTAAGTTGGATGCTCCTTTCAGTTAGGAACTTCCAAAGGAGGGAGAAAAGTTATGAATAAGAAAGGTGCAAGTTCAAATGGTGAACTTGAGCACCTATTTATAGTTGGAGAACTCAAAGGAGGTGATGCCAGGTGTAAGGGGTGTAAGAGGGAGCTTACAAGTGTTCTAAAACGTGGCATAGCTGTTTGGGAAGTCATGGTTTCCAGAAAATGGTTTTTGGCAACATGTGTGGAGGCCAAGCAAAACTTTATGCAGATACAGGCCTCTCGCGCCCTGCGAGCGTCTCATAGGTAGTTTCAAAATTTGCCGCATTTAGCCCCTCAACTTATTAAACCCTCCAAAGATCTTCTAAAACACCATTTTGGCATATTTAGCCCTCCGTAGCCAATATTTGGCATACCCGGGATTATGCCCGGACATTGTCGAGCTCTCAGTTTGTTAAAAGGTCACTCAGAGGTAAGAATTAACATGTTGACATTTTTAATCCCTCCATTATCCAACTTTCATGTAATTACAGAACTGAATCCTCTCGTCCAACAAATGGGACATCTGAGAGTTAGGACTTTGTAAAGGATCACTCAAAGGCTTAGTATAAGCATGTTGACCCTGATGTCACTCAGAAGCTGGGCATGTTGACACAACGGTCACTCAGAGGCCAAGTTTTAGCATGTTGACACTAATGGTCACTCAGAGGCCAAGTTTTTAAGCATGTTGACACTAATGGTCACTCATAGGCTATATTTTAAGCATGTTGACACTAAAGGTCACTTAGAGGCTTGGTTTATGCATGTTGACATCAGAAGATCACTCAAAGACTTAGTTTGAGCATGTTGACGCTTGTAGTCCCTGTTAGTCTTTAATAGACTAAATTTAAAAATACGACACGTGTCACTGTATTACTGGACACGATTTTTACCGAGTGTTACAGTAAAAAGAAAATGACTCGCAGTTTTGAGAGCATTCACTTCTATTCCATCATATTTTACCCTGAATTACACTAAAAAACACTACATTTTCTCTCTTCTTTTCAATTAAATAATATTATTTTATAATTCTATCATTAACGTTTCTCTCTCCTTCACTGACAACCACTTTCAAAATATATTAAAAAAATATAGATGATAAACAGTATCCCATTAAATATACAGATGAACAATAAAATCTTCTCTCTTTCACTGTAATCATTTTCTATACTTTTTATATTATAAAAACCCCGCTCACAAAATAGATGTGAATGCTATGAAAACATCACATGTGTCTACATAAGTATCTATTTTATTTTATTATTTTGATATGTAGATTTGGGACATTATCTGAATCATAATTTTCACACAACGAACCATTTGTCAAGTTGCACACATTAGAACTCTCTTTTATCTACTATGAATGGAGATCTAATTTAACCGTTTCCCACATCCAATCTTCTTTCATGCCCCACTCATCTCTCTCCTTCTGCTTTGTTTTCTACTTGTTTCGTCCGGTATCAGTGATACAAGGGCGTATCTACATTGGATGGTACGGGTTCACACGAACCCACTGCGTTTCGGAATACTAACAGAATTATATATCACAAACTGTAATGAACCCATTAGTATTACTAGAAATGAACATATAGAATAAACAACCATGGTATAGCGGCTAGAGTCCTTGCTTTCAATCAGAGTATGTGTAGCCTTTTTTATAACTTTTTTTTTCAAATTAGTTCAAACCCAAGGATAATTTTTTTTTAGAATTTGTTTGAACCCATTTAGGTTTTTCACTGGTCCATCATCGCTCTTTTTCAATCATTAGAGTCTTGAGTTTGGATTTCAATGATTCAGTTTTAATTTAAAAGAGGTAAACTACTAAACTACGAATTTCTTAATTTGCTTAATGTTGATAGAATGTGATTGTTGAATTAATTTGAATTGTTTATTAGTTTTCGATTCTTAATTACTATTATTATTATTATTATTATTATTATTATTAATTAATATAAACTTACGATAAATAGTGAAATGGAATCACTATTGAATATATATTATTAATAAGAGTTAAATGCTTGGTTGGTCCTGTGGTTTGCAAAAATTTCAGCGTTGGTCTCAGTGGTTTACTATTTACACTCGTGGTACCAAAAAATGTAAAAAATGAACTCGCTTGGTCCCCTACCCTAACTTTAGTTAAATAACTTGTTAAAACACCCCACGTGCTTGGCACGTGAGAAGCTCATATAAAAACCACCTTATCCTCCTTTTTTCCCTCAAAATTAACGACCCTTCTTCCTCCCCTCACCCATGTTTTCTCCAGAAACCCTAGAATGGCAACCTGTCGCTGTGGAAAGTTAGCCGTCATTCGCACATCATGGACCGACAACAATCCAGGACGACGATTCTATGCATGTCCATCACCGGTAAGCATTAGGGTTCATTAGTAGATGTTCTTTTTGGTTCCATTTTTTTTAAATGTTTCATATGACAGGAAGTCACTTGTCCTGGTTTGTTCGTTGGTTTAACGCGCCAATGTGCCCACGAGCTGTTCGCATCATTGCAGGGCTACTCGAGCAAGAAACAGGGCCGATCAAGAAAGGGATGAACTAAGGACTGAACTGAGATGGAAGAACACCCTGATCTTAGTACTATTGTTTCTATTAGGGTTACAGTTTGCAATATTGTTAGCTTGACTGCAATGTTAATTAATATAATTCGACCAAATAATATTAGAATGAATTTTGGATATTCATGATATTGTGGTTGTGGCAAACAAAACTGTGTATATTCACATGTTAAATAAAGCACAAAAGCGTTACGGACGAAAAATGTTAAATAAAGCGCAAAAGGGATACGGACGACCAATGTTAAATAAAGCGCAAAAGCGAAACAGACGACCCTTGTTTAAAGCGCAAAAGCGAAACGGATGACCATTGTTTTATAAAGCGCAAAAGCGATATGGACGACCAATGTTAAATAAAACGGAAAAACATGTTAAATAAAGCGGAAAAGCTACACGGGTGACATTTATTGCCATCACTTAATATCTAACAAACCTAATAAAGACTCAAAAATCAAATTTATGACCCTGCCTAACATGTTGTTTACACCTGATCTTTCCTCCTGGACATTTTGGCTTTCCTCTACTAATTCCTCAATAACAACCCTAGATGATTCCTCTGGTGATTTTAAATAAGTATCAACCACAGATTTTACATGTTCAATGTAAAAGTTGATTAACTTATTTTCACCCACGTATTGTACCAAGTTACGAACATCAGCATTACACCCTAAAGCTACCAACCAGTATCTAAATCTCTACCAGGTATTTGAAAATGATAATAAATTGGCACCTTCTCTTTGAACAGGTTAAGGTCTCGTATCATCCAATCAACTTCATGGACATAAAACTCATCAATGTCGATGTAATCAACATACCCTGACCTTCCTTGAACATAGCTTCTTCCTCGAAACCTCCGAAAAGTTCCACCATTGAAGTTTTTTGCAGAAAACAAACTAGGGTTTCCATCTGCTCAAAAAACATAACAAAAAACGACCAAAACAGTGTGTGTCAGTAATTTTGTAAAACAAAATTAACAAAATCGCCAAATGTTTGAACTTTAGCACTATCAGCATAAAAAACTTACTATAATCACGATCTGGATCAAAATCATCAAACTCAGCCCTAATGTACCAACCCATTCCCTTCGATCAGCCCTAAACGCACCGATTATCTGTTTAGTCGCCGGGATGTTGCAGAGAAAACGAAGAGACGGTGAGTCTTTGTAGGTGTTACTGTGGGAGAGATGAACAGAAATGAAAGGGAAACCAATAAATATCAACTGACATCTAGGACTAAGTGTGCAATTGCAAAAAGTGAACATCAAATCAAACTGAATGGACGAAATTGCCATCATGTGCCAAGCACGTGGGGTGTTTTAACAGAGTTATTTAACTGAAGTTAGGGCAGGGGACCAAGCGAGTTCATTTTTTACAAGTTTTGGTACCACGAGTGTAAATAGTAAACCACTGGGACCAACGCTGAAATTTTTACAAACCACAGGGACCGACCAAACATTTAACTCTATTAATAATTTTTTATTTTTAATAAGAATCAATAATGAATACATATTATATTTTATACATATTAATATACACATATATTAATATAAACTTATGATGAATAGTGAAATAACATCACTATTAATATATATTAATTAATTAATACTAATATTTAACATTTAATACATTTTTATTTTATATTTAATAAGAATCAACAATGAATATATATTATATTTTATATATATTATTATAATCTTAAGATGAATAGTGAAATAGGATCATTATTGAATATATACATTAATATATTTATAATAAGAATTAACTATTATTATATATATTAAATTATATAAACTTACGATAAAAAGTGAAATGGAATCACTATTGAATATATATTAATAATATTAATACATTTTTATATTATATTTAATATGATCAACAATGAATATATATTATATTTTATATATATTATTATTATAAATTTCAAATGAATAGTGAAATAGGATCATTATTGAATATATACGTTAATATAATATAATATAAACTTACGATAGATAGTGAAATAGAATCACTATGGAATATATATTAATAATTTTTTATATTTAATAAGGATCAATAATGAATACATATTATATTTTATATGTATTAATATACACATATATTAATATAAACTTATGATGAATAGTGAAATAAGATCACTATTATATATTACATTATATATATTATTATAAACTTAAGATGAATAGTGAAATATGATCATTATTAAATATATACATTAATATAATATAATATTACAATAAATAGTGAAATGAAATCATATTGAATATATATTAAAAAAAATTTATATCTAATAAGATCAATAATGAGTACATATTATATTTTATACATATTAATATACACATATATTAATATAAACTTATGATGAATAGTGAAATACATCACTATTAATATATATTAATTAATTAATACTAATATTTAACATTTAATATATTTTTATTTTATATTTAATAAGAATCAACAATGAATATATATTATATTTTATATATATTATTATAATCTTAAGATGAATAGTGAAATAGGATCATTATTGAATATATAAATTAATATATTTATAATAAGAATTAACTATTATTATATATATTAAATTATATAAACTTACGATAAAAAGTGAAATGGAATCACTATTGAATATATATTAATAATATTAATACATTTTTATATTATATTTAATATGGATCAACAATGAATATATATTATATTTTATATATATTTATTATTATAAATTTCAAATGAATAGTGAAATAGGATCATTATTGAATATATACGTTAATATAATATAATATAAACTTACGATAGATAGTGAAATAGAATCACTATGGAATATATATTAATAATTTTTTATATTTAATAAGGATCAATAATGAATACATATTATATTTTATATGTATTAATATACACATATATTAATATAAACTTATGATGAATAGTGAAATAAGATCACTATTATATATTACATTATATATATTATTATAAACTTAAGATGAATAGTGAAATATGATCATTATTAAATATATACATTAATATAATATAATATTATAATAAATAGTGAAATGAAATCATATTGAATATATATTAAAAAAAAATTATATCTAATAAGATCAATGAGTACATATTATATTTTATACATATTAATATACACATATATTAATATAAACTTATGATGAATAGTGAAATAAGATCACTATTGAATATATATTAATAATATTAATACTTTTTATTTTATATTTAATTAATAAGAATCAACAATGAATATATATTATATTTATATATATTATTATAAACTTAAGCTGAATAGTGAAATAGAATCATTATTGAATATATATATTTATTGAATATATATATTAACATATTTATAATAAGAATTAACTACGATATATATGAATATTAGTATTCATATTTTTTTATTATTGTCTAATTATAGGGTTCTAATTTAATTTTTTAAGTGTTTGTTTTATTTTTTTAATAATATATTATTTATCAGTTATTTGATTTTTTATAACTAGGGTACGCTAATGTTTTAAAAAGCTAATTCCGCAACAATTTTTTTTGTTGTATTTTTTTATGATAAACTTACATCATATTGTATCGAACAACATCACTTACGATGACTCACTATTGAATATATATTAATACATTTTTATTTAAATTTTAATAAGGATCAATAATGAATATATATTATATTTTTACATATTAATATAAACTTAGGATGATAGTGAAATAAGATCACTATTGAATATATATTAATAATAATATAATATAATATAATAATAATAATAATACATTTTGATTTTATATTTAATAAAGATCAATAATGAATATATATTATATTTTATATATATTTTATTATAAACTTAGGATGAATAGTGAAATAAGATCATTATTGAATATATATATTAATATATTTTTAGTAATTATTATAAACTTAGGATGGATAGTGAAATAGGATTATTATTGAATATATATATATATATATATGAATATTAGTATTAATATTTTTTTATTATCTGATTATAGTGTTTTAATTTTTTTAAGTGTTTGTTTTTTTAATAATATATTATTCATCAGTTATTTGATTTTTTATAACTAGGGTACGCTAATGTTTTGAAAAGCTAATTCCACAACAATCTTTTTTTATTCTATTTTTTTTATGATAAACTTACATAATATTGTATCGAACAACATTGGTATAATATTGTATCGAACAACATTGGTACCAGTACTTTTATTTATTTTTATGTTTCCGATGTCGCTAATTTTTTTTTTATTTATATAGCTTTATCTACGACAATAGATGAATCGGTACCAGTACCATGCCAATCTAAACCGATCGACATCTTTCAAATAACATTTGTGCATATATCGGTGTTCATTTTTATCGTTTTTGGTGTACCGGTACTGTAACAAACCGAATTAACACCCATCAAATGCCCGCGATAACGTGTACCGCCGCAACGCATGAGCAAATAACCTATATATTATTATTATTATATTATTATTATTATTATTATTATTATTATATTATTATTATTATTATTATTATTATAGAAAGTGTTGACGAATAGTGATATAATATTTTAATATGATAAGAAAGTGTTGATGAATAGTGATCTAATATTTATTTTAAAGGTTGATTTATTGTTTAATCCTATTTTCAAGCATTTATTTATTTAGAAATAATATTTTATTCACCATTTATTTTAATTTTATTTTAATAAATTTTGTGTTTGTTCAATGTTTTTTTAATATTGTAGTATAACTTTTATTGAAAATGGATACTGAGTCGTAGGTGTACCAAATTAAATCGAACCTAACCGAAACTGGCTACGAATGTTAATTATCATTTTGAAGTATTTATTTATTTTTTAAAAAGTATTATTCATCAATTATTTTAATTTTTTTCTAATAACATGTGTTTATTTTTTCCAATATGAATTGAAAGTGTTGATAAACAATTATCTAATATTTTATTTTAAAGTTTTGATTTATTTTTTAATCCTACTTTCACGCATTTATTATTTTTGAAATAATATTTTATTCGTCATTTAATTTAATTTTCGTTTAATAACTTGCGTTTGTTAACTTAATTTTTTTAATCCATAACAATGGTTTTTTAACAGTATAACTTTTATTGAAAATGGATATTGTATTTCATGTGTAACACATCGAACCGAAACCAACAATGAATGGTAATTATTTTATTGAAGTATTTATTTATTTTTTTTTATAAATTAGTATTCATCATTTATTTTGATTTTTTTCTAATAATCTGTGTTTATTTTTTTCTAACATTGTGATAAATTTTTTTTTTCTTTTGAAATTAGACAATGTGCCGCTAACGTACCGAATCGATTGTACAACATTAGTATCGATACCGCTATTTATTTTTATTGTTTTTACTTTTAATAAATTGGCACCATATCGTTTTTATACCGTAACAAATCAAACAAACAGTGTCAATGCCTGTACTCATTTTTAAGGTTTCCAGTTTAGATAATTTTTAGTTTATATAACTCTGTCTGCGACGATATATAAATCAATACTATGCCGATCTGAACCAATTAATATCGTTTTAACATTGGTGTCAGTACCTGTAACACCCCAAAAATATTAAATTATATGAAATTAACTTGAGATATTTAACTTAGTTAGTGATGGTTGTTAAATGATAAAAACAAAACCTTGAATTGGGTCTTTTAAGGAACTAAACTAGAGGGACTAAAATTGTAAGAAAGTGAAATTAGTTTTAATAAAACAAAAAGAAAATTTTAACACACTTCAGTTTGTGAAGTGTGTGAGCTGGGCGACCCGAAGAGAAAGAAAAAAAAAAAGGAAAAACCCTTTATCAAGCCAAAAACCAACAAATTAAAGACCCAAGAGAGACCTAAATTCGTGCATGATTAGGAATTTTCATTCATCTAATCATAACTAACCTAAAGTATGTTGTAATTTTTGTTTTGGATGATAATGATGTACATAGAGAACTTGGTTGATTGAGTTTTTGAGAAATTGTTGATAGAATGGCCTAAGTGAGGTGTAGGGTAGACCAAAGGTTTTAATTTCAAATGAAATTAGCAAATATTTTAGCAAGAATCAAATGTTAGAAAAATTTATACTTGTAGGTAAGTGGGTTTTGACAAATGATTTAAATCCATGGGATTGGAAAATGAAAATTGGATAAAGGAACTCATAACTAATTTAAATTTGATGTTAAAATGTTTATAACATGTGTACCTTCTTGTTAGTAAGAATGTATGGTTAGAAAGATGCTAGCTTGAATAAAAAGAAGTTTCATAAAAATTGTGCACATAAGATGTATGATAAAATGCCTAAGTGAAACGTAATATGTTGTAATTTGTATGAGAAAAATGTTAAAGGGAAACACATGAATTGAGTTATTTGTAATCTGATAGAAATAATCAGCATAATGATAGTTTAATAAATAATCGGGTTGTATACTATAGGCGACTCGAAGGGTAAGTCAAAGGATCAGTCAAGAAGCGATAATCGACTCAAAGGAAAGCTTTAAGGTGCGTGACTTATTGTTTCGTAAGATTTTACTTTTGATTCTTGTAGTGAAATATGAGTATAATGAAGCGAACCTAAACAAATTCGGCTCATTCATAAGTGATGAATTTCATAAAAATGAGACGAATAGGTGTTGTCAAAATGAGAACAATAGAAACAGTTTGGTTAGATAACACGATGGATTTCGTTAAATAACCGAACGGGTCAAAATGAGAAAAATAGAAAGGTTTGGTTAGATAAAACGATGGATTTCGTTAAATAACCAAACGGGTCAAAATGAGAAAAATAGAAAAGGTTTGGTTAGATAAAACGATGGATTTCGTTAAATAACCAAACAGGTCAAAATGAGAAAAATAAAAAGTTTGGTTAGATAGAACGATGGATTTCGTTAAATAACCAAACGGGTTAAAATGAGAAAAATAGAAAAGGTTTGGTTAGATAAAACGACGGATTTCGTTAAATAACCAAACGGGTTAAATGAGAAAAATAGAAAAGGTTTGGTTAGATAAAACGATGGATTTCATTAAATAACCAAACGGGTCAAAATGAGAAAAATAGAAAATGTTTTGTTAGATAAACGATGGATTTCGTTAAATACCAACGAGTTAAAATGAGAAAAAAATAAAGTTGGTGAATTAAAGCGACGAGCTTCGCGAAGCAACCAAACAGGAAAGAGTGGAGTTTAAATGTATACCGAAAGGAATGCATCTATACTCGTTACAATTCAAATGCGACATAAGCGAAAAATCAGAAAAAGGAAAAGCTACCTGCGTTAAAATCCAGGAATGGATGTGTAAATTACAAGTTACTTATTCCAAAGAATAAGGTTGTTTATATATCTGACAATCCGTAATGAATAATAGGTATTTTGAGTGTTTTAGCTCAAATTTGATAAATGGGTCAAATTACGGAATTTGTGAAAATTGAGTTCGAATGGTATAAACACTCATAATGATTATATTACAGAAATGAAACGAAGAATATCATTTTGCAAATAATTCTCTGTAAACCTTGTGTTGTACGATAATGTACGAAACTCGAAACGGGTCAAATGAGCGTTTAAATGAAACAGCAGAAAATCTTATCTAGTAAGGACCGTCGGCGACGCCACAACTGGCCGTCGCCGACGCAAAGTATTTGTCACGACGCCTTATATTACAGTACTACGACAGTCATGACCCGAGTAAGATTATACACGGCGTCGCCGACGAGGCTCCATGCCGTCGCCGACGCCACATTGAATTTTAAAATTTTAAAATTTAATAATTTGATTAAAATCTTATGATAAGATTTTGCTTATTGATTTTATCTCTAATAAATTATAAATTTACAGTTTGAATTCACCAGTAAGGTGCGGATGAAGATCAACTCATGCTAAAGAACGAACATATCCAATGTCCAAGCTTCCGTTTTTATTGCGTCTAGCTATGTTTTTTAACAGTATTATAAGATGCAAGGTGTTTGTAAATACACTTATAACTTATCTGTTTTGGAGTCTTTAATATAAAAAAATATGGGTGTTTGAAGTTGGTAATCAGAGCTTAAGGTTAAAGACGAAATGTGTTTCGATTCAAGGCTTGATCAAGACATCCGGTAAGAAGTGACCATGAAATGAATTTCAATAGAAAATAATAGAAAGGAAGATGATTTGAATTGTATGGGAGGAGTGTATTAATATACTCGAACCGGGAAATACACTAAATATAAATGATTAAGATAAGTCATGTACTTAATCAATCGATAAGAATGATACATCACACGTAATATCGTGATGAGTATCAATTTCCATATAATAATAATATGGAAATGATTAAACAAATTATTTACCCAATTGTATGGACATTTCAGTAAAAGAGATGTCGGGCGGAACGGGTGAAGATACGGTATCCCTCATGACAGAGGAGATAACAACAAAAATTTCTGAAGAAGTCGGAAAGGCATAAGAAGCAGCCTTACATGGATTTATGGAAAGACTGCAAACAACGATGTTAACAACAATAGAAGAACTGATGAACGAGATAAAAAGAGGCAAGACTAAAGAAGGGAAGGCATGCCCTTACAATAAATTTATGGCATGTAAACCCCCGATCTACAACGGGGAGGTAGATCCAATTATTTATCAATGATGGATAAGTGATATTGAAGGAGTCTTTGAACGGACCCATTGTGACCCAAGCGACTTCGTAGCTTACGGAACCGACCAACTGAGGGGTCAAGCGAAATATTGGTGGGATAACCTCAAGAAGGAACTAGGGATTGAAACCACAAGAACCATGACATGAGAAGAGTTTAAGGCGCCTTTCCTTAAACATCACAGCCCAAAAGCCGTGATTAATAAAATCAAAGAAGAATTTATTCAGCTAAGACAAAAAGGTGAATCGATTGACAATATCACGTGAATCTTCTTAGACAAGTTGGGTTTTGTGATGAATTAGTGTAAACTGAAGAACAAAAGATCTATTATTACTACAACATGTTGAGTGCAGAATGTCGAGAGTTTATGACTCCCTCAAAATATGAACATCTCACGGAGATTGTAAATGCTGCGCTAGAGCGCGAAATTGAATTGAAAAAGCAAGTTGAAAGAGGAGAAAAGAGGGCGTTGGATATGAATCCAAGCCCCACAAAGAAACAGAAGATAAACGAACCTCCAAAGAAAGCAAACGTAAAGGGAGGGTCGCCTAGTTTCAAAATTTGTGGACGGTCTCTCATCGGGGCAAATGTTTTTATAAAGTCAAACCTTGTGTTATGTGTGGAAAGCGGGACATGCCCCTCAAATTGCCCTACTAAAGTATCGGTCTGCTTTAAGTGTTACCAACCGGGACATAAAAAGTCTGAATGCCCGGAATTGGTAGGAAAGAAAGACACGATCAATCTGAAGAATGAAACTTCGAAAGGGAAAGGCGAGATCCTTCCACATTACCGCAGCTGAGGCAAAAAATGAACCTGACGTGGTTTCAGGTACGTTTACCGTAATAATTCCTGCACGTGTTTTATTTGATACGGTGCAAATAAGTCCTTTGTTTTGCATAGATTTATTCGACACCCTTTGTTCACACTGACAAAAATTACCTATGCCTATAGAAGTAGAAATAGGTAATAATAAAAGTTTTATCGTCTGTGATATATTTTGGGAATGCAAATTAATGTTGAGGACGAGGATTATTTGGTTGATTTAATACCCATGTTGATGGGGGATTTCCAAGTGGTGATTGGAATGGATTGGTTGTCTCGTCACCACGCCAAGGTAATATGTTTCCGTAAAGAAATACAACTAACATCACCGAGCAGAAGACAAGTAAGTATTTACGGAGAAAAGAATTGCAGTCCTATAGTATGTTCGATGATGGAAGCCCGTAAACTCATTGGACATGGGTGTAAGGCTTATTTAACATACGTACATGATTCAGAAAAAGAGTCGCCAAGAATTGAAGACGTACCAGTCGTACAAAATTTCAGAGATGTGTTCCCGGAAGACTTACCGGGAATACCACCCAAGCGTGATGTAGAGTTTGGGATTGAACTAGTTCCGGGTGCGAAACCGATGGCTAAAGCCCCATACCGGTTAGCACCATCGGAACTTCAAGAGTTATTGTCACAATTACAAGACTTGTTAGACAAAGGGTTTATCCGACCAAACGTCTCTCCCTAGGGAGCGCCAGTATTGTTTGTGAAAAAGAAGGACGGAAGTATGCGTATGTGTATCGATTACCGCGAGCTAAATAAACTTACAGTAAAGAATCGATATCCACTTCCGAGAATCGATGACTTATTCTATCAACTACAAGGTGCAAGTTGGTTTTCGAAAATTGATTTAAGATCGGGCTACCATCAACTAAGAGTAAAAGATGAAGATTACCAAAAACCGCCTTCCGTACGCGGTATGGGCACTACGAATTTCTTGTAATGTCTTTCTGGCTAACAAACGCACCCGCAACATTCATGATCTGATGAACCGGGTGTGCAAACCTATGTTGGACAAGTCTGTGATAGTATTCATCGATTATATTTCTACTCAAGAAATGAAGCAGATCATGCACGCCATTTGCGAGAGGTGTTAGAAACACTTAGACGGAAAAGCTTTACACTAAATTCTCGAAATGCGCCTTTGGCTTCAGAAAGTACAATTCCTTGGGCACATTATAAGTGCCGATGGAATATTAGTTGATCCATCCAAAATCGATGTGGTGTCAAAATGGAGCCAACCGAGAAACCCTTCAGAAATTAGAAGCTTTTTGGGACTAGCTGGTTACTATAGGAGATTCATTCAGGATTTCTCCAAAATTGCATCGCCATTAACTAAGCTAACCGGAAGAACGAAAAATTTGTCTGGACCGACAATCAAGAAAGGGCATTCCAAATGCTCAAGGAAAAGTTGACTAGTGCTCCAGTATTGACATTACTGGACGCATCGATGATTTGGTAGTGTACTCGGATGCATCACATTTAGGTCTGGGATGTGTACTTATGCAGCGGGGCAAGGTGATTGCTTATGCTTCGAGACGGTTAAAAGTTCATGAAAATAAGTATCCAACTCATGATCTTGAATTAGCGGCAGTAGTTTTTGCTCTAAAAATCTGGAGACATTACCTGTATGGAGCAAAATGCACCATTTTCACTGATCATAAGAGTCTGAGGTACTTCTTTGATCAAAAGGAGCTGAATATGAGACAAAGACGTTGGTTGGCAACGGTAAAGGATTATGACTATGAAATCCACTCTCACCCGGGAAAAGCCAACGTAGTGGTAGATGCCCTTAGCCGAAAAGAAAATTTCGCACCTATTAGAGTACGATCTATGCAACTTAGGGTACTTCTAATTATTAGAACAAATCTGAGTAGCTCAAGAGGAAGCGGTAAAGGAAGAGAATTGGAGAATAGAACGTGTAAAGGGTTTAGTAAAAGACTTTGAAGACAGAGAGAATGGGTTGAAATACCGATCAGGAAGAATCTGGGTTCCAAACACCTGTGGTGTAAAAGATCTCTTACTTAACGAGGCTCATAAGTCGCTTATTCGATTCACCCGGGGGCAACCAAAATGTACAGAGATTTAAAACAAAATTATTGGTGGCCAGGAATGAAAAGAGACGTAGCAAAGCATGTCGAAAAATGCTTAACTTGTTTACAAGTAAAAACGGAACACCAAAAACCCTATGGCAAACTCAAACCATTAGACATACCCATTTGGAAATGGGAACATATTACTATGGACCTGCTAACCAAATTACCAAAAACAGCTCGGGGGTTTGACGCAATATGGGTCATTGTAGATAGATTGACCAAGACTGCTCATTTTAATCCTATCCATGAAACTTATACATCTAAAAGGATGTCGGAGGTGTACATAAATGAAATTGTAGCACGCCACAGGGTACCGATATCAATCGTATCCGATAGAGATACCCGGTTTACTTCAAACTTTTGGCACGAATTCCAAGAACATATGGGCACGAAACTGTTAATTAGCACATCATACCATCCCCAAACGGACGGACAGAGTGAACGGACGATTCAAACATTGGAAGACATGCTTCGAGCATGTATCATCGATTTTGGAGGTAGTTGGGATGTCTATCTGCCATTAGCCAAATTTTCTTACAACAATAGCTACCATTTAAGCATTGGTAGAGCCCCATACAAAATGCTCTATGGCCGAAAATGCTAAACGCCGGTATGTTAGGATGAAGTGGGCTCACGCGAACTGCCCACAAAGATGTGATTAAGGCACGAACGAAAAGATTGATATGGTACGAGTCCATTTAAAAGTGGCCCAACACCGACAAAAATTCTATGTGGATAGAAGACGGAGACCTATCGAGTTTCAAGTAGGTGATAAAGTAATGCTTAAGGTATCTCCATGGAAAGGGGTCATACGGTTTAGGAAGAGGGGTAAATTGAGCCCCCGATTTATCGGACCGTTTAAGATAATTAGTCGGGTGGGTAAGGTAGCTTACCGACTAGAACTTACGGATGAGTTAAGTGGGATACATAACAATTCCATGTATCACAACTCCATGAATGTTTGGCAGACAAAACAACGTACATACCCTATAATGATATTGAAGTCGACAACAAGCTTAACTACGTAGCTAAACCGATTCAAATTCTTGACTGAAAGGTCAAAGGATTAAGGAACAAGGAGGTCAATCAAGTAAACGGTTAAATAGAAAAATCGAAAAGGATTCAGACACCACTTGGGAGTCCGACGAAGAAATGAAACGACTTATCCTTTGCTTTTTGGTACGTACACGTGTTTCGGGGACGAAACCCTTTTTTAAGGAGGGTGGATTTGTAACACCCTAAAAATATTAAATTATATGAAATTAACTTGAGACATTTAACTTAGTTAGTGATGGGTTGTTAAATGATAAAAACAAAACCTTGAATTGGGTCTTTTAAGGAACTAAACTAGAGGGACTAAAATTGTAAGAAGGTGAAAGTAGTTTTAATAAAACAAAAAGAAAATTTAACACACTTCAGTTTGTGAAGTGTGTGAGCTGGGCGACCAGAAGAGAAAGAAAAATAAAGGAAACCTTCATCAAGCCACAAAACAAAAAATCAAAGACCAAAGAGAGACCTAAATTCGTGCATGATTAGGAATTTTCATTCATCTAATCATAACTAACCTAAGATATGTTGTAAATTTTGTTTTGGATGATAATGATGCACATAGAAGAACTTGGTTGATTGAGTTCTTGAGAAATTGTTGATAGAATGATCTAAGTGAGGTGTAGCGTAGACCCAGGGTTTTAATTTAAAATGAAATTAGCAAATACTTTAGCAAGAATCAAATGTTAGAATAATTTATACATGTAGGTAAGTGGGTTTTGACAAATGATTTAAATCCATGGGATTGGAAAGTGAAATTGGAAAAAGGAACTCATAACTAATTTAAATTTGATGTTAGAATGTTTATAACATGTGTACCTTCTTGTTAGTAAGAATGTATGGTTAGAAAGATGCTTGCTTGAATAAATAGAAGTTTCATAAAAATTGTGCACATAAGATGTATGATAAAATGCCTAAGTGAAACGTAATATGTTGTAATTTGTATGAGAAAAATTTTGAAGGAAAACACATGAATTGAGTTATTTGTAATCTGATAGAAATAATCAGCATAACAATAGTTTAATAAATAATCGGGTTGTATACTATAGGCGACTCGAAGGGTAAGTCGGAGGATCAGTCCGGAAGCGATAATCGACTCAAAGGAAAGCTTTAAGGTGCGTGACTTATTGTTTCGTAAGATTTTAATTTTGATCCTTGTAGTGAAATATGAGTATAATGAAGTGAACCTAAACAAATTCCGCTCATTCATAATTGATGAATTTCACAAAATGAGACGAATAGGTGATGTCAAAATGAGAACAATAGAAACGGTTTGGTTAGATAACACGATGGATTTCGTTAAATAACCAAACGGGTCAAAATGAGAAAAATAGAAAGGTTTGGTTAGATAAAACGATGGATTTTGTTAAATAACCAAACGGGTCAAAATGAGAAAAACAGAAAAGGTTTGGTTAGATAAAACGATGGATTTCGTTAAATAACCAAACGGGTCAAAATGAGAAAAATAGAAAAGGTTTGGTTAGATAAAACGATGGATTTCGTTAAATAACTAAATTGGTCAAATGAGAAGGATAGAAAAGGTTTGGTTAGACAAAATGACGGATTTCGTTAAATAACAAACGGGTCAAAATGAGAAAAAATAGAAAATGTTTGGTTAGATAAAATGATGGATTTCGTTAAATGACCAAACGGGTTAAAATGAGAAAATAAATAAAGTTTGGTGAATTAAAGCGACTAGCTTCGCTAAGGCAACCAAACAGGAAAGAGTGGAGTTTAAATGTATACCGAAAGGAATGCATCTATACTCGTTACAGTTCAAATGCTTCATAAGCGACAAATCAGAAAAAGGAAAAGTTACTTGCGTTAAAATCCAGGAATGGATGTGTAAATTACAAGTTACTTATTCCAAAGAATAAGGTTGTTTATATATCTGACAATCCGTAATGAATAATAGGTATTTTGAGTGTTTTAGCTAAAATTTGATAAATGGGTCAAATTATGGAATTTGTGAAACTTGAGTTCGAGTGGTATAAACACTCATAATGATTATATTACATAAATGAAAAGGAAGAATATCATTTTGCAAATAATTCTATGTAAACCTTGTGTTGTAAGATAATGTACGGAACTCGAAACGGGTCAAACGAGCGTTTAAATGAAACAGCAGAAAATCTTCTGCAGTAAGGATCGTCGGCGACGCCACAACTGGCCGTCGCCGATGCAAAGTATTTGTCACGACGCCTTATATTACTGCCTACGGCGGTCATGACCCGACACAAGATTATACACGGCGTCGCCGATGAGGCTTCATGCCGTCTCCGACGCCACTTGAATTTTAAAATTTTAAAATTTAATAATTTGATTAAAATGTTATGATAAGATTTTCCTTATTGATTTTATCTCTAATAAATTATAAATTTACAGTTTAAAAGGATTCACCAGTAAGGTGCAGATGAAGATCAAGTCATGCTAAAGAACCGAACATATCCAATGTCCAACCTTCCGTTTTTATTGCGTCTAGCTATGTTTATGAACAGTATTATAAGATGCAAGGTGTTTGTAAATACTACTTATAACTTATCTGTTTTGGAGTCTTTAATATAAAAAAATATTGGTGTTTGAGTACCTGTGTTCATTTTTGTCGTTTTCAGTCATTTGATTTCTATACGGAGTGCATGTATCATACCAATATTGTAACGAACCGATACCAATCCAATTCTCACGGTAATGTACCGCCGCAACGCGCGGTTAAATAACCTAGTTTGATATTAGTTTCAACTTTGAAATTGTGAATTTAGGTAAACTTCCAAAGAACTTGGGTAAACTTACAATTTGCTAAATTGTTAACATTGTTGCTATTCACTTTCTTGTGGAATTTAAGTAGGGAATTTACCCTAATCTAGTTCAAATTCAGCACTAACTAGTATATGTTAGTACTAGGCTAATGCCCGCGTTAAACGTAGTCTCAAAAAAGAAAATAAATTATTTTTATTGAAATTTAATGTCGTGTACAAACACATAAATTGGAAAAAACACATAACAAATTATTCAAATCTTTATATGTGAATAACCACCTTCTATCTCATCCAAATCTTTATCTTCATCTCTATACCTCAACTAAAAATCATGTTTTTCTAAATTTATCTCTAAATTTTAGTTATCTTCTGGAAACCCCTACGCATCCCATTCTCCATCTCTATTAACATATCCTTGCATTTATTATTTCAACTTATCCTAACCCGAACCAAAATGACCATCACTTGACAACGTTTTGACATATTACAAATCCGACATAAACGGGCTACTAATTACTATGGGCCGCTTAGCATTACCAATAACCCTCTTACTCTAAGCAACAACTTCCGTTTCAAACTTTTTTGGTATCGCCTGAATTGTGTGTCCACCTAACAAAACCTAATGAACGTTATCATTTCAAGATCAATAAAGAATACTCTACAATTCTTGATAAGTCCTATATATTGAGAAACACCTAGCTCAAGAAACCAAACAGATTCATTAGATTTGGAGTTCTTTTTTATGATCAAGATTCTATCTTCATTCAAAAGAACACATAAATTGCCTTTGAGTAATCTGATTTTGTTCCTAGAACCGTTGGTATTACGTTGTAAGCGACAAAAAAACAACCTTTATTGCATGAATCATCAATTCAAACTAAAATGAAAATAAAAAATAATAATATTCAAAACTCACCATTCACCACTTAATTTCTTGAAAATAAGAACTACACTTGACACTGGCTCGTGGGAAGTCTACCGAAACACGTCTATAGTCACCTTCTAAGTAAACTAATAGATAGAGATTGCGTGGTTTAATATATTTTAGGTTATTTTCAATCCATTTGACCCGTTTATTTCATAGCTAGGTTTTTAATTTGACCCGACAGAGATTAAAAGGTAAAGTGTAACCCAAAATCCACCAACTCACAATTAAATGGGTAAAAATCCCACCCATCTCAACAAAAGCATTCAACCATAAAAATGCATAAAAATGCATAAAAATGATGAAGAATGAAAATGGTTTTTCTAGATAAAAAAGAAAGTGTAGCTGGTAATAATTTTTCCGTCCATTTAAAAGCTAGCAAGAATAAATAATATATAGTTATATACTTACAGCTGGTAGACAATTAACAAACAATAAACCCTCACCTTGACTTTGTCAGTATCTTGATCTCAGCTGAAAGTTCCAAGTGTAATGTATTTTAATGCGAGTTCAGTAGCCACTTTGAATTTGATGAAACCGGAACTAGAGTTGAAATGGGTGCAACTGAAGCAACATCATCTGCTTGCTATATAATTCCAAACAATCAAATATGTAAAAGAAATTGATTAGAATCAAAAGATCAAATCATACTTTATACTACATGAATCGTTTTATCGTTATACTCTAAATTATATGTCTCCACTCAAGAAAAGAAATAATAGAAGCGGGAAGAGGATGACCAGTCTAAATACCTATGCTATCAAAATATTTTGTACAAATCCAAAAAATATAGCTCAATGGTATCGTGATTGTCACACCCCGTATTTCCAACCAAACACCGGTGGGCCTGGGTGGTAATATCGTGACGCAAGTTGATATCATCATAGTCAATTAAACACAGCACAACGGAAGCCTTGAGTTTAAATTACTATTAAAAACCAAATGTTCTAAGTACGAAAAATAATATACAGACGGCTTGTAATGAAAGATCCACAGGCGGACCGTAAAATATACAAAAATGTGTAACAGACTTTGGGCAGATCTAAGGATATGCAAAATCCTCTTATATCACTATCGAGCAGCTTCCAGCCTATTTCGTATTGTACCTGCATCTTAGTCTTTTGAAAATACGTCAGCTTTCGCTGGTAAATACATCAAACTAACTAATTTTGAAAAAAAATTAAAAATTAAATTTTAAGTGCACAAGACACAAATCTTTTATAACTTGGGAAAGTCAGCCTTTAACCTTGTTAACAGCTTTACATGTTTGTCCATACATATAGGGCCCAGTACAGGGACCGAGACATGATTAACGTACACACCACTTATAAACCCACGAAGGAGTTATCCCAACTAGTGGGTAAAAATAATCTAACATTAGTCTGTCAGGTGTATGCCAACACCCTGCGCTTTGGTCGTGGCCATTATATAATGTAATGATCCAAGGATATCCAGGACTTGGTTAACCCCCAATGTTTAGGTTATCAAACAAAACTGATCAAAACGGAATATGCGGATTTACTAGCCACAATCCGGCATTCGATTAATCCCATTTACGACCAAGCGGTAATAATTTACCGTAACCCAAGCCCGTATAGGGTAAATAAGTCAAGAGTATTTACCTGAGCTATTCTTGATTAAAAAAATGCAAGATTTAATATCTCAGGCGTATTCAAAATGAAATAAGTGCAGATAGCATTTACTAGAAGGCTTTAGTCTGGATTATGGCATAAGCTAACCAATTAAAATGCTAACAGTCTTATTTAAGTCTTAGACTTAGACCGACTAGCTTAAAGGATAAAAAACGGTACGATACGCTAGATTAAGCGATGACCAGATAGAATGTAGTTTAAACCCAACAAGTACTTAAGACTTGTATAATATGGGTAAACAATTAACATTCTGAAATTTGAGATTAAAATGATAAGGTTAAATCCGTTTTGGATATTTTTCGTAAACTAGTTACATATACTTAACCGTATGCATATGAGCGATATCGAGTAACCAGATGAGTCATGAACAAGATCTATATGTCATTATACTTTAAGTAAGTTGTAATATCAGTAGGATATCAACTTATATGCCCGTTGAGGTTTTAAAACGAAACTACGCCTTATTAGGCGTTTTGACCTTTATGTGTCGTATAAAAGGAACTTGCATGTATTTTGATGTTATGATCATAAACATTCTGGAAAAATACTTAATTTGTGATATATTATCAGTAAGAAGTCACACATAATTGTGATTTATAGTTTAAGACCAAACTATGCACCGAAAGGGCATTTTGGTCATTTAAAAAGTATAGTTTACGATATTATACTAAAATTAGTTTATGATCAGAATATTAACATCATAATATGTTAATTACATTAACATATTAATAAGTAATTCATTTGCAAGTTCTTTGTTGATTAAAACTTTGTTTTATGTAAAAATGGCATTTTAGTCAAAGATTGACATTTTACGGAATTTATGCATAAACTCAGATTACCATTATGATCAAGTAATATAACCTCAGAGGGTTATGCTACATTATATTACAATCATAATGCGACTATAAGTCAGAAGTTAACTAACCTAAGTCGGGTCAGAATCGAAAGTCAAAGCAGAAGTCAAAATTCGTGACTTTCGGTTGCGAACCGACCCTAGGACTGAAATTGACGGATCGAACATGTTCCCACATGTTCTAATAATTATTATCAACCTTTTAAGTTTCAAAAATATGTTTATAACATATATAAACTCATATTATAATTTTTATAAAATCTGACCCGTTTGACTTTTTAAAACATAAACTTTGACCCATCAATTGACCTAGTAAACGTGATCCTTAGGAGGTGCCCTTTTAAGGAATTAATACATTACTAATTACGATCACTTAGCCATGTTTATTTCGAACAATGGCTGGACCATAATGGTCTTAACTGAAAGTCAAGGCATTTGTCGAAAATGCTTGACTTTTGGCTATTAAAAGCCTATAAAAAGAAAAGAGCAGAGATGGAACACTTACAAGTGATCCAAGGAAACTTAGTACTCAGAGGGAAGCTCTAAATGGTCAGGAACTTCCAAGAGTGTAATAGAGAGGAGAAAGAGTGAATGAGCAAGGAAATGAGTGAGTTTAGTGGGCTATTTATAGTGTAAGAAGGTGTATGAAGATGAAGCCAGGTGTTAGAGGTGTTGTAGGATGTTCACAAGTGTCTAGTGTAACATTTGTCAAAAACGGGTTTCCAAAACCCGCTCCGTTTTGTAATCGAATATCAAGTTATAAATGTCACGTTGTGTATTTATGGTTATTTTGATTTTTAATGATACATAATTAATAAACAAACTAAACTATAAAAATTATATTTGATAAAAAGTGAAAACAAAATAAATAAAAATAAAATGTTGCTGCCAAGGCTCGAACCCGGGTTTGCCGGAAATTGAAATCCAAAGACTTAACACACACACACATCACCACTCCGCCACTTGTTGTTTTCTGTTATCACTAGGAAACAAATGAAACTTATATTCAAACAGAAAACAACCTGAATGCCAAACCATAACCGAAATCGGTCACCAATCGTCCAAAGACGATTGATTACTCGCGAATTACTGAACAAAACCGGTGCACCGACGATCCTAATCAATTCGGATTTGAATGAACTTCAATTTTGATCATGATCGGTTTTTATAACCGAAAATAATCAATGTCTGAATTACTTCAATCAAGACCCCTCTCGCGACTCAGAAACATCATACAAACTTTCCATTTCACTTTCGTCCATCAGAAAACTTAAATCAACTCGCCGGAAAATTTCTGCAAGTCGCCGGAAAACCGTATTCTTCATCAAAACAGTAAGTCTTTCAAGACCTTCGTGGTCTATCGATTGTTAAGCTATTTCTGACTCAAACCTTCCAATTGAAATCAAATTCAGACGTCGTCATCGGATAATTTCTGCTTGCCGGAAAACTTCTGAAAATCCTTATCTTCCGCTGTAAAACGGTATAGCCATTCAAACCTGCTGATAACTCTTATTTAGTACTTCAATTCCACAGTTAACTAAATCAAAACTATTAATTTGTTCGCCAGTCGAAGTTCAAAAAAACAGAGCCGACGCATTGCCGGAAATTCTGTGATAAATCATTCCTACGGTATGTTTACTTCCAACACGTCTCTGCCATTTCATTTTAGTCTTATGAATGATTGATAATCGTAAAAGCAAGAAACAGATTAGTAACACAGTCGACTGTAAATTGAGCGAAGAAGACGAAGATAGTTAAGTTATAAGTTTATTTAAAATCAGTAATATGAACGGGTTAGACACACAGTCCAGGTGGACTGTGTGCAAACAAATTTCATACGCGACGCGAGTTCGATCCCTGATACACGCACCCTCTCTGTTATAAAAATGTTTTATTTTTCAAACCGAACCGGGTTAACTCAAATAGATGTTAAGTATAAAAAAACCGAAATATTAACCAGGTTAGAAACACAGTCCAGCACTGTGTGCAACACTAACTCGCACGTCACGCGTTCAAGTTTGGTTAACGGCACCGGTTCGATGATTTAAAATCCTTTTAAAACAAATGAATTTTGAATAAATCGAATTAGTATATAAATATAATTAAAAACAAGATTATTTCGGGTTAGACACGTAGCTCAGTTGGTAGAGCTGCGTGCACGCGTACGGGAGGTCTCGGGTTCGAGTCTCACCCAGCGCATACATGCACACTGACCGAACCGGTCAAAAGGTCAACAAGTCAACGGTCAACGCAAAAATAAACAATTTTTTTATATTTTTATTTATTTATTTAATTTAAAAATCAATTAAAAATACTTAAAAATATATTTTTAAAGATTGAAAATATCTTAAATCACAAAAATTAAATCTAAAAATTTCATTTAAAATCCTTAATAAAATCCACTCATTTACTATATTTTTCCGTTATTATTTAGGTTAGTAATTCTCGTGGTTCAACTCTCCCGACTCGTGCGCATCTCATCATCTCCAATCAAACGCACCCAATGTGAGTGAATCTTTACAAATTCCCCGTTTTAATCACGTTTTGGGGTGTATCATATGTCTTGCTATATATTATATTTAAATCATTGTGCATACATCATATCATGAACTTGTGTATTCAGCTTGTTTCAACTGTTTGTGTGGTTATTGTTAGATTCAATTTATTATTTCAGTACATGCAATTTCATAGGCCGCCGCTCCCCATTACATTATGAGCGTTGAGCATGTTCCCCATTACATTATGAGCGTGAACCTGGCGTGCCAACATACGGTCGTCTCCGTTTGATTGAGCCTTGATCGCACAGACATTTATCATTTTCAGTACATGCAATACGATCGGCTCCGTTTGATTGAGCCTTGATCGCACAGTTTCATTCATGTTATTTATCGTATGATGTTGGTATGTTAATGTATGCTCTCATATGTTATTGTATGTTATAGATGTGATTGCAGTTGCTACTGCTTGATTATTTACATTTGCTCATTTATGATTATGCACAATTTTTCATTGATAAACTAACAAGTAAATCAATAATAAATGTTTGTCTAACAAGGTTCACTCGCCAACTTATGTTGACCCAAAAACCCCCATTTTTACACATGATACAGGTGAACCAGCTGCAGCCAAAAACACATAGGATTGGACTAGAAGAATAAAATGATTTAGAGCTTGGAATTATTTTGTTTGGTTATTTTCTTTGTATTGTATGGACATGTTTGGATTATTTGGAATGTAATTTTGACTTTAATAAATATGAAACATATTAGTAAATATCATGAGCTTTGGTGATAACCCAATTATGCCCCGACTCTTATTCCGCTGCGGGTCGGGGTGTGACAGATTGGTATCAGAGCCATGACTATAGGGATATAGGATAGGTTATTAGACCCTTAGAGCCTATACTATAGTTGATTAGAAATTTTTAAGATTTTTGTGTGTTACATGCCAAATTTCATGATGTTTATATGTTTTATGTTAAATGTTACATTCAATGTTATGCCAGCATGTTCATAAGTATATATTATCATATAATGCCTATCATGAATCATATTCTCATAACATATCACATCCATGAAAGCACACACCACATCATGATTGCTTTTACAAGGATTTTTGTGTTTTCAAATCTCATCAAAGTGAGTTCTCATGACGGGCATGTAGTAACTGGAAGGGTACCAGTACCGGTAGTCGGAACGTCCTGTCTAGGCTGGCATTCGTATAAATCCAAAATAAAGGACCAGTTTGCCTACCTGGGGACTAACGATGAGAGTACGAAGTACCTATTAGGCCAAAGCATGCTATACCAAACGTCGTGTGAGCTAACCCCACTTTGAGTTGTCATTGTGTCTACACCTGGACACATTCCGACCATACATCTCGTAAACATATTTTGTGGTTTGCATTCGGATGATGCGAGTGTTAAATCGCCAATACTAATGTGAATCCTACCAAGCCAATAGTCATGGGGGCCCACATGACTATACAGGTGAAGGTATGGGGGACATTTGAGGCCCAACATGAGCAAACCCATGACATCCTATGGATGTAGTTGCATTATTGATATTTATGTTATTTTCATTTTCTTAAAGACACATGACACCTAAAAAGACACCATAAACTCACAATCTTCTTATGTATGTTCTTGTAGATGTCGTCCAGACAACAACGAGGGGGTAAAAGATCAGGAAGGTCTCACGAACGCTTGGCCACACAAATCGCGAAACAAATGGCCACGATACTGCCTGACATTGTAGTCCAAGTACAACAAGCTCTCGCCACAAACCCCACTAATCCTCCCCAACAACATAACCAGAACATCGACAACCCTCCTACCAGCAAGTGCTCATACAAACATTTCAAGTCTTGTGATCCCCCTAAATTTGAAGGGACCGAAGGTGTCACTGCTCTCCTACATTGGTTTGAGGAAATGGAAAACACCTTCCTCAACTGCGATTGTCCTGAGGATCACAAGGTTCGATACGCCACCGGGAGACTATTTGGGGTCGCTCTCACCTGGTGGAATACTGAAAAAGGGAAGAGGGGAATTGAGACGCAATGGCCTTAACTTGGGAGGAATTAAGGGAAATCATGACTAGGCGTTTCTGTCCTAGGAGTGAAATTAAAAAGTTGGAAGACGAATTTCATTCTTTAAAGCAGAAGGAGGGAGATCACACCACCTATAATAAGAGGTTCTTAGAGTTGAACCAAATGGTTCCAAATTTGTTTACCCCAACTTATCGTTTGATCGAGCATTATATTCGAGGACTTCCCTCGAAAATTCAAGATTCAGTTCTCAGCATTTCACCGGTAACACTTGAAGCTGCTATGGAGCTAGCGACTGAACTGACCGAGAATCGAATTCGCAACGGAAAGTTTAAAGAAGAGAAAAAGAAAGCCCCTGTTGAGGGTCAAACTTCAAACCATTCCATCTCCTCCTCTAAGTTTGCTATCAAGAGGAAGCGCAACACCAGAAACTTTGCCGTTACACAAACCAACCTCCCTATTCCTGCTGCACCCATTACCCAAGTTGCCCCTTCACCTGCACCATACAAAAGACCGTACTCTAGCCCACTACCAAAATGCAACCGTTGCCAATATCACCATTCTCCTGATTATCCTTGCCAACATTGCACCGGCTGTGGTCGCGCAGGTCATACTGTTCAAACCTGCCGCATGCCTCAGCGAACGAACCGCCACCAGCCTTCAACCCAAACCCACCAACAAATAATGGGTCAAGCCCAACAACCCCTACTATTACCACCCACCCAACATTTAGCCCAAACATATTACCAACCCAATTATCCTATGGGTCAACCTATGCGGGCTTGCTACAATTGCGGAGACCCAAGCCATTTCAGAAACACTTGTCCAAGGTTGGTAAACATTATTCATGCTCAGGCCCAAGCCAATCCGGTGAATCAAGCGCACCAAGCTCCTCCACCTGCAAGAGGAAGAGCTTTCAATATCAACGCTAATCAGGCTAGGGCTGACGGCAATGTGGTTAACGGTACGTTCCTTATAAATGGTAGATATGCATCTATGTTATTTGATACTGGTGCGGATAGAAATTCTGTGTCCTTAGAATTTGAACCTATCTTAAACCAAAATCGGGATAAGCTCATGGAATCCATAACGGTAGAAGTTGCTGACGGGAAACCAGTTTCATTAAACTCTATTATACGCAACTGTACACTCACCTTAAACGACCATGATTTCTCAGTCGACCTTATTCCTATGAAGCTGGGAAGTTTTGATATCATAATTGGTATGGACTGGCTCAGTCAACATCAGACAGAAGTTGTATGTCGCGAAAAATTTATACGTATCCCTCTTTCAAACAGTCAGACTCTTCGAATCTTTGGGGAAACCTCGTCGAAGGGGCTCAGCTTAATGTCTTGTCTTCAAGCCCAAAAATATCTTCGCAAAAATTATGTCGCGTTTTTAGCTCATATCATCAACAAGGGAACCATGGAGAAGAAACTTGAAGACATCCCAGTAGTAAAAGATTTCCCGCAAGTTTTTCCTGATGACATTTCAGGACTTCCTCCAGTTAGAGAAGTCGAATTCCGTATTGATCTTATACCTGGTGCTACACCAGTTGCAAAGTCTCCTTATAGGTTAGCCCCCTCTGAAATGCAAGAGCTAGCCAGTCAATTACAAGAGTTTACTGACAAGGGATTCATACGTCCTAGCTCATCGCCTTGGGGTGCACATGTCCTTTTTGTAAAGAAGAAAGATGGATCGTTTCGTATGTGCATCGACTACAGAGAGCTCAACAAATTAACAATCAAGAATCGCTATCCTTTACCTCGCATTGATGATCTTCTTGACCAACTCCAAGGTGCCAGCTACTTTTCCAAAATCGACCTTCGATCTGGTTATCATCAACTTAGAGTACATGAAGAAGACGTCCCAAAGACCGCATTCCGAACTCGTTATGGTCATTATGAATTCATGGTCATGCCATTTGGTTTAACCAACGCTCCAGCAGTCTTCATGGACCTAATGAACAGAGTCTGCAAACCTTATCTTGATCGATTTGTTATAGTTTTCATCGACGACATTCTTATTTATTCAAAGTCTAAGTCTGATCATGAGAGCGTCATCTTCGACTCATCCTTACACTTCTAGAGAATGAAAAGCTTTACGCCAAGTTCTCCAAATGCGAATTCTGGTTAAAAGAGGTGCAATTCCTTGGACATGTAGTCAATGACAAGGGAATACATGTCGACCCCTCAAAGATCAAAGCGGTACAAGAATGGCAAGCTCCACGTACACCAACTGAAGTAAGATCTTTTCTTGGTTTGGCTGGTTATTATCGTCGTTTCATTTCAAACTTCTCTCGCATTGCTGTACCACTCACGGCTTTAACTCATAAGGGAAAACCTTTCATATGGGGACCCAAGCAAGAAGAAGCCTTCCAAACCCTTAAACAAAAACTCTGTGATGCACCAATCCTCACTCTTCCTGAAGGTTGTGATGATTTCGTGGTCTATTGCGACGCGTCAGGGCAAGGATTAGGCTGCGTTCTAATGCAAAGAGGAAAAGTTATAGCTTATGCTTCGAGACAACTCAAGACGCATGAGAAGAACTACACCACCCATGACCTAGAACTTGGAGCCGTTGTGTTCGCTCTTAAGATATGGAGACATTATCTCTATGGTACTAAGTGTGAAATATACACTGACCACAAGAGTCTTCAACATATCTTCAATTAAAAGGAGTTAAACATGAGGCAACGAAGATGGGTCAAACTTCTAAATGACTACGACTGTGAAATTCGATACCACCCTGGCAAAGCAAATGTGGTGGCTGATGCACTTAGTCGAAATGGTTATGCGAACTCCATTCGTCTTCTATGTTCGCAAATTATAACTGACATTAAAGATCAAATTCGAGAAGCCCAACACGTTTCAGTAACGGAAGATGATGTACGAAAGGAGATGTCCTGTGGAGCTGAACTTAAAATTGAAACTAAATCTGACGGTATTCTGTATTATCTAGATCGTATATGGATTCCTAACCACAACAATCTTCGTGAAATTCTTATGAAGGAAGCTCATAAAACGCGATACTCTATACACCCAGGAGCCGATAAGATGTATCAAGACCTACGATATACCTATTGGTGGCCTGGAATGAAAAAGGATATTGCTGTTTTTGTTTCTAAGTGCCTTACATGTTCCAAGGTGAAAGCTGAACACCAAAGACCCTCAGGACTTCTGATCCAACCTGAAATACCTGTATGGAAGTGGGAAAAAATAACCATGGACTTCATTACCGGGTTACCTCGCATTTCTGGTGGGTATGGCACTATATGGGTAATCATTGACCGACTTACAAAATTAGCTCACTTTATTCCTATCCGCGAAGATTTCAAGAACGAAAAGCTAGCTCGTATTTATATCAGTGAAATCGTAAGCCGTCATGGTGTACCAGTAAGCATTATTTCAGATCGCGATGGTCGTTTCACTTCACGAACATGGCAAGCAGTACAATCCGCTATGGGTACGCGATTAGATCTCAGTACCGCCTATCATCCTCAAACTGATGGACAATCTGAACGCACCATTCAAACTCTTGAAGATATGCTTCGAGCATGTGTCATAGACTTCAAGGGAAATTGGGACGCTCATCTACCATTAGTTGAATTTTCGTACAACAACAGCTATCATTCAAGCATCGGCATGGCACCTTTTGAAGTTTTATATGGTCGTAAGTGCCGATCTCCAGTATCTTGGCACGAAATTGGGGAAGCTCAAATCACTGGTCGAGAACTGATTCAAGAAACCACAGACAAGATCCATCAAATTCGAAACAATCTTCTAGCGGCTCAAAGTCGTCAAAAGAGTTATGCAGATAAACGACGGAAGCCTTTGGAGTTTAACATTGGTGATCATGTACTTTTAAAAGTATCACCGTGGAAGGGAGTAGTTCGTTTTGGTCAAAAAGGCAAGCTAGCACCACGCTACGTAGGACCCTTCAAGATACTCGAAAGAGTAGGACCTGTAGCATACAAGCTTGACCTACCAGAAGAACTCAACAGGATTCATCCCACATTCCACGTATCAAACTTGAAGAAGTTCCTCGCTAATGAGAACCTCCACATTCCGCTGGAAGATATTCAGATTGATGAATCTATGCATTTTATTGAAAGACCTGTAGAGATCATGGACTTCGGAGAAAAACGTTTACGACGAAGTCGCATTCCAATTGTTAGGGTACGCTGGGAGTCGAAACGGGGACCTGAGTTTACTTGGGAACGTGAAGACTCAATGCGCGAAAAATACCCACATCTTTTTCCTACTACTACTTAAATTTCGGGACGAAATTCCTAAAAGTAGGGGATACTGTAACATTTGTCAAAAACGGGTTTCCAAAACCCGCTCCGTTTTGTAATCGAATATCAAGTTATAAATGTCACGTTGTGTATTTATGGTTATTTTGATTTTTAATGATACATAATTAATAAACAAACTAAACTATAAAAATTATATTTGATAAAAAGTGAAAACAAAATAAATAAAAATAAAATGTTGCTGCCGGGGCTCGAACCCGGGTCAGCCGGAAATTGAAATCCGAAGACTTAACACACACACACATCAACACTCCGCCACTTGTTGTTTTCTGTTATCACTAGGAAACAAATGAAACTTATATTCAAACAGAAAACAACCTGAATGCTAAACCATAACCGAAATCGGTCACCAATCGTCCAAAGACGATAGATTACTCGCGAATTAGAACAAAACCGGTGCACCGACGATCCTAATCAATTCGGATTTTAATGAACTTCAATTTTGATCATGATCGGTTTTTATAACCGAAAATAATCAATGTCTGAATTACTTCAATCAAGACCCCTCTCGCGACTCAGAAACATCATACAAACTTTCCATTTCACTTTCGTCATACATTCAGTCGATCAAAAAACTTAAATCAACTCGCCGGAAAAATTCTGCAAGTCGCCGGAAAACTGTATTCTTCATCAAAACAGTAAGTCTTTCAGTACCTTCGTGGTGTATCGATTGTTAAGCTATTTCTGACTCAAACCTTCCAATTGAAATCAAATTCAGACGTCGTCATCGGATAATTTCTGCTCGCCGGAAAACTTCTGAAAATCCTTATCTTCCGCTGTAAAATGGTATAGCCATTCAAACCTGCTGATAACTCTTATTTAGTACTTCAATTCCACAGTTAACTAAATCAAAACTATTAATTTGTTCGCCAGTCGAAGTTCAAAAAAACAGAGCCGACGCATTGACGGAAATTCTGTGATAAATCATTCCTACGGTATGTTTACTTCCAACACCGTCTCTGCCATTTCATTTTAGTCTTATGAATGATTGATAATCGTAAAAGCAAGAAACAGATTAGTAACACAGTCGACTGTAAATTGAGCGAAGAAGACGAAGATAGTTAAGTTATAAGTTTATTTAAAATCAGTAATATGAACGGGTTAGACACACAGTCCAGGTGGACTGTGTGCAAACAAATTTCATACGCGACGCGAGTTCGATCCCTGATACACGCACCCTCTCTGTTATAAAAATGTTTTATTTTTCAAACCGAATCGGGTTAACTCAAATAGATGTTAAGTATAAAAAAAACCGAAATATTAACTAGGTTAGACACACAGTCCAGCGGTGGACTGTGTGCAACACTAACTCGCACGTCACGCGTTCGAGTCTGGTTAACGGCACCGATTCGATGATTTAAAATCTTTTTAAAACAAATGAATTTTGAATAAATCGAATTAGTATATAAATATAATTAAAAACAAGATTATTTCGGGTTAGACACGTAGCTCAGTTGGTAGAGCTGCGTGCACGCGTACGGGAGGTCTCGGGTTCGAGTCTCACCCAGCGCATACATGCACACTGACCGAACCGGTCAAAAGGTCAACAAGTCAACGGTCAACGGTCAACGCAAAAATAAACAATTTTTTTTATATTTTTTATTTATTTAATTTAATTTAAAAATCAATTAAAAATACTTAAAAATAATATTTTTAAAGATAGAAAATAGCCTTAAACTCACAAAAATATATCTAAAAATTCCATTAAAATCCTTAATAAAATCCACTCATTTACTATATTTTTCCGTTATTATTTAGGTTAGTAATTCTCGTGGTTCAACTCTCCCGACTCGTGCGCATCTCATCATCTCCAATCAAACGCACCCAATGTGAGTGAATCTTTACAAATTCCCCGTTTTAATCACGTTTTGGGGTGTATCATATGTCTTGCTATATATTATATTTAAATCATTGTGCATACATCATATCATGAACTTGTGTATTCAGCTAGTTTCAACTGTTTGTGTGGTTATTGTTAGATTCAATTTATTATTTCAGTACATGCAATTTCATAGGCCGCCGCTCCCCATTACATTATGAGCGTTGAGCATGTTCCCCATTACATTATGAGCGTGAACCTGGCGTGCCAACATACGGTCGGCTCCGTTTGATTGAGCCTTGATCGCACAGACATTTATCATTTCAGTACATGCAAAACGATCGGCTCCGTTTGATTGAGCCTTGATCGCACAGTTTCATTCATGTTATTTATCGTATGATGTTGGTATGTTAATGTATGCTATCATATGTTATTGTATGTTATAGATGTGATTGCAATTGCTACTGCTTGATTATTTACATTTGCTCATTTATGATTATGCACAATTTTTTCATTGATAAACTAACAAGTAAATCAATAATAAATGTTTGTCTAACAAGGTTCACTCGCCAACTTATGTTGACCACAAAAACCCCCATTTTTACACATGATACAGGTGAACCAGCTGCAGCCAGAAACATATAGGATTGGACTAGAAGAATAAAATGATTTAGAGCTTGGAATTATTTTGTTTGGTTATTTTCTTTGTATTGTATGGACATGTTTGGATTATTTGGAATGTAATTTTGACTTTAATAAATATGAAACATATTAGTAAATATCATGAGCTTTGGTGATAACCCAATTATGCCCCGACTCTTATTCCATTGCGGGTCGGGGTGTGACATCTAGCAAGGTGTCAAGAGCTGCAGAGTGTGGCATTTTGCAGGATAGGTGGCATCTTGACAGAATTTTGGGGTTTTGACACTTTTAGTCCCTCAAAAATAGTTTTGTAGATTGTCATGAATTGTACCTTGACTTATATTCAATGACATAATGACACAAATTGGTCTTTTCATTCAATACAAGATGTATTGAAAATGAGTACGAATAACCGAACATCAACGGGTGTCACCCTAGGTGTTCTTACAACTTATAAGTGTTTACTAGCTTATACGTGAAAGATACAATACTTATGGTTTCATAGATTAAATTACCCAAACTAGTAAGGTTAAATCTTTGGTGATGATGTGTGATACTCAAGAATGGTGAATCAAAAGATATCACGTTAATCGGGAGTCGTTCGGGTCGAAAAATGACTTGATTATGCAAGGAAAATGTAATAATAAAGTCTAGGGGCCTTTGGGTTGTTATTTGAAAGTTAAAATGATGTAAAAGTGAAGTTCTAGTGGCCTGCCGTAGGCTACGGTCACCGGAACCGTAGCTTATGATTGGTTTAAAACCAAACCAGAAAGCCTGGACCATAACTTATGGTCCTGGACCGTATGCTACGGTCAGGTTTAATTTTTTTTAGATTTTTGGATTCGTTTAAGGAGTTGAGTGGCTAACTCATTTGAGGTATTATTCGAGGTCATGTACACGTGTCGGTATATTATCGAACATGAATTTTACGAGATGTTACATCCTCACCCCCTTAAAAGAAATCTCGACCTCTTTATTCAAAAAGATGGGGGTACTTTTGTCGCATAGTGGACTCAACCTCCCATGTATACTCGGGGCCGCGAAGGGCATCCCACTTAACCCTTACATTAGATATAAATTTCCTTCGGAGCTTTTTAACCTGTCGATCCTTGATCAAAACTGGTTTCTCAATGAAACTCAGGTTTTTATCAATTTGCACATCTTGATGTGACATTGCTAGCAACTCATCGGCTAGACATTTCTTTAGATTAGATATGTGGAACACATCATGGATTCCGTTGAGCTCCTCAGGCAGCTTGAGCTTATAAGCTAATGAACTGACAAATTGGATTACCTCAAATGGTCCAATATATCTTGGGCTTAACTTGCCCTTCTTTCCGAAGCGCATATTTCCAGGGTGATACCTTCAATAATATTGTGTCCCCTATTTGGAACTTAACAGGTTTTTGCCTCTTGTCTGCATAACTTTTCTTCCTATCACGAGCAGCTTTGAGACGATCACGGATTTGTATTATCTTATCCGAGGTCTCTAGGACAATCTCAGGTCCAGACAATTGGGCTTCCCCAACTTCAGCCCAACAAACAGGCGTTCTACATTTTCTCCCACACAAGGCTTCAAAAGGAGCAGCCTTGATGCTTGTATGATAACTATTATTATATGAGAATTCTATTAGGGGTAAGTGGTCATCCCAACTCCACCTAAATCAATCACACATGCTCTAAGCATGTCTTCCAAAGTTTGAATAGTACGCTCACTCTGTCCATCCGTCTGTAGGTGGTAAGCCGTACTAAAGTTTAATCTTGTGCCTAAAGATTGTTGGAAATTTTTCCAAAAGTGAGATGTATATCTAGTATCTCTATCGGATACAATAGATACCAACACACCATGTAGGAACACAATCTTGTCCACATATAGCTTGGCCAACTTATCAGAATTATAAGTTTCTTTAATTGGCAAGAAATGTGCTGACTTAGTCAGCCTATCCACAATGACCCAGATCATGTCATTGCCACGTTTGGTATTAGGTAACTTGGTAATCAAATCCATAGTTACCATTTACTATTTCCCATTTCCAAGTGGGAATCTCAAGCTGTTGTAGAAGTCCTGATGTTTGGCTTTAACTTGCGAACACATTAGACACTTAGCTACATAAGTGGCTATGAATTTCTTCAAACCCATCCACCAATAATTCTTTTTCAAATCTTGATATATCTTGTTACCACCCTGGTGAACTGAGTATCTTGAATTATGTGCTTCCTGGAGGATTAGATCCCTAAGTCCTCCAAAGATTGGAACCCAGATTCTGCCATTAAATCTAAGGATTCCATATTTTTCAGGCATTAACTGATCAACAGTTCCGCCTAATCCTTCATTAGGAATATTATCCTCTAACAGGGCATACTTTGTATCTCTAATAGCTTCTCATTCAAGCTATTTCTGAGCTCAATGCTCTTGGCATTAATCCTAATAGGCTTAACTCTTTACTTGCAACTTAAGGCGTCAGCAACGACATTTGCTTTGCCGGGATGATAGCGAATTTCGCAATCATAATCATTAAGCATTTCTATCCAGCGGTGGTGTCGCATGTTCAAATCCTTTTAATTGAACAAATGTTGAAGACTCTTATGGTCAGTGTATATAATACACTTCGTGCCATATAAGTAATGTCTCCACAACTTAAGTGCAAATACAACAGCACCCAATTCCAAGTCATGGGTGGTGTAATTCCTTTCGTGCACCATTAATTATCGTGACACATAAGCAATTACTTTGCCTTTCTGCATTAGCACACAGCCCATGACAGTGTGCGAGGCATCGCAATAAATGACAAAATCCTCAATACCCTCAAGTAGAGATAACACAGGAGCATTGCTCAACTTGTGTTTTAGAATTTCAAAAGATGCTTGTTGTTTTGGACCCCAATCAAACCTGACATTCTTACGGGTCAAGGTAGTTAAAGAAGTGGCTATCCTTGAAAAGTTCTCAATGAACCTCCTATTATAATCGGCCAATCTTAAGAAACTACGAATCTCCAATGGAGTTTTGGGTACTTCTCAATTCATTATGGCTTCAATCTTAGCGGGATCCACTTGGATACCATGCTCACTTACAACATGTCCAAGAAACTGGACCGCATTTAGAGAACTTAGCATAAAGCTTCACTTGTCTTAGCAATTCTAGGATGCACCGAAGATTTTTCTTGTGATTATCTTGATAACGAGAGTAGATAAGTATGTCGTCTATGAAGACAATGACAAACTTATCTAGATACGGCTTGCAGACTCTATTCATGAGATCCATGAATGCTGCAGGTGCATTTGTGAGTTCGAAATGCATCACCAAGAATTAATAATGACCATAACGGGTCCTGAAGGTAGTCTTGGGAACATCCTCATTCCTAACCTTCAGTTGATGATATCCTGATCTCAAATCGATCTTAGAGAAGTAACCAGCCCCTTGAAGTTGATCGAACAAGTCATCGATCCTGGTCAAAGGATAATGGATCTTGATTGTTATCTTGTTTAGTTCGCAGTAATCAATGCACATCTGCATTGAAAAATCCTTTTTCTTAACAAAAAGGATATGAGCACCCTAAGGTGAGGAACAAGGCTAAATGAATCCTTTTTCTAAAAGTTCATCTAATTGTATTCTTAATTCCTTTATCTCTGTCGATGCTAGCCGATACGGAGCTCTTGTAACCGGTGCCGCTCCTGGTAGGATGTCAATCCTAAACTCCACTTGTCTATCTGGAAGTAGACCTGGTAATTCTTCTGGGAAAACATCGGGATATTCTGAGATAATTGAAAGGTCTTCAATCATTGGCTTTGGCTCGTTAATAGTTACTTGTGCCATGTAAATGACACAACCTTTCCCTAGACACTTGGATGCCTTAAACAATGACACTTTGTCTGGCAATCCATAGTGTGAATCTCCAAGGATGGTGAGCATTTCACCAGATGGGGTTTTAACTTCGATGAGTTTCTTATCACAAGCAATGCGGGCTTGGTTATGGGATAACCAATCCATGCCTAACACTACATCGAACCCCGTTTCATTGGCAGAAGAGAAATAGGAATTGAATGATTCTTAATGGATATAAAACGTCCATCAAGAATAGAAGATGTTGTTTCTAAGGTTCCTTCAGCAAGTTCTACTTCATAAGTTATGTCTAGGGTTCTTATGGGTAAGTTTAATAGTTTGCTAAACTTATAGTCCACAAATGACTTATCTGCACCCCAATAAAAAAGAACTCTAGCATATACGTCGTTAATGACGTTGTTGTCATTAACAGCCTCTCTGGCATTCATCTAAAGGCACAAGCATTTCCTTTCTTATCCTCTCTAGGCTTTGCATCATTACTTTGGGTTCTTAGGGCAGTTAGGCTTAATATGCCCCTTCTCATTACAGCCGTAACAGACTGCATCCTTAAAATTTTTGCACTCTAGGGTCTTATGCCCTTTTCTTTTGCAAGTTCACAGGGTTTGGCCTGTGGATCAGCATTGCATTGTTCCCAATGCATGTGGTTACAGGTCTTGCACATAGGTCTATCATTAGACGTGTGCTGGTTCTTCTTGAACCCAAAATTTCCTCTCTTTTTAAACTTTTGAGAGTTATCATCCTCCCATTTTCTTTTTCTGTCAGTCTCAATTCTAACTGACTTTTTCCTTACCAAGTCTAAGGTGAGAGAGAGAGAATAGGTCAATAGCAGACCTATAGGTACTAGGCTGAGTAGCCTTTACCATGCCCTTAATCTCGGGCAATAAACCCATTAATGAAACGCACAATGCGTTTGGGTTCAGGAGTGATTAGATAGGAGACTAATATGGATAGAGAGTTGAAGTCAGAAACATACTTCTGACAGTCCAGATTTTTCATTGTAAGAGTCAGAAAATTTGACTCAATCTTCTCCACCTCATGAGGTGGGCAATACGTCTCTTTGACAAGGTCAACAAACTTGGACCACCCCAAGTTATACAGGTGTACTTTACCTGTTGATTGAACCATTGCCTTCCACCAAATTAGGGCATCACCCTTGAAGGATTGGAATACATACTTTACCACATCCTTATCAGTGCAACCGTTGATGTCGACTATCATTTCCATTTCATCAAGCCATCTCAAGGCTTCTACTGCTCCCCTTTCTCCATTAAAATCTCAGGGCTTGCAGGAGACAAAGTAGTTATAGGTACATCCGTCTTTAGAAGAACGGGACCTATCATTAAATTCTAGTTCTTTGGTTCACTCTTCGCATTTGAAGAGTGAACAGAGCTCTCCTTTCAAGCTGATGATGGTGGAATAGATAAAGGTTTGGAGCGAGTAGCGCTCACTTCCTTAAATTTTTCCATGGCCTTTCTAACTGCTGCATCAATTCGAGCTTGGAAATCATCATTATTGATAGCTATATTTTCAGCTTTATCAGTACTATTATCACGGCGACTATTTTGCGCCTCATCTGAGTTAGCCATCTCTGATGTTTGGGTACTAAATACCAAATCAAATTTACATTAGCCATGGTATTAATAGCCATATAGGCTATAAAGTTTGGATATATAAATCCATTGTCTATTTGAACCAATGTGCATAGAATCACAAACTGTCAGTCTTAACATTTTAAATGAATGTTATTTATATTTGGCCTAGGTCTCAAAAGGACCATCAAAGGCAAATTAAATTTGGACATAGTCCATATATATTTTAGACAGTGGATCTTAATGTCACAATTGCCATTGTCATATGACAATTATAAATAGCTTATTCGCTTGTCTCGTAGGACATTTAAAATATGGCTCATAGGCCTTATCCCCAAGGATATAAAAATACAACACATTGGCTTGTCACTTAATGACGTAAAATATGTCACTAAGACCCGTCACTATGGACTTATTATTATGGCACATAGGCATGTCACTACGGACACATAAAAATATGGCACATTGGCCTGTCACTAAGGACATAATAAAATACGGCACATTGGCCTGTCACTAAGGACATATAAAAATACGGCACATTAGTCTGTCACTATGGACATAATTTTGGGCAGAGGGTCATATTAACCATAACTGTCATTGTCATATTTGATAATTATAACTTGGCATGTAGGCAAAATAATATAATAAATCAATTAACATCTCCTAGATGTTAAAATAGATAATCATCGCACTGATGATATTAGTCATGATCTGATTGATCATATAGACTATAAGGCTTGAGCATAGCTCACCACCCTGGACAGGGAACCAGAAGGTTACAACTGTCATTGTCTTAATTGACAATATAATATTGCTCGAAGGCAAATCATCACTGATGGATGTTTAATCATGGTCCGTAGACACTACATCACTAATGGATGTTTAATTATAGCACGTAGGTACTTACATCACTAATGGATGTCAATTATGGCCCGTATGCACTACATCACTAATGGATGTTTAATTATGGCCCGTAGGCACTACATCACTAATGGATGTTTAATTATTATCATCGCATTGATGATACTAGCCGGGATCAAATTTGATCACATAGGCTATATAAGGTTAGGACGTAGTCCATTACCTAGACGACTAGTGTGGTTCCTCAAGTCACACTACCAAGAGTATTAACATTACTTGAATGTTAACACAGATTATAGCTAATGGTCGATTAATAGTCACGGTCGCATTGACCTTAACGACTTGGAGGCTTGAACATAGTCCACCACCTCTGGATAGAAGGATCCTTAACTATCATGATAGAAGGCTATTCATCCTTAACTATCATTTAAATTTGGCCAATTAATATGGACTTTGCCATTTGGCTAATCAAAACCATTAAGATCTTTTGGAATTATACTGCTGATCATAAATTTCGAGTAAAATCGAGACGATCGCTTGTAGAGGATGAGCACATATATAGAATTCCAAAATATTTCATTAAATGACAATAGAAATTACAATACTTGAAATAAATAAATAAAACTAATTGTCCATGTAAGGACTAAAAGAAATAACTTGTCCATGCAGGGACTAAAGAAATAACATAATAATAAAAGAGACTTTACTCATCCTTCTTTCCCTTAACCAACTTGGAGAGCTTCTTGAAGAATTTATTCGTCTTCTTCAACGTCTTCTCCGCTTGTTGTTGCATTTCCTTCATCCGCTCCAATGCCTCATTAATGGCCTCAAGAGGTGGCGGAGGTTGTGGTTGTGGTTAAGGATACAACAGGATATGGTACCCATAACTTGGGTATCCAGTAGGTGGGAAAGGAGAGGGTAAAGTGCATTATGCATGACCGCTTGCATATAAGGGTCATGTGATAGTGCCTGGTAATTTACCGGCGTAGATGGGTTAAAAGGATCATATCCAGATATATCCGGATATGTAGGAATAAGGTTATTAAAACCCGATGGTGGTGGTGTCGGTTCCACCACAGGTGAAGCTCACAAATGGTCTGGAACTTCCAAGAGGGTAAGAGGAGAAAGAGTGAAGGAGCAAGGAAATGAGTGAGTTTAGTGGGCTATTTATAGTGTAAGAAGGTGTATGAAGATGAAGCCAGGTGTTAGAGGTGTTGTAGGATCTTCATAAGCGTCTAGCAAGGTGTCAAAAGTGCAAGAGTGTGGCATTTTGCAGGAGAAGGTGGCATCTTGACAGTATTTTTGGGTTTTGACACTTTTAGTACCTAAAAAATAGTTTTGTGGATTTTCATGAATTGTCCCTTAACTTATATTCAATGACATAATGACACAACTTGGTCTTTTTGTTCAACACGAGATGTATTGAAGAAGAGTACGAATAACCGAATGTTAACGGGTGTCACACTAGGTGTTTTTATGACTTATAAGTGTTTACTAGCTTAAACGTGAAAGATACGATACTTATGGTTTCATGGATTAAATTACCCAAACTAGTAAGGTTAAATGTTCGGTGATGATGTGTGATACTCAAGAATTGTGAATCAAAAGATATCACGTTAATCAGGAATCGTTCGGGTCGAAAAATGACTTGGTTATGCAAGGAAAATGTAATAATAATGTCTAGGGGCCTTTGGGTTATTATTTGAAAGTTAAAATGATGTAAAAGTGAAGTTCTAGTGGCCCGCGTAGGCTACGGTCACCGGACCGTAGCTTATGGCTCGGGACCGTAAGCTACAGTTAGGTTTAATTTTTTTTAGATTTTTTTATTCATTTAAGGAGTTGAGTGGCTAACCCATTTGAGGTATTATTCGAGGGCATATACACGTGTCGGTATATTACCGAACATGAATTTTACGAGGTGTTACAGTTATAGATCCTTAAAAGGTATACAACATCATTATGATCAGTTATTGCAAATAAAGCTCAAGCATCAACCTATACAACAAGTCTATTTAGAAAATTTTCACATTTGTATCCATCATTTAGACATACCGATACATAAACTTGTTTCATAATGAATGAAGATCCTCCCCATGGGGTTATTAGCATGGTTCCTATAAACATCATATTATAAACAATTCAGTTAACCCAAATAAGGTTAAGAAAAAGTAAATTCAAATTCTGCAAGAAATTTAAAGAGCAGAAAAAAAGCTAACCGACCTAAACAGAGTGTCTTGGCATACTCTGAACAAACTTCACCACTTCTATCATAAGATTAACTTGTGACAACCGGTACTTTTCGATCATAAGTACGCGCATAACAAACAGTAAGACAGTATTACATAGCGTAATTTGACATAAATTAACTCAATTTGGCCTTTGGAGAGCCTAGGAGCGTCTATTGGTTAACTGTTACACAATTTGGCGATATTCGAAAATTTTAGGGCGTTTGAACTTTAAGCGAACTAACACCAAACAAAATACTGACAATGCTTAAAAATACAAATTTTGTGCGTATATTTATCGTATATTTATAATTATGTGAATTATTCGATTTGTTGAACATCACGGAGCACAAATGCGGGAGTTACGCGAAAATCCGAAACGTATCGGCAATCAATCACGAAACAGTAGCACCGGACTAGAGTTACATCTAAATATTAATATATTATGATGTATTTAACTTCGCTTTCGAATTCTAATGCTCACAGTAGAAACCGGGTCGAAAAACGGATAAAAATGACAACCGTAGCAATTTACGCGATTTTACGCAACCGACAAACGAACGGAGCGAAACATCAACACCCGACATAATTATAAGTGTTTCAACTCTAAACTAACGTATTACGACATTTTTACGAAGCTTGGGAGTGAAAATGGGCCTCGGAAATGCTAACGGGCCGCGCAGACGACAAGAAACGGGCTAACTGGCCTTGGGCCCAACCCACAAACCCTAGGTATATAAGCAAATTAAAGACGCACGGTGTGCAACCTAGTCGCACGGCCAGTGAAAACGAGGCGCACGGGGGTGCAACCTAGCCAAAATGCCCGGAAGCTCCTTGTTTTTTTCCAAATTTGACCGTGAAACGTCGTTTAAGACCTGAAAACCCAAAAGTACACGATTAAGAACCTAAACATCGAATTTGTATTAAAAAACACGTAAAACAGGAGTAAAATGAGGGACTAAAACATGTATAATTTAGTGTATCAATAAAAACCTTCTCCTTCATTTGCAAACCCTAGCCCCCATCAAGACACCCCACTACTCTCTCTAAAAACCATCACCGGATTCTGGATTCCGGCTGACCTCCGGCAGCTCGACCACACACCACACCCACACCCATTTCGTACCCTTATACACACACACACACACATACATCGATTCAGAGAGGGACAGAGAGGGAGACTTGCAGTGAGAGAGAAAGACGACGGAGAAGAGGAGCGTCGCAGCGGCGGCGCAACTGTGGCATGGCCGCGCAACGACGCCATTGTTTGGAAAGATGGAGCGATGGTGGAAAGACGAGGCGATAAGCGACAGAACCTTTTTCGGCCGCAGATGAGCCGCCAAGCGGCGACGGTATGGTGGCGACGGCCGTCGGAACCACAGCGACATTAGGGTTAGGTTAGGGTGCAGTGAGTTTTTGGTTTGGGACTCGGTTCAGTTTTGGGTCGGATCTGGGTCGTGTTGGATGTTACGGGCAACGAACACGCCACAGCCAGCGCCCCCACGCCGACGGCGGTAGACGGTATAGTGGTGATTTGGTTCGAGATTTGCTACCGTTCACCTTTAGTACAGTTTAGATGTTTTAGATTCAAATTTGGTTCACGATTCGGTTCCGGTTCAACAAAGTTTTAGTTTCGACTACACTTGGTCCAGTTTTGGTTCGGGTCAAAACCGGTCAACTCAGACAACATAAGTCAAACCTGGTCAACTGCTAGTCAACGTGAGTCAACACAGTCAACCGATCAAACCTGGTCTACTGTCGGGTCAACTAGTCAACACAGGAATTGGTAAAATTAATTACGACGCGAAAATTTATAATATTCCTTTTATATATTAATAATTTAAACGCGAAACCGAGTTCGACCCGACGAAATAACGTTACACATTGGCAACATCTTGGGTTCAACGACATAATTTATCCGCCTATCGACCGACTACGCAAAAGTTTTGACATGATTATATTTATATATATATATATATATATATATATATATATATATATATATATAATTAACTTATTTTTCAAAACGCAACAATATAACAATAGATATTTTATGTTCGGTACTTAGATGACGACGTCACAAGTTTTAAGTTTTATACAAGTATTTCGTTAATTATATACATATATATATATATATGTATGTATATAATTAACGAAATACTTGTATAAAACTTAAAACTTGTGACGTCGTCATCTAAGTACCGAACATAAAATATCTATTGTTATATTGTTGCGTTTTGACAAATAAATCGACAACTTGTATTGTCGGGTCGTCCAAAAACAGAGGAAACTCTGCCCGTTTTCCGTAAAAGACCGAAATAAGAAATGTAATTAAATTCTAAAAACCACACCTATCGGGATTCAGAGTATTTTTATAAAATAGATTTAAATATATATTTACTTTCGACGACCCTTTATAATCCGCAAAACAAGCTTACGACATTTCAACGAACAGGGTTTACAAGTTAACCAAACTCGAGGATTTTTATAAAATAAATATAATTAGTTATATTTACTCCAAACCTCGGAACTCAGAAATTATATTTCAAATATTAGCATTCGAAAATCACATAACGTGAATATAATTATTTGTATTCAAACGCCGAGATTTTTTTAATAGTTTATAAAGTAAATATAATGGTTTGTACTCATCTCAAATGTCGATAATTCGAATACTTTTAAAAAATAAGTATCATCGTTTATATTTATTTCAAACATCGAGAATCCGAATATTTTTATAAAATAAAAACAGTTGGTTATATTTATATCAAACGTCGAGATTTCAAATACTTATATAAAAATATTTATTTCAAACGTCTAATGGGGATATGATACATCACCGTAAGATTATAACGAACGATATTACCCGGGTACTACAGTAACGAACAAACGAAGGTCGATTCTAACGAGCATACAACTATATAATTATTTTATTAATTATAAACGGGATGCAAGATTATTACAACTACGCAGCAAGTACTTGGGAAACATACGACCACATCCTACGAGTCTACAACGTGTAATATTTATATACCAACAATTGTCTACGTACACGCACGACCATTTGGGACATCTAATATGATTCCATAAGTATATTTATATATTTTTATATAAATATATATATTAAACCTATTGGAAACTAAGTGTATTCAAACTTAGTGTTATCAACAACATTAAATGGAACCTAACAAGTATAATTCATTCTTTTCCATTACGTTAACAACTTACCGTCGAATAGCTCGGTTAGCGATTCGGTAGAGCTTGGTGACACGTAGTTCAGTTACGTTTTTAGTAGAATCTTATAAGCTTATTCATTGATAGGAATGATACAGATTGCATGCTAGCGAGTCACATTTTGGAAACGACATTACAGAATCATATTATGCTAGCTTTGCACAAGGATATCAAGGTGAGTTCATAACCCCCACTTTTTACTGTTTTACATTTTTATAAATGTTTTCAAGGGTGGAAAGACATGCAAGTTCTGCAAAAGTACATAATATTTCGATGAACGAAAAAAACAGATTTCTAAATCATGATACGAATAAACTCCAACAAACTCAAATGGTTTACAAAAGGTTATTTCTAAACCATGTTGCAAATGAATTTCAATAAACTCAAATGGTTTACGAAAGGTTTATGCTAAACATACTGGTTTTACAAAACACTCGCGTATTTTCGAAACGTGCATGAGTTTCATGACTAGAGACGGGAAGGTCCTAATTACTACGGGACTGGTTTGTCCTGCTAATAAGTAAGGGGACTGGTTGGTCCTGCTTACAGACTCAATTGGGCTAGGCCCATTCTAACTTGTGCATGGCACAAAGACTCCAGTGGGCTAGGCCCATGTATGCTCGAGGGGACTGGTTGGTCCTGCTACAGACTCAATGACTAGTGACAGGAAGGTCCTAGTTGCTACGGGACTGGTTTGTCCTGCATACAAATAAGGGGATGGGTTGGTCCTGCTTATAAACACAAGGACTGAATTGTCCACTACTCAACACTAAGGTCCGTAGAGTCGCTTAAAACTGTACAGTGAAGTCCTCGCTGCTATCGGGACTATAACCGCCTGCTAGTCTGCCGTCTTGACTAAACGGTTTGGCAAGGGATTTCCTAGCTTGGGGTGGGTTATAGGCTCATGCGCGCATGTTGTCTTTGTCGTACGCGGACATCGACGGTTATTCAAATAATACAAAAACAAGGTTTTCAATTGACATGTCGGGGAAAAATGGTTTTATTACTTTTCTCAACGATATTTAAACCGGTTACCTAAAAGATTTATTTAAAATCTTTTCGAACAAATTATGAACTCGCCAACTTTATGTTGATTTTTCGCATGTTTCTTTCTCAGGTTACATTTACAAAGTATTGCACAGTTGGAATATGTGAGTCCCAAATCAGATTCGGATCACAGTGGTTGATTGTTATCACCCAAACAACTATAGATTAGTTGCTTGAATGTGTAAAAGTTAAGAAAAACCAAAAGATGAAGATGAAGATTCTTGTATGGATCAAAAAACAAGTGTTGTATATGGAATCCCAAAAGAAATAATCACTAAAAGCACCTGGATGTTCGGATTTAGCACAAGAACAATAATCGCAACACAAGAGAAATCACCAAAACTTGTCCAAGAACCTTGGACTAGGGTTTCATTGATCAGCATATAGATACACCCTGACTACCCAGCGTATTTATTAAATACGCTCGGACTTTAAATACGCCGCTACAGGTATAATTACCAAAAATTACACTTTTAGCCCTTCTAGTTTTACTAACTATTACAATCAAGCTACAAACTATTAAACTCAAGTATCAACAGTCTCAAAATGTCCTAACAATATCCCCCCTAGACCGTTGCATACTTGAGAGTCTTCATTCTTCGTTCTGAGCTTCAGGGCTTGCTGCAGCCTCTTGATCATTTCTTGGTGGTGCATATTGGTTAAGGGTAGCTTCACTGGTTGTTGGTTGGACCTCCATAGTGACTTCATATGTGGATGAAGTCGGTGGTGGTGGAATAACTTGAACATCTGAATCAGAGGATGGATTTTCGGGTTGTGGAGAGGATGATTGCAGCTCAGCAACTTTCTTCTTTGTAGATTCATCTTTTTCTTTTTGTGTGTCGATTCTGAGCATAATCTCCATCATTTCTATCTTTCGTGCCCTTGCTCAATCGACATCTCTCTGAAACAGCATCCCTTCCTCTAGGTACTCATTTCCATCGCCAATATGTATCTTGTTTCTATAAAGAATATTCAGATCAGATAGACATAACATGAATACATCCATCCGATCCAGAATGCGGATATCTTCGTTAGAGTTGGATCTGATAACTGCTTCACCACTTTTACCATCATAGAACCATTTCTTAAAGTTGGTGAGAGTCACATGTTGTTCTAGAGGAGGTTTCACCCTTGTCACCACTTTTGGTGGATTGATTACCCACGTCACTCTGCCTTTTCCTGTAATTGGGTCTTTGGTGGTTTTTTATACTCGTCTTCTAAGGCGCTTGGGTTTAAACACTGTGAATCCACGCACGCATTCTTGTAGGATGAGTCTTTCAAAATCTGCTCCAATGCTACTATTCGTAGGATTTATCATTTCAAGTTTTCCCAATTCACGAACGTCCAAAGGTGGTAGACTTTACATGTCAGGGCCCGTTTGAAAGTGTTAGATTAAACCACCCCTTTTCTTTACTATGAAAATCCCTTTCAGGTTATAGTACTTCCACCCAATGATTTTGTCAGTAACTTCAGTTTTCTCAACGGTGACCACTTGGTAGAAGTCGGGAAGCTTTTCTTTCTCCTTTCTGAACCACTTAGGGTGTTGAAGAGCCACTTCCTCACCTCCATCAGTTTCATACCCTTGTAGCTGTCCAAAATATCTTCCTTACTCAGCCTATTTGGATCTCTAGAATTATCTCAGAGACTTAGCACTTTTTGAACTCTTTCTTCTGTCATATTCACTTGCTTGTTTCGAACCGTTGCTGTGACAGTTTTCATTCATTTATCGTGTTAACTTTTGCGGTTCTCTAGAACTCTTCTATGTGTATTCGATAGATTATCGATTCGCTTGAATAACATTGCTTATCTTGCTTCTTGATAGCCAATCCATCACGTCCTCAAAACCTTCTTCTGGCGAAACTAGTGTGTTTGGTTGAATGTGCATCTTTGTTCCATCCCATCCTATTTGTTTTACCATTTCTGAAACACGGAAACCAGCTAAGTGAGATGGGGGGGGGGGGGTTTGGCCGCATTGGCTCTTTTTGAAAAGATATAATAATTGTGTCTAGGTCTGCATATATCTTGATGCAGCAGAAGAGCAACTATGATATCCCCGAATGATTAGTCAGTATAAAGACCCAAAATCTCGGACTTTGGCAATCTATCAACGCAGGATTTAAGACCATCAAGCCATATGCTGCAACGTGTTACCCGCTAGTTGCACAACATTGTGGGTATCCAGAATTCTTGTGTAAGTATTAACGTTTGTTGACTACTTGCAGTTTACTTGATGGTATTGCTGAATCTACTGACACATTGTTGCTTGGCACCTCGATTGATTTTCCTTGTTTAAAATCTTGATTTTCCATTCTTTTTCTGTTTTAAGAACAAACTGTCAGCAGTTTTCTATCATTTCTTAAATAGGTGTCAATTGAAAGATCAAATCACAAAAATATGCTTATTTTCTGGAAATCTTCCCCCCCCAAAATTATTTTCGAAAGTCCAGTGCTTAATATGAAATTTTAATGTGTAGAAAATCTTTTTGTTGGGCACAGTATTAAGAGAAGTATTTATTATGAAAAGGTTTTTTTTTCTTTTTTTTTTTGCAGTTGATTCTATTAGACAACAACAAACAAGAAATATATACACGTTAGTTAGTTTTCGGAACCCAAACTTGCTTAATTTTCAATTTATCATGATCTTCTTTGATAATTCATCGTTCCTTCTCCAAAAACAATTAGTTTTAACGAAGTTTTTGACTTATTTCTTAAAACTATCGAATTGTTCTATGATGTTTCTAGCAAAATATTGATCTGGTTTAGAACATTTCTTATTTTTGCAATGTTTCGTTGTGTGTCCTAAATGACCACAACGAAAACATTCAATGCAACGTGTCTTTTTCCTTTTAGAGGTTGATGCGTTCGAGGATGATGTATGTGATGAGAGTCTTGAACTGCATGATATGTTGTTCGATGATGCAGTGGAGCTTGAACTCTTGATTTTCTTCATTCTCTTGTCAAGACGACTCTCATCTTATATGCAATTTTCATCGTCCTCATTGTCTGTTGAAGCATCTGATCCTTGATCTTTACTAGAAGTATCTGATCTTTGATCTACACTTGAGCTTCCTTTGCCACTTTTCGAAGTTGTTGTGCTTGAGTCTTCAATGGTACTTTCTTCGTTTGATTTCTTGCTAGACTCAAACATACCTGTATGAGATGGAACAAATTCTGGAATTTCCTCAGTGAGGAACTTTCCAAATCTGTTTTGTTTCAACTCTGGAACAAATATAAGAGGTTTATGCACATCATTTTCATCACAAAAAGCAGTTTGTAAATCAAAGCATTCAACCACTACATTCTCATGGTCACGGGTTAAAGATTTAGGCTTAGGCCTCATATAGTGATCCTGAATAGATAGAGAATCATTACATTCATCCCGAATAGAAGTCTTGTTTGTTTTATCATTGTTCCAGGCGAACCAGTTAACAGTAGTGTAACTGTCGCCTGAATACCCTATCCCTATTTTTGTGCCCACACATTCCTCATCGCACACACCCTCATCACGCTGAATTGCATCTGCATTGCTTTCAAAAACGTTAGTATTTTGGTCATTTTCACAATCGAAACTTTAAGCAATTAAGTCATTTTTGTCAATTAAATCGTTTTCTGGATGAGGAGTTGGCATGGGTACATAGTTTTTGCTGTGAGGAGGGGGAAATATTTTTCTTTCATTTCTGAGCTTATCTTTGTACCCAATGCCATCTTTCACATATGTCGGTCGTTTTTAGTTTTAATATCAACCAGTGCCTTTTTGCTTACATTCCATTTGTCGATGGTGATTTGCAATTTTGTGTTTTCAATTTCAGATTTCTCAAGTTTTTCAGTTAAATCATTTATAATGAAATCTTTTCTAAAAACAAATTCTTTTAAAGTTTGCATTTCAGCTAAAGTTGAGTTCAACTTTCTCTGATATGCAGCTTCATTATGTTTTAGTTCTTTGTTAAATTGCAAAACTCTTTCTTTTTCTTTAATTAGTTCACGATTGAGGGATTTATAGTGAGCCACAACGTTAACACACGGTTGTGAGCACAATTTCACTTTGAATTCGTAGGGTATGCTACTTACCAAGTCTTTTTCTTCTTTTTCTTTGGAGGACTCGACATTCATTGCTGCTGCAAGAGCTTGATCTATTTCCTTCGTGACACTGCTACTAGCTTCCTCCTTCATAGCTTGAGTATCACCGACCACAGTAGTCTTTTCGATAGACCGTGGAGCCTCTGTAGAGCTTGCGGAAGCATTGAAGTAAGATGCACTAGTACTTTGAGAGCTTAAACCACCGGAGGTTATGGGGGCAAGGAATGCCATGTTCTTGGGAGCAGTAGCAACAGTGGATTGGACGGATTTTTGAGAGTATCCTGCTTGATTCATTTCTTTCTTGAGCACGTCCATTTCAAAGGCCTTTAGAGTGTTGATCAAATCCGAAAGAGTGACTGGAGTTGTACTGGTCAAGAAAGTTCTTTTGAACATCATACACTGTAAGCTCCACTCTTTTGGAAGAGAGTCCAAAAGCTTCTTGATTGAGGCATAGTTGGTGACAGGATTACCAACTTTCTTCTTTTTTGTCAGCATGTTTAGAAAGCGGTCGATGTGATCTGACAGACTTTCTCCGCGAATACTTCCAAACATGTCATATTCTTTCTGAACAAGATCCTGGGTTCCAGTGTTGGTTTCAAGTTGAACTTGTGCAACGCGGGTTAACTGATTTAGAAACATTTTGATTCGGTTTTAAGTTCAATTTGTTTAACAGCAAGATAATACTCAGGTTAACTGGAACTGGGCACAAATACGCTTCTAATTACGCTGATATGTGTTATGAGGCTTAATTACGCTGGTCAATTAGTTCTAAGTCCGATCAGTCAAATGCGCTCAAAAATTCATTTTCTCTGGTATGAGTGATAAGTCTCTTGGACCGGCGACAAAAACAATTACGCTGACAGATCAGACACATACATACTTGGCTAAAACCGCCGATAGAGAGAGAATGATGAGATTTAGGGTTAATTGTGATAAGAGTGAATCTTGTGAGATAAGCTTGGTATTTAAGGTAAGTTAAGTATTGAATCGGGTATAATCCATTTGTTTGTCGAGTCATCCGGATTGGATAAACAGATTGTAAGGTATGGATATTTTTAGACAGAAAAACTTACTTGAGGTGAAACTAGGGAGTGACAAGTGTCCTCCGTAGATTTCTTTTATATAATATATAGATTTATACTTTACTGATCTCTTTCTATGTAATCATTGCAAGTGTTAATAAAAATCTATCATCATGAACTACATCTGGGTACTTCCTGTATTCTTATTCAACAAACTTACTAGTTCGACAAAAGAATTCACCCATTAAAGTAAAATTCACTCCCTTTTTACCCATTCCAAAACATATGGTTTGTATTCAAATTTGTGTTGTTATGGCATTAGCCTCTTGAGCTTGTGTTCCCATTCCAAGTTAAAATTATATTTCAAAAAAATTAACAAAATAAGCTCCCATAGCAATATGAAAGAAACATTATAAAATTTTATGGAAGAAACATTATAAAATTTAATGATTCTCTAAAGCCCGTAAGGTCTGAACAACTATAGGTATTTTTTGTTAATTTGTATATACCATGGTATTTCTATTATGTGATGAACCTTACCCTACCCGAATCATTGAACCGACCCAAAAATTTTTATGTCTAATTTTATGAAAGTGGAGCATCTATAAATAGTGAACATCGGGAAAAAATCCTAAAATCACCGATAGTCGATACTAAACGAGACCAAATACCTTATCGAAAACCATCAAAGTATTTTCCAAACTTATTATTTTTACCACTGCGTAGCAGTAATAATTATAATACTAGTAATAAGAATAATCTTAGTAATCATAATACATACATTGGTGATAATAACGCAAATAATAATAAATACTTTTTGAAATATCATTAAACATTCTCTTTTGCCTTATTTGGTCAACTCTTGAAGTAGTTTTGAACTCAAGTAAAGTCTTTTTAACTGTTTCATAAGTTTGGTTAACTAATTTTAAAATGTCTAAATTAGTTCTGACAAGTTCCGACAACTTCTATTAAATCCCAATTGAGTTGAGATGACTTTTGTAAGATTATAAAATTTAATGATTTTCTAAAGCAAGTTCTGAACAAGTATAGGTATTTTTTTTAATTCGTAAATACAATAGTAGTTAATAAACCTTACTTAACCGAACATCAAACCAATCTGAAATTTTTTATGTCTAGTTTTATGAAAGTGGAGCATCTATAAACAGTGAATCTCGGAAAAAAAACTTGGATCCGCCACTGAGCGGTACTAAAGAGACCAAATACCTTATCAAAAACCAGCAAGGTATTTTCCAAACTTATTATTTTTGCCACTACATATTATTATAATTATAATACTAGTAATAAGAATAATCTTAGTAATCATAATACATACATTATTGATAATAACGCAAATAATAATAAATACGTTTTGGTCAAGTCTGGAAGTAGTTTTGAACTCAAGTAAAGTCTTTTTAGCTATTTCATAAGTTTGGTTAACTAATTCTAAAATGTCTAAACTAGTTCTGACAAGTTCCGACAACTTCTATTAAATTCCAATTGAGTTGAGATGACTTTTGTAAGTTCTAATTAAGTTCAGATGGCTTATGTTAAGTTTCAGTTAAGTTCAAATGACTTTTGTTAAGTTTTAGTTAAGTTCAAATGATTTCTATTAAGTTCCAATTATGTTAAGATGACTTCTGTTAAGTTTCAATTAAGTTCAAATGATTTCTATTAAGTTCCAATTAATATCCAGATGCCTCTTGCTAAGTTTTGATTAAGTTCAGATACAGCTAATGTCTTTTGACCTACAAATGATGTCTTCTGAACTACGACCGATACCTTATGAACTAAGCTAATGTTAAAATTAGTGTATCATTAAAGGTCTTTTTTCTAACAGTGTACGATATTAATTAAAAAAATCGGGATTTTTTTTCTAAAAACTATATAGCTTTTTCTTTGTTTTTCTACGAAAAAAAAACGAAGTTTTCATACAAAACTTTAAATGACAAAAACAATAAAAGAAAGTTAGTAATGCCATGTATTAGTTACTAGCTAGAGATATTTGAATTACATAGATATGTTTATTTTCTACCGATGTAGTCACATATTCTTAGATTTATTCCTATAAATGTCAAGTCGTGTAACGTTAGTTTTACAAACCAAACATATATAGTCGACTATTCACAAGACCACAAGAATACATTTGTTCTTTATAATTAGAATTTAATGCTTGGTTGGTCCATGTGGTTTGCAAAAATTGCAGATTTGGTCCTAGTGGTTTATTAATTACACGCGTGGTACCAAAACTTGTTAAAAATGAACTTGATTGGTCCCCAAGCCTAACATCAATTAAATATCTCTGTTAAAACACCCCATGTGCTTGGCACATGAGGGTAATTTGGTCATTTCACTCTAGCTCATTAAAAAAATAGATAAATACCTGGTTTGGACACACCCTACCCCTTCTTCTTCCCAAACCACCACCACCACCTCATCTCCTCCACCACCACCACTGAACTCCCACTCACCACCGCCATTTCTGCCGGACCTTAACTGCTCCGAATCGCTTTTAAGGTCGCCGTTGAACTGTAGTTCCACAAGTCTTTGTCACTCTTATATTCATAATTCAGTTGATGCTTCGGCTTGTGGGAGAGCTCCGATTTGTTGTACGTTTTGGACGTGTGGGTTGTCAACGATGTATTCGATCGGGGTGAGGGATGGTGGGTGTCAGGCGTATAGGAGTTTTGTAGGTTTGGATTATTCGTTGCCAGTGAGTAGGTGGCCGGATGCTGGAGTGGAGATACAGTGGGTGTCGCCGCCTGAGACGGTAGCGACGTACCAGGCGCCGTGGAAGCCTGGTTCGTTGCTGCTTACTTCTACGGTGGAGCCTCTGGTAATATCGGTGTTCGCCATTGTTGTTGATGTTTTGAGAAATGGGGTTTTTTGAGATTAGTGTAGTGAAGGATTGGAGAGAAATGGCAATGCAGTGAGCCCGTGATACACAGAATCTTCATTTTGTGAGTGATTCATACCTATGGCTATGAGTATACATACTAGTATACGTTTACATTTTTATCATCGTTCATAAAAAAATCAACTACAAAATGGGTCGTTTTTATCATCGGTATGGTGGTGGGCTCGTTTTTCCGGTAGAAATGGTGGTGGTAGTTCAGTGGTGGTGTGGAGGAGATGAGATGGTGATGGTGGTTTGGGGAAGAAGAAGAAGGGGTGGGTGTGACCAACAAGGTATTTATCTCTTTTTATAATGGGTTTGACTGAAATGACCAAATTACCCTCATGTGCCAAGCACATGAGGTGTTTTAACAGAGATATTTAACTGATGTTAGGGTTGGGGACCAAGCGAGTTCATTTTTGACAAGTTTTGGTACCACGCGTGTAATTAGTAAACCACTAGGACCAAATCTGCAATTTTTACAAACCACAGGAACCAACCAAGCATTTAACTCTTATAATTACTACAGCTATTCTATGCCAGTAGTATTTATAAGGAGTGTAGAGTGGTCAGTAAGATCATATGGTGTGTGTTTTAAACGTTTCAAAACAACATATACTTATAACTTCTATAACTAATAAATAAAAATAATTGGGGATGTCTATCACCATCCTACGTCATGTACATTTTTCCTCACCTCTTTCTTTCTAATCTAATTATAAATACTTTATTATTAACTAGGTTAAAAGCTCGTTTATTACATATGTTAAATGTGTAAAGTTTGATATTATTTTTGTAATTTTGGGTATGTGGGATAATAATAATAATAATTGAAAAGAATATAATATAATGTAATGTTTTAGAGTATAAACCAATCCATTCTCCCTCATCGTCTACCAAAAAAGATTACGAGAACTGTTGGATGAATCAAAATAGGATTGAATTGACTTTAAAAGAGATAATATTGATCTTTGAATCTTCGAAAAGCTTGGTCAATTTATTTATTATTTAGGGATTTTTTACTCTCATCAAAATTGACCATCATTTTAAAAAAAAAATTAGTTGCTTAGAGTCTATGAGTATTTAGCCCATAACCTGTTAAGTACAGTCAAATTATCCAACATCCATCACAATGTGGATTAAACTTATACTAGTGGAATTTTTACGCGTTTCGCTGTGGGCCTTTGGTCGTTATCGGTCTGGTTCATTACACTACAAGTATGATACCGGCACATAGCACATCAATCGTTGCCAATCGACATGTTTTTTACATCGACTAAAAACTCATAAAAACAAATACCCATACGGCACTAGTACACTCGGTATGACTTACGATACCAAAAATACTTTATTGTGAATATTACTCTGTGTTAAATGAATTCTATATCGCCACGTCGAGAATTCTATAAAAACGAATACGGTACTGTTACCGATGTTGTTTGGTCGGTATATGTTCGGTTTGTGATGATAAAAAAATCAACTGTTTTGGTCGATATATGTTCGGTTTGTGATAACCCGTTCGAATATCGATGTTGTTTGGTCGGTATATGTTCTGTTTGTGATGATAAAAAATCAACTATATATCAGCCTTTCGAATAGAACTTTTATCGAATTGTACATAATAATAGGAACGTAATGAGGTTAATAAAAAAAAACTATACCGACGTTATACGGTACCAATACCAATATTGTTCAGACAATATCAGTAACATTTAAAAAATAAATCAAATGAATAATAGATAAAATGTCACTAGAAATAAAAACAATTATTAAAAAAAGCCCAATCACTATTCATAGCCACTTTCCATTATATATACAAGTTGGATTCCTCTCTGCTTTGCAATGGGCTTTATAATACCGTCAATATCAGTTCGGTTGATTAAAGTACCGTAACGATACTAGCACTCGGCACAACAATCAACTCCTGTTTACACAACTGGAATCCATAAAAAACGGATAATCGTATGGATATCGGTGTTGTTCGGTTGATATCGATTCGCTCATTACAATACCGGTGTTGCGAATAAAAAATAATATTTTTAAAATATTTAAGGTAAATAGTAAATACAATAATAAATATTGTTATAATATTGAAATAATAATAAACATATTAAAAAAGTTATATATTATTAAAAAATTAAAATTAAAATTGTTGAAATCATGCCTTTTCATTTTTAAAAAGCGTAAAAATAAAATTAAAATTAAACTTAACTGCGGATATTTTTTTTTGAAAAGTTAATGAAATTAAAATTATACTTAACTGCATATTCAAATTTTTATTTAAACGAATGCAAACTAGTTGAAAAACAAAAAAAAGGTAAATTACTTTTTTTCGTCCTTTATGTTTTTATTGAATTATAGTGGATGCACTTTAACTTCAATAAGTACAGTCACGGTCTTTATTTGTAAAATCTATTACATCCTACGTCATTTAGCACTAACCTGGTTAAAATTGCCATTTAAGTATGGCATCTGCCTTGCACAAGTAAGTAAGGAAGTTGGTATTTTACTCTACTTATTTGAAATCTAAAATTAAATTAATTAAAAAAATACATATACATATATAAGATAAACTTTATCTTTTATCAATATCTTAATAGAAACTTTATATTTATCTTCTTTTAATTATTATTTAGTAATGTTTCATTTTTGTAGCTTTATTATTTGAAAAATAAACTTTTTATTCAAAATATATATTTTGATAACATAATTCATATGTAATGAAATACAAAATATTCTTTTGGGATTAATACTATAATATATTATTATTTTTAAATATACTAAAGAGCTAAATGTTTGGTTGGTTCCTATAATTTGTAGGTATTATAAACTTGATTTCAATGTTTCAGTAATAACAAAATTGATGTCAGTGGTTGTAATTTTTGCCCTTAAATAATCTTTAACACTAACCTATATTAAGTTCTCAGTTAAGTGTGTAAAATAATTAAATTACCCTTTACAATCAAAATTTAAAATTTAAAAAAATAAGGCCTGCCCCTCATCCCCACCCCCTTCTCTCACCCACAAATAACTCGAAAGGAAATCAATACCAATAACAACAATCAATTAGTAGTTTCATATGAAATTATAAAAAAAGGCAAAATCTATTCACACATCCATTTTGTCTATTTGGACACCTTTGGTGCCCTAGGCTAGACGGGCCGTCTAGACACTGATTTTAAGAAGTCAGCAGGTGAAGGGCAGGGCGTAGAAATTTATGTGAGTAGACGAGTCGTCTAGATCTAGACGACCCGTCTAGGGCCATGGTTTTTTTAGTTGAAAAAGGGTGTTTTGGTGGGGTAAATTGATTGTTTTTGTAGGTTAATGTTTTTTTGTTGGTGTAATTTGAGATTTTAAATTTTAAAAAGTTTTTAAAAAGTTTTGTTTTTTATAAAAATACGTTACCGTTTTTAAATATTTCATTGTTTTAACATTTTATTTTTTTTAAAATATACTATTTAAATTTAATATTGTTTTCAACATTTTAAGAAGAATGCAAATATTATATCGTGTAAATATTACTTAACATCTCGAAAATTATTATGTTTTCGTATTATATTTCAATGTCGATTTAACACAAATAATCATATAGTAATCGAATAACTGAAAACAAAGTTAAATATAACATATATAACATAACTTTGTACATCCATAATATGTATCTGTACAGCTGAATATTAAATACGTCTCTACATATGAGTCGGAGTCAGGATCTGGCTGCTGCAGCTGCTGCTAATGATGTGGTGCTCGAGGTGGTGGAAGCGGTATGGGAGGTAACCCCTCTCTCTCGTCTATCCTAGTAACTCCCGAACCACCCAACACATGAGATCCATAAGCCTGTCAACGTCGGTTCGTAAGTGCGTGTATGCTACACCTCCCAGGGCATGACCTGGAATAACGTGCTACGGAAACTGGGGCGCCCCGGGAGGTGTTGGTGACGGTGTCAGTCCATCTAAAATGACCGCTGCCTCATCTGCCCGCGGATAGACTGGATTGAAGCGATCCGGCAGCGCCTCCGGAATCCATGGCTCACCTGCGCGAGTTTAAACCGCTCGCCGAGCACGCCGAACCTCTTCACCAGCTTCATCCCCTGCAACGTCTGAAAACTCATCCGCATCGATGGTATGGCCAGCCGCAAGTGTGGGTCTGTCTCCGGCAGATGACCCAACGACCAGGCAATCACGTTGACATACGCGTCGCCGTACAAAAATATATGCTCCTGTCGGTGATGGGCGGAGGCGAAGTACCGGGCGAGACCGTTCCCAAGTGCGCGCGGCTTCCTGTACAGTAGGCAATAGTAGGAAAATAAGTCGGTGCTCGTACACCACTCACGGCTGTGGCCGTGAGCGGTAATAGACGTAACGAGCATCCGATGTAGATACCTGCACATATTGTTAGCGAAATACAAAAATTAATTTATAACAATAATAATCAAATAATTACTGTAACAAACGTACGTACCTGTACACGGGTCGTCAACATGTGAAATCCTCACCTTCGCCCTGACATGCTCCCAAGTGTCATGCCTCGCGACCACCTCCGAAAATCTCAAAACAGTGGGTCTATCCACCACCACCACTAGCCCCTATGTATAAACATCCGTAGCAATCTCCTCCTGCAAGTATAAACCACTATGAACGACAAACTCAGCAAGCGTCATCGAACGCCACACACCGGTTAGCCTAAGGGAAACCTCAGGCGGAGTGGGAGGAGCCTGTGGCTGGGGAGGCGGCTGGTCGACCCGTGGAGGGTGAAATGTGAACGTCGCCAGGAACTTGATGAGCAGCTCCCTTTAACTCGGCGTGCCAGCCAAGTCAAATAGACGATGCCACGGTGAATCAACGGGAACGAAAAACATAGTCTCGGCGTTTCACTAATTGACTTGATCGCATCTCAGTCGACCGCGGCGTGCGATCCGACGTGCATCCGCCTAAGCTTCCCACAAAAACGGGCGGCCTCGGTGTCGTGCTGGAACTCTAGATATGGGTGGCCGTGTAGCGGATCCGTCGGCGCTGGCGGAGCCCGTCGGGGACCATGTGGATGTGGAGCCCCGTGTATTTGATCTTCAATCCCGTCCACAATCAATCTGCAATAATAATAATAATAATATAACACAAATAATAACAATTAACAATATTAATAACAATAATCAAGTACTAACACATAAAAATAAAACGAACAAATATATATGTTAAATAAAAGAAATAACAAAAAAAACAGTCGGGTCGTCTAGGGGTAGACGCCCCGTCATGTTCAAGGCAGAATCCATCTTCTCTAAGAACATACACCTAAAACCCCAAAATTCATCAATTTCATATATAATCTATGGTCTAAATGTACAATACATTAAAGATTAATGAAGTGTAGGTTAGAATACGTACCGGAGATGCTTGATTTCGCCAAAAATACGGTCCAAATACGCTGAATTGAAGTATATACGTATTTGTGTGTGTTTTGATTTGAGGACGTACGTGGTTGGTCGTCTAGGCTGGCCAGTCATATACGATCATAGACGGGACGTTAATTACCGTTTTACCCCTAAATTGCCACCCGTCTAGGCCCTGATGGTTAATTACCATTTTACCCCTGAATTAGGCCTAGACGGGTGGCAAGTCAGGGGTAAAACGATAATTAACCATTCCCTTTAAAAATTCTAAAACTTGACAGTTTTACAGTTGCCGCTCAAATGTGTATGCGACGTCTAGGCCTAGACGGGGCGTCTAGTTCATTAATATTACCGTTTTGCCCCTGAATTTGGCCTAGACAGAGTGCAATCCACGGGTAAAATGGACTTGTGGCCAACAACAGATGGCCAGTCTAGGTCTAGACGACTCGTATATTCATAATTTTTTATCATTTTCTTTTTTTATAGAAAATCATGTTAATTATATAAAAATCATATTAATTATACAAAAAATCGTATTAAGTATACAAAATTTGTATTAAGTATACGAAAACTCATTCTGCCGATTCATTGTCGACCTAATTAATACTCAGGTTTGGATTTGGTGGGGGATTCATTATCAAGGTATACCATTCTAAACGGGACGTGTACAAGTATAACCATTGTTCTGCAGCGGGGCTTCAGTGCGTCAATCATAGCCCGTATATTGTCAGCAATGGAAATTGGCCTTCCAGCTTAATATGTATGAAGTGGTTATTGTTAACATGTGCAAGCGTTATCATTCGCGGTTCTCGATCCGTCAGAGGACTCATTATCGGGAAGAAGGTGGAACAACCATCAATGCTTAATAGATGAACCACGATACCGTACCTTTGTGCGATAAGAAGCCCTGCGTGGGGGAAGTCTAACCAGTGAGTGGGGGGACAATGCTCCACTGAATCCCAGATTTGGCTCTGACGATGCGTATTAAAATATCCTTCCTCCCATGCTTCAAATACTGGCACCCAGATCGATGCATTCCGATCCATCTCCTGTAGAAGGTCTTTTCGAATGTGGCTCCATAAACGTTCTCCCATACCTAAGCTCAAAGCCACAGACCGAAACCCCCAATGACCGTCTGGCCTCACATCTTGTATGCACAAGATGTATGGGTGAAACAATGTCGGAAGGAGAGACTTAAACCGTTTGATGGTTGACACATACTCGTCACCCACTATCAACGAAAAGCTGTTATCGTCTCGAATCTCTCTTTGTTTAGAAGTCATTGAACGGTGTAACACCTCGTAAAATCGTGTCCAATAGTATAGTGACACGTGTTGTATTTTTATATTAGTCTATTAAAGACTAATAAGGACTAAAGGTGCCAACATGCTCAAACTGAGCCTCTGAGTGACTTTCTAATGTCCACGTGCATAAACATTAGCCTCTGAGTGACTGATATGTCAACATGCTTAAACTTAGCCTCTGAGTGACTGATATGTCAACATGCTTAAACTTGGCCTCTGAGTGACTGATATGTCAACATGCCCAGCCTCTGAGTGATATTGGAGTCAACACGCTTATAGTGGGCCTCTGAGTGATCCTTTACGAAGTCCTAACTCTCATATGTCCCATTTGTTGGACAAGAGGGATTAAATCTATTAATATGTAAAAGTTGGATAATGGAGGGGGTTAAAAGTGTCAACATGTTAATTTATACCTCTGATTGACCTTTTAACGAACCGAGAGCTCGACAATGTCCAGGCATACTCTCAGGTATGCCAAATATTGGCCATGGGGCGCTCGCGGGGCGCGAAAGGCAAGGGCTACCTCTCGTGTAACCGTCATTTGTTGGACAAGAGGGATTAAATCTATTAATATGTAAAAGTTGGATAATGGAGGGGGTTAAAAGTGTCAACATGTTAATTTATACCTCTGATTGACCTTTTAACGAACCGAGAGCTCGACAATGTCCAGGCATACTCTCAGGTATGCCAAATATTGGCCATGGGGCGCTCGTGGGGCGCGAAAGGCAAGGGCTTGGCCTCTCGTGGGGCGCGAGAGGCTTGTGTCTGCAGAATTTTTGCTTGGCCTCCACACATGTTGCCAAAAACCATTATTTCGAAACCATGGACTTGCAAACAGCTATGCCACATTTTAGGACACTTGTAAGCTCCGTCTAACACCCCTTAACACCTGACATCACTTTCTTCAAGCTCTCCAACTACAAATAGGTGCAATGATTCACCATTTGAACTTGAACCATTCTGATTTATCACTCTATCTCCCTCCTGTGAGAGTTCCTAACTGAAAGGAGCATCCAACTTGCATCCTAAGAATTACTTGTAAGTGTTCTTTCCTCTTGCATTTTCATTTATAGGATTTTATAGCCAAAAATCAAGCGTTTTACGGAAAACGCCTTCACTTTCGGTTAAGACCATTATGGTCCAGCCATTGTTCATAACGAACATGGCTAAGTGATCATAATAAGGTAGGTGTTAATCTCTATTAAGGGCACCTCCTGAAGATCACGTTTGCTAGACCAATTGACGGGTCAAAGTTATTATATTAAAAAGTCAAACAGGCAATTTTTCAGAAAAATCATAAATTGATCTTATATATGTTATGAAATCTGATTTGACACTTAAACAAGTTGGTAATAATATTTAGAACATGTAAGAACATGTTCGGGTCGTCAATTTCAGTTCTAGGGTCGTTTCGCAACCGCTTTAAATTAGTTAGCAACTGATTTAGGGTTGCATTATGATTGTAATATAATGTAGCATAACCCTATGAGGTTATAATACATGATCATAATCAGAATCCGAGTTTATGCGCAAGTTCCGTAATTATGCCATTTTGACTCAAATGTCCTTTTTGCAAAATAAGGTTTAATCAATAACGAACTTGAAAATAAGTTTCCTACTGGTGTAATATTATAAGTAGGATTATTTGGGATGTTAAATTAGATTATAAACTGAGTTTATGAACAAGTCCTTGTATTATGTCGATAAATAACGATAAAGCCCTTCTGGCTCATAAAATGGTTTTAATCATATCTTTTCAAAGTAAATCTTTTACCTACTAATATGTTATATTAAATAACATATCTAAGACATATTAACCTGACCTTAACATCAGTTTTCATTAAATATCGCACAAATCGTCATTTTACGACATGAGCGTCGTTTCGGCGCATAATATGGTCTTAAACCATATTTACCAACCAAGACTTGTTACCTGCTGATTTTAAAACTTATTTTAAATATTTTTATAGCAGGTATATGATAGGAACTCAGAATCCCAAATAATTTATAAAACTATGTGTAAAATGACCAAAATGCCCTTTCAGTGCATAGTTTGATCATAAATGATAAATTACACATATTATCATGTTCCTACTGATATTATATCATAGATTAGTTATTTTTATAGAATAATTATGGTTGTAACATTAAAATTTATTTAAGTTCCTTTATACGGTATATAATTACCGAAATGCCCTTATGAGGCATAGTTTCATTTTAAAACCTTAACGGGCATATAAGTTGATATCTTACTGATATTACAACCTATTTAAAGAATAATGGCATATAGAAATTGTCCATGACTTATCTGGTTACCCGATATCGCTGATATGCGTACGGTTAAGTATATGTAACTAGTTTACGGAAATTAACCGAAACGGGTCTAACCTTGTCATTTAAGTCTCAAAATCCAGAATGTTTATAGTTTATCCATATTACACAAGTCAAAGGACTTGTTGAGATTAAACTACATTCTATCCGATCATCGTTTAATCTAGCGTTATACGTATTGATCCTGTACGCTACTCGGTCTAAGTCTGTGACGTAAATAAGACCGTTAGTATTTAATTGGTTACCTTATGCCATAATCCAGACTAGAGACTTGCCGATAAATGCTATCTGCACTTAGTATACGGCTGAGTTATTAAATCTTGTGTTTAAACGAAGACTAGCTCAGGTAAATACTCTCGACTTATTTTCCCTATACGGGCTTGGGTTACTGTAAACTATTACCGCTTGGTCGGAAATGGGATCAATCAAATGCCAGACTGTGGCTAGTAAATCCGCATATTCTGTTTTAATCACTTTTGTTTGATAACTTAAAAATCGGGGGTTTACTACCATGTCCTGGATATCCTCGGCTCATTACATTAAATAATGGCCACGACCTTAGCGCGGGATGTATGCATACACCTGACAGGCGCTCAAATGCATTTGCCCACAATTGTTGGGGATAACTCCTTCGTGAGTTCTTAAGTGGTGTTTACGTTAATCATGTCTTAGTTTTCGCACTGGGCCCTGTATGTATGGACAAACATGTGAATCTGTTAACAAGGTTACAAAGTAACTTTCCCAAGTTATAAAAGATTTTATGCCAACGTGCACTTAAAATTTTTTTAAAATGTTTTCAAAATGAGTCAGTTTAGTGTATTTCCTAGCGAAAGTTGATGTATTTTCAAAAGACTAAGCTTGCAGGTACAATACGAAATAGGCTAGAAGTGCTCGGTAGTGATAAGAGGATCTTACAAATCCTAGATCTGCCCAAAGTCTGTTTTACATTCTTTTTGTACAATTTGCGATCCGCCTGTGGATCTTCTACTACGAGCCATCTGTATATTATTTTTGTACTTTGAACATTTGGTTTGTGATAGTAATTTAAATCCAAGACTTCCGCTGTGTCGTGTTCAATTGACTATGATGATATCAACTTACGTCATGATACTCCCACCCGGGCCCACCGGTGTTTGGATTGGCTGTGGAAAGTCAGGGTGTGACAAACGGCTTCGCCCCGCTCTGGGTTTGTTAATTTAGGGTGTTATGGTAGGCAGGTCTGTACAATCCAACAAATGCGACAACAATGGTCGTAGGTTCATCATTCCGACAGCAATGGGGGTGGTGATTGGAGTTTAGTGGTGGTGGGTGTTCATGGTGGAGATGTGATAGGTGGTTTAGAAGAAGGGGTGGGACCCACAAAGTTTTATTGTTTTAGTTAAACATTTTTTATTTTTGTTTTTCCTTAATAAATAAGGGTACTTTGGTCATTTAACAAACTTAACTGAGAAACTTAATATGGGTTAGTGATAAGGATCACATGAGTGCGAAAAATTGCAACTACTGTGACCAACTTTGTAATTATATGTCTACAATATCTACAAACCACAGAGATCAACCATACATTTAACTCTATATCAAATATTATTACGATAATGATATGTATGTTATTTATCATAATTTAATCTATTGTATAGATTCTTAAAATATAAAATTATAAAAGAAAGTATAAAATACATAAACATGAACATCCCAATAGGCATACCTGATACCTGTAGGTATGCTCGATACACAACGGGTAAATACTCGCCAAATACCTGACGGATAATGGGCTTGGTATGAAATAGGATTTCACAACCTGGCTTGAGATTAGCATACCTGACTCAATACCCGTCCCCTTACCATCTCTACAGCAATAGGTAATGGTATAAGCCATAAAGGTTTTTTTTAATAGAATTAATGATTGAAACACGAGTTCACACTTGTAGGGGTTGGTAACGGTACAAACCATATTTATCCTACAAATCGTAAGAATAGATCTTAGCACTTAAAAAAAGTTAAATTAGCACATAATAAAACAATCATACATAAAAGTAGCATTTTTGAATCATTTTAGCACGTGAAATTAATCAACATAATTGATTTTAGCACATATGTGAATGATATCATCACTATTTTTTATGAAAAATTATACAAGCACATTGAAAACAAAACGAAGATCAAAATAAAGAATTAATTGCTTGTTAGCATAATTATAGGGAATCTAATATAATTGATATTCTTTAAGTTATTATGTTACCATTTCTCTATAATTGGTTGGATGTTACATGACACTTTTTAAATATTTATTATATTTATATATGAAATGTGATTTATATTTGTTACTACTCCCTCAGGGTGTAATCTTAGAAATTAAATTTATTCCCGTAAATAACCGCACGATAGGGTTCACATAGGGGGTGTACAAAAAAACCGGTTATATAACTGTAACCGACAAAAAACCGAAACTAGCTTTTTTATAATCGGTTTTTTCGTAACCGGTTCGGTTATAAACCGGTATGACCGGTTATTAGCCGGTTATAAAATCTGTCATGACACCCGGTTACGAAACCGGTTATTTTCAAAACCGGTTGAAAACCGTATCTTACAAAAAAAACCGTTTATAAAACCGTTAACCGATAACGGATCAATAAAAACCGGTTTTTAAAACCAGTTAAACCGGGTTTTTTTCACCCAGCATTGATTAATGGTCATATGACCGTTTGGAGTCCCCTTGGCCATTTTTTTTGTTGTTTTTTGGCCTAGAAATCATCTCCAACTAGTATAAAAGGGTTGTGGATGTTTAGGTTCAATCACACAACTCTCTAAACCTCCAAAAACTCTTAAAAACGCTCACAATCTTGTTCGATAATTTGTAAAAAAGTATGACAAGCTCTAGTGCTCATGATTCGGTCAACATTGGCGAGTCTACAACCGATACGGTGGTTCGTGTTATTCCAACGAAGCACAACCCCGAAATTTGGTCACGTTTCGATTTGTGCGAGATGACCAATGGGAGAAAAAAAGCGCGTTGTCATCATTGTAATGGTTTTCACGCCGAAGGAGCACACACCAACTTGAGACAACACATTGAAAAACCGTTTTGCAAGATGTTGAAACAACAACCCGCTAGTGGTCAAGCTTCAATGGCAAAAGAAGGCGCTTTTTTGTTCGCCTACAATTACGATATGGCTAGGGTGGAAATGGCGAAGTTTGTAATCCAAGAAAGTTTGCCGTTCAACCATTTCGACAACCAACGCTACACAAAGATGGTTCAAAGAACTCTCCAACCACGATACATTCACATAAGTCGTTCTCTCTTAAGAGAGATTGTTTAAAAATTTGGAAAAATGCTAAACAAGAATTAATTTCTTATTTTGAAAAATTAGAAACCGTGTCAACTTGACTAGAGACGTTTGGTCCGCACCGCACGGTTCACCCGACTCGTATATTTGTGTCACCGCCCATTGGATTGACCCGGCGACATGGCAAATGATGAAACACACGATTTTGTTTAAATTATTTGATTACCCTCACACCAGCGAAGCTATTTATAAAGCAATCGACAAATGTATTACAACATACAAATTGGAAAAAAAGATCTTTTCAATATCTTTTGACAACGCCTCAAACAATACGGTTTCGGTAATGCATTTAAAATTAAAATACAAATCGATTTGTGACGGTATTTTTTTCCCATAGTCGATGTATTGCACACATCATAAATTTGGCCGTTCAAGACGGTTTAAAGGTTATTGAACCTTAAAAAGAAGCTTTCAAAAAAATGTTACGTCATATATATAGTCACATGCATAGACATTCAAATTATATAAAAATGTGTAAGGAAGCGGGTCGAATATGCTTAGGACCCAATTGGGACGTTGCTCATAGATGGAACTCGACTTTAACCGTGTTTGAAAAAGCTATTTTGCAAAAAGAAAGTTTAATAGAATTTCATAACTATTTGTCTAGTCGTAGAAAGGTTTCGCCTTACCACCCATCGGGTTTGGCTACTATTGAAACGGTTACACCATTACTTCAAGTTTTCAAAGCATCAACAAAAACTTTATCGGGGGTTTATTATCCAACAAGTTCATTGGTGCTTCACAATTTGTTTAAAATGTATTTAAAATTAAACGAGATGTCGGTTAGAGGTAGGCCATATTGTGATATGGTAACCCCAATGAAGGAAAAACTAAGAAAATATTTTACAGAATTACCCGCGATTTTCACTTGTGCATTCGCTTTAAACCCTTGCTTTAATATTTTTGGAACCGGGTCTTTGATTGAAAAAATTGCAAACGAGTTGAATTTAAACACCGAACAAGATCCTAACTTTGGTGAAGCCGTAAAAATTCGTTTCAACGATCAACTTTCTAAATGTTTGATGTTTATGTAATAAATATGGTACAACCTCGTCACACATTCACGAGTCAATCAGAAATGCCGATTTCGGCGAAGGTTCAAGTATGGAAGATCAAGATTTGTATGTTTATAAACAATTGTTTGATGAGTCGAGTCAAATGCAACATGGTAACACTACTAGTAGCGAACTTGGTCGGTATGGTGGGTTGAACTTTCTACAAACGATGACTTCACAAAAATTTAAAAATTTTGATTTGTTGGCTTGGTGGAAAAGTAAGGAAGATCAATTTCCGATCTTAGCAACAATGGCCCGAGATTTACAAACGGTCCAAACTTCCACGATAGCTTCGGAAAGTGCTTTTCCTATTACTGGGAGGGTGATTTCGATAAGGAGGACTCGACTAACACCAAAATCGGTTGAGATGTCGATTTGTTTGAAAGATTACTTTGATGCGGCAGAGAGATGTCAACACATACGCTCACTCAAGGGAGAATTGGAATACGAAGGCGAAGTGTACGAGGACGAGGTAGCAGCCGAATTGACAACCCCAATGACCGACGAAGAAGCCGCATTGGATGACTTCCTACGCAATAGTTCAAGTTCGGGTTCGAGCGAAGAAGATTAAACGAGGCTCAAGATATATTATTAATATTGTAGTCGCACTAAATACATATATATATATATATATATATATATATATATATATATTAGTGGACCTTCTTGCGGATTAATATTTTAAGTTATATGTTTCATTTGTTACAATTATCGTTCATATTTTCATTGTTATGTAAAACCGTTTCTTCCAAGACTTAATGATATTATATTTTATGTTTTTATATTTTCATAGTTAAGTTTTTATATTTAAAAAGTGCATTTTCAGCAAAAAAAAAAAGAAAAAATTCAAAAAAAAGCCTGCATTCTATAAGGAACCGGTTTTTTTGACCGGCTTTTAACCAGTTTTAATATGGGTTACATAACCGGTTTTTTTATAACCGATTATACAACCGGTTACAAGTTTTCGGTCTTAAAATCGGTTACTAACCGGAACCGGTTTTTGTATAACCGGTTTTTATGTGCGAGCAAAAAAACCGAACCGGTTTTTAACCGGAACCGATTCGTACATCTCTAGGTTCACAGTCAAAGATTTACGCTTGTAACAGTTTAACAAGATAAATATTTAGAACCTGTACATCAAATAACACAGACAGCCTTAAAACACCAAATTAATTTTAGATATCAGTTATATTTAGTGTCCATGATATTTGATATTGAGTTTAACATTACCTAGACATTCTTGTGATTTACATTCTCGCACAAAATTATTGTAGCATAGACTTCCATTTTCATGTTGACTATATTTAAAAACATTTTGACAAATACATATATTTGGATCCTCTTTTTATTGACTTTGCATTCTTGTCTCTCTCTTTTATGATAACTCATTTCAACATGGTACTCTGATCTATACTTTTGTTTTATCATGTATGGAAATATATTGTAGAAATTATTTATTTGTAGTTGTCACTTTTTTATGAGATTATGTCATATATGATAGTTTATCTATTTAAAAACTTAGATAATTTGTATATTCGGTATATATTATATTATATTATATTATATTATAATAATATTATATTATATTATATTATATTATATATGGCAGAGTTTGAATAAAAAAGTCGGTGGAAGCCGGACTCTCAAATCCAAATTGGTGGGTCAAGACTCTTAAAAAACAGTATTTTACGATACAGAAAACATTTATTTGGAAATTTTGATAGAACTAACACTACGAGCGAAAAATCGGTGGGGGCCAGCCAGGACACCCCCGGGCAACCACTAACCTTCGTGCTCCTGTCTATGTTGTTGTAGTTTGATACATGAGTATGTATTGATCGACATGATAACGTTCTACAGGCGAACCCGTAATTGTTACATCGACTTGATAGATTAGATAAAGAATCAAGATATAGTGCCTTTCTCTATCCAGCCAAACCATTTCAAAGGAACCGTCCTTTGTTTTTTTTTTTCCTTTATCTAAATCCAATGAAGTCTGTCGATCACATATATTTGGGCATTGCATGAAAAGAAAACCAAGAGTGAGAGGGTGGTCCTTTGGCATGGCTGGAAGTCTGGACAAGGCAAAGGTGACAGTATACTAGCATCAGTATAATAATAATACTACAATTACATGTATGGATCAAAGTCATTCATTTTTAATTCAGTTAATTAATAATTGATGTATTATCATAATACATACATGATATGATTATACTTTATTGTATACATTGAATTGATGTGTTAACTGTGTATGCCGTTCTTAGTTTGGCATATCTAGTTCTTGATGGTTAAGTAATGTGTATTTCATAATTAAAAGACTGAAAATTCAAATCTTACAATAGGCAGATATTTATGTACTTTTTTTCGATGGCAATCAACGACGTGCCAACCACCGTGACAGCGAGCGTTGTGGCCAAGGTTGACTACTCGACCGGCGTCAACCCTTTGGCTCTCCCTAGATGCGCGGAAACCCGACCTCCACCCGCCCGAAAGCACGACAGTGAATAATCGGTAAAACCTCGCCTCCCATCCAAGTCGAACCGGCACCTCCCATATTTGCTTTTCACCTGGATGCCGTAGAATATAATGAGGAGAGTGGGAATCGAACCTGAATCACGAGAAACACCAATTCTTTCCTCAACCATTCCACACTACTTCATTGGCAGATATTTATGTGTTTATTATAGAAAATCTAAAAATGGTTGCCAAATAAAAAAAAGAGAAAAAAAAAAGATAACTTTTAACATTCCATTGTTGGAAAAAACAAAAAACAAAGCATTGTCAGGAAATTTGAAAAAATTGATGAGACCTTTGTTTGTTCAAAGTCTGAATGCTGTTGCATTATTAACCATTGTAAATATAGACAAATACATATAACTTTACTAAATTTTTCCTTGTTAGATCGCTATTTGTATAATATTAATTTGCATGTTGTTTGTGTACAGTAGGTTTGTACATGATGCTTAATGGGTTTTTTTTGCATGGTTATGTTGTACATGATGCTTATTATATTATATTACATATAGATTTAATTTGCAAATATTGATGGAATGGTTGTTGTAATGTATGTATTATGGTTTGTATAGTGGTATAATTTGCAACATATTGATGCAATGGTTATTGTATTGTATGTATTATGGTTTGTATAGTGGTAATAATATATAGATATAGTATAGTGGTAATGATATATATTATATATAGATTATATGAATCTGTCAAACAGGAAAAAATAGACGTGGGTTTATCAAAATGCGCGAGTTCTAGATCAACTTAGTTATTCTATTTTATGTATGATGTTTCGGTTTAACATTTTCACATTAACACGCCGCAACTTCAGTGTTTCAGTGGTCGCTGGCAATAGTGTGGCATTAGGGTCCCCCCTCGCCGCAACGCGAGGGTGCTTAATACTAGTTTGATTTAAATATTAATATTAATCTTTCCATTTAATTCCATTACATCATTTTAGAAACATTATTATCACGTCAAGGTAATACTTAAATAATTATTTAGGTAGAAGTTGTATTTTTCTTAAGCTACTTTTATAACTTGTATATTTATTTTGAAAAAAAATTTCTCTCAGGCAAATTCTATTCAGTTTTATTTGACTTTTTTTTACTCTACAATTTTTAGACTAAGTTGCACAAATTGTACTTTATTGATATACGAAATTGCACTATTAATCCTTTGTATTTAAAAACACACAAAATGTCCATTAATTTCTAAGTTTTGCGCTTTAAGCTAACTGGTTTTAACATTTTAGTTAACTTTTAGCTAAAATGACAAATTTGCCTAAAGGACATAATTTGAAGTTTATTTATAAATAACATAACCCGTAATTTACTTATGGTTTTTTTTCTTTTCTTTTATTTTCTTCTTTTATTTTATTAAATTTCTCACTATTATTTTATTGATTACTGTAAAATTTTCTTAATTCATAAGTTAACAATTTTTTTTTAAATTATATCTTTTGGTAACTGTTTTTATTTTTGTTGTTTGTTTGATTAAATTATTTACTTTTTTATTATATAAATAACGTAACTTTTATACTATGTTTTTACATAAACCTTTGTGTAATCGAGTTAAATTTTTTTTTATCACTTTTTCAATTATTATATGTTACTCGAATGAAATTTACACCAAAATATTGAAAAAATAAGCATATTGGTTGCGTGTTATGACGGGTCGATTTAAACTTTGATGTTCTATAAACTTTGAAATTTTGTAATGTCATTTTTAAAGCAACCGGTTATTTTAGATGTGTTATATAATGTTCAACGTACACTCATCTTAAAATACAACACCGACAATTTTTTTATCTATGTTTAAATCGATCGTTGTAACGCGCTGCCGACATGCTTATTTTCCCCGTATTTTTGTGTAGATTTCGTTCGAATAACATGTAATAATTGTAAAAAAAGTGTTAAAAAATAACTCGATCACATCAACGGCTTATGTAAAAACATAGTAAAAAAACTACAGTGTTTGTAAAATTAAAAAGAGTAAATAATTTATAAACAAAATTAAAAAATTATAAAACATATATTATTGTTATTATTATGAAATTTGGAAATAATGAATCAAGAAAATTTTAAAGTAGTAATATATTTAATAAAATAAAAAAAATAAAAGAAATGAAAAAAACTAAAGTAAATTACAGGTAATGTCCTTTTTGTAAATAAACTTCAAATTATATCCTTTGGACAAAATGGTAATTTTACCTTAAAGTTAACTAAAAGGTTAACATTAGTCGACTTAAAAGATAAAGAGCGTCCAAAACTTAGAAATTAAATGACATTTTGCATACTTTTTAAATACAAATGATAATAAGTGCAATTTAATACATGAATAAAGGACAGTTTGTGTAATTTACTCCAATTTTTATTTACTTTTAAGTTTTTTTTATTTATTTTTTATCTTTTACACTTTTAACCCAAATAGTTTTCATCTTTTACATAACCCTTGTACTTTTCATTGTTTCACTATTAACTCCATTGTTTCATCTTTTACATATTTGTCACATTTTCTATTTTAACTAGAACACTTTTCTACTTTCAATTTTGGTTCTCTGTACTTTATATCTTCTTCAAATTTATCGTTTTATGATTCGTTCTAAAGTTTGTGAGTTAACATGTTGCAATGCGCACATGTGGTTCAACGTTTTTACGTCTATTTTTATCATTTAACAGCCCGTCGAAACTCACGAGATCCTAAGTCGACTTAGATATTGTTTTCTATGTTTTACTTTTTCAGTCTTTTGTGAGTTAACATGTTTTTTTTATGAGTTAACATGCTGTACCATGTATGCTTAATTCATTAATTTTTATTTTTATTTTTTGTTCAACTTCACAGTATCACCGCAAAACACAAGTACTAAATACTAATTACATTTAAATTATATTATTGGAGAAGCTACTCTTTAGTTGTATACAGGCACTACAAATTACTGATATAAACAAATTAATTAAATTTTGAGATGAGTGGAATAAGAGGGCAGGAGCCAGGAAGACAAGACAAAAAGATATGATGCTTGTTTGCCAATAAATGGTCCCACCATGCTCTTCCTACTCTACCTCGCTGACAATTAAAACCCCAATTTTCCAAGTACATATCGCATCAAATAGATGTCATGCCCACGTCAAGAATTAAGATAACAATGCTAACACAAATTTATTTGAGCAATGATTTTTTATCTGACATTATTCTTACTTGTATTTTATTCTTAATTTATATAATATATATTATATATATATATATATATAAAGATAATGATGAGTGATGTGTGAATATTAACTTTTTTTTTCTTTATCATAAATATGGGATACAATACGGGTAAAGTTTATTGAATATGTATGAAAATTAGTATTTAACCTACGCTTCATGATGGTGTCGTAGTTGTTGTTTAATATTAATACAACAGAAGTTATAACGTAAAAATAAGAATAAAAAGAAAGCTAAAATCCGTGGAAAAGAAAAGAAAAAAATAACAAAATGGATATGGAAAAATAACAAATATGAGAAAAAAAGTAAAAACAAAAGAATTAACTAAAAAAAATTGTAATCGTAAAAGTCAAATAGACCAATCAGTTATTATTACCGATCACAATTTCTTTGCTGCATTTTCATATATGCAAAATATATTTTATTCTATTTTTTAAAAGTTTTTTTTTTTCCTTAACACTATGGTTTGGGTTCCTAGCATCTTAGTTCATGACGCTAGGCATCCATATAATTTTGTTGTTAACTTGTTATTAATTGATTCGTTTATTTTATGTAAAATATTACTGCATTGATATTCTTATACGATATAATGTTTTATCTATTAATTGCATTTTACAGGTTAAGGCAGAAACGAGCTAAAACAAAAATGTTTAACTTACAATAAGATAAAAGATATAATAATGGGATTTTAAATGTTCATAAAAAGGGGAAAACCAAAATTGTGTAATCAAATAGAATTGTGGATAGCTTAGTGGCATTTTAAGGGTGTGATAAAGCTTTGAGATCAATAGGTTTTAAGTTCGATTCTCACAAGGGGTTTTCCCATATTTATTAGGTTTCCTCTTGACTTGGTGTATGGACATTATGCCTAGGGGAGATGGATATGATAAGGTGGTTCTGCTCGTGGCATGATGATACTTAATGGTTCGTCAGTAATCCAAATTTCTCGTTCAAAAAAAAAAAGAGAAATGTGGGCCGATTAAATTGGGCTGAAATGTTGATCCAGTTACAATCAGTTAAAGGGCTGAATTTCAAAGTGAACATGGAGTAATTAATTTAGAGAGTTGCCAGCCAACACGAGACAAGAGGTCCATTGCAAAGCAAAAGGAATTCAAGAGAACTGGGCTTTGGAGCTGGATCTTGGTAGATGGGCTGGCTAGTAAAGTAACCAAATAAGTAATTAAAATTGGGTTGGATTGTAAATTACTTGGGTTGAACTTTTAACTAATGAGGCTTTGACAAGTGGACGTGCATAGAGATGGGCATAATAACCGGTTCCAAACCCGACCCGGTGGAACCTACCTGGGACCGGTTCCGGTTCCTACCCGACATATAGTAGAACCGGTTCCGGGTTCAAAATACCCGATGGTTCCTACCCGGTTCCACATTTTTGGAAAAAAATAAGTTCCGGAACCGGTTCCAATCCGTACCCGGGTTGTACTCGTAACCGGTTCTTACCATACCCGGTTCCTACGGTAACCTTCCAGACCCGGCGTCAATATATTTTTAATGTGAGTTTTTTTTTATAAGTCTTTGCTAGAACAATATATAATACATAAACATAAAACTATTTATTACGAGAAACAAGTACCCGGTTACACAAACAACCTAAACAAGAAACGTTAAACAAAACACCTAAAACACTAAACATACTAATCATAAAACACAAATGGGTTTACAATACATAAAACAAACTAAACTTTCGATGACCCGGTCCCGGATGCTTCACCCTTTTCATTGTTTTTCACCTTTGTCACCGGACAATGGCGGTCGGTGTGTTTCTTGAGCGTCGAGTTGGCCGACGCCTTCATGAACTTCCCGCACCCCTTGCATCTAGCCATTTCATGGCTATCCGACATCAAGCACAAGTCAAAGTGCTTCCAAATAGCGGGGTTTCTTTTGGTTTCCAAAACATCCACGACCTCATCGTTGCAAGCCATCGTTATCTCTTTGATAGTATTAGATTTGAAGTGTAAAGTGTTAAGTTCAGAAATGGTAAGTAGGAAGGGGTTTATATACAAAAACCGATTTTTTAATCAGGAACCGGTTTCCAACGGTAACACTTATCAGGAACCGGTTCCAACGGTAACATTTTATCAGGAACCGGTTCTGAACAGTAAATGGCAGGTTTGACTGTCAGGAACCGGTTCCCAATAGTAAAATGACAGGTTTGACTGAACAGTAAATGGCTGTCAGGAACCGGTTCTGAACAGTAAATGACAGGTTTGACTGCTAGGAACCGGTTCCCACACTATCAGAAACCGGTTCCGCACCATACCCGGTTCTACACCATACCCGGTTCCATAATACCCGTACCCGGTTCCATATTCTTGGGTGTGAACCCGGGTAGGAACTGGACCCGGTTCCACACCATACCCGGTTCCAATGACATCCAAGCAGAACCGGGTCCGGGTTGGAACCGGTTTCGGGTAATAATAAAACCCGATTATGCCCATCTCTAGACGTGCACATTTCGGTTTTTTGGGTAATGTGTTCAGTTAACCGACCAGGCAGATTTTTTTCTTTAAATTCAAACCGGTTATTATTTAAATTTGTTTATAAAGTTTTATATTATATTATAAAGAGGCCGGTTAACGTATAATATTGGTTATTGTGTGGTGTGTACGCGAGTATCTCAGCCACACGATTGACCTATCATAGGTTTTCAATTGAATGCGATGGCACAATAGTAATTAACTTGACATAATTACGCATGTTATTGCATAATTACGCATAGGTTGGGTTAAACCCTAATCACACACGTTATAATACATAATTATGCACGTTATAAAATTCCACAACCTGCATGCCACTAAACATGAAAATTACGCATGTTAAACTCAAAACTACGCATTGGTTGTTCCAAACCCTAATTACGCATGTTATATACATAATCACGCACGTTATAGAAAAATAAGGAACGACACACGTGTCAATCTCCTACTCCCATATGCATCATACAATAAGCACTAATGTATTTTACACTTTCTCATGTGATAAGTTAGTTATTCAGAGAATGCTATTTTTTAAAAGTTACAATTTCTATGATCTGTTTTGAGATTTTATCATATTGAAAATCGTGACGGCTCTCAAACCATTAATTTATATTATTTTATTTGAAAACATTATCTTCAATGACAACAAACATTTCAAAATATGTTAGTTCCAATGTCGGATCCTTTAACAATACTCAGATCAATTTGCATTTTTCCAATCCAGATAATTCATTGAAGTATACTAGAGACTGGAAACAAAAGCAACCATAGTTCGGTTGTTAATGGTGTTGACTGAAAATTTGGTTTTGTTGTGTCTATCATGGTGATGCGATGAACAAAAAGAAGATTAAGGTTTTATTAGTTGGGACAGGAAGAAACGAACAAGGGTGGATCGGTATCGCTCTAATACGTATAAAGATTATGGTAATCAAACTTGGTTGACTCGAACTTAGCTCTTGATCATGTTTTATTGATCATTGTTAAGAACAATTAAGGTATCCACTTATGAATTGAATTGGCAATTATGAAACTCCGTGTTCTTGTGTTCTTGAGTTCATGACCAAACAAAGGTTGACACATGTTCCAAAAAGTTTGATAGCCTCAAGTCAAAGGTTTATGGGATCAATTCCATCTCCAAAGCAACTGAGAATAATGCCAACATCACTTCCATTTTACAACAACGTTTGTCAACACAACTAACCCAAACATAAACCTAGTTGGGAGAAACATCTTTTGTGTTGACACCATCGATATCAGTTTCTTCTAAATCATCTATCCTAGATCGGGGTCGTCTCTGAAAATCTTCGAAAATATTTAGGTCCTGGGTGAATAGAAAATATGGACCCCTAAAATATAATTAAAAAAATAGGTTTTAAGTATATGAAAATGAATTAATACCATTTGAATCAACACCAATCATTTAATAAATTAACAAAATTAGACAATTAATGTCATTTGCATATAATGAATAGATAACAAACAAAATGAAAAACAAAACCAGAGGATGCCGGGATTAATACCTGCGTCTTCTTGCTATTTAAAGCAACTTGGAAACTACCAAACCAAAAGCTTCATGATGCTATTTTACGACTCATTACGTATATATTGTAACTTTACAGCGTAAAACTCATAAACGAAACGAAAAAATTCGGGCCCTAAGCCCCCCCCCCCTTGGGCCCACTATGTATCAATATAAAAACTCCCCTTTACAGTGTCATACTTTAACAAGCCAACTCTTTCCAATACATTAGTTAAACGTATTATGTCGTTGTCCATTCTATTGAGACACTTCTAACACCATCGGATTTAAGCATTTGGAGCTTAGGCAAGAAAAGAAAAGAAAGAGACTATAACTAGTTAAGCTAATTCTCCCACACCTGTTTATGGTGAAGATGCCTAACAATGTAAGAGAATAGTCAAAAGTTTTAGAAGAGCTCAAACTCTAGGGGCTGAGATCAAAATGAAACAGGAGCCAATAAAGACAACTAAAGTTGCTATAATGACACTAAGTAATGCTCAAAGCACATGGCCCCCAACATTTTTAAACACCATACGAAATAACTATTTATGTTGATCTTGTTGCTATTAATCAAGATTACAAAGAATATGAGACAATTTTTACAAATACTAGTGTTATTGATCCAACTTCTCAAGAGTAAGAACAAGTTACTACTTCAATGAAAGCTCGACCTTACAAAGAATAAGAGACAGTTTCTACTAATACTAGTGTTATTTATCCAACTTCTCAAGATCAAGAACAAGTTATCACTTCAATGAAACCTCCAGCTGACAAAGTAAAACAAACGTTATGGAACCATAACTATCCACTAAAGAACTTGCTAAGAAGTTTGTACAAGATAAGACAGAACAACAAGAAAAGCTAAGGAAGATCTTCATGTTGGGGATGACAAGAAGGTTGTGATAAAGACATTAAGAGATACATCAACAGGGCATGTATTCATTAGAACTTTGTAAGTTGTCACACCCACACAAATTGGATTGGGCGTAAAGACAACTATCAACGCAAGTCGCAGAAAAGTGTAATCAAGATTTGTAATTATTGAATGGCAAGACATTTATGCGCCTTCGATCTAGTGTCCAGTCTAAAAGTCTATCTTTATCAACACAAGGTTTCGGGCTTCTAGGGTTCCAAACCAAATGTTTCACCTACTTCCAACTGTGCCACCGCTAAATGATACCTTAGAAAACATGCTTAAAAGTTCAACCAAATGGTTATGTTATGAATTATTTTTACCGATACATCAAAACCATGAAAGTAATGATTTACCATGAGCAACATGACTAACCCGAGTGATTGTCTTGCCCAAGCAATGTTCCACCAAAACTATGGATAACATTCAATCTCCCAATGTTAGCGTGACTAACTACGAAAGGGAGTGTCAATCCAAGTAGCACTATCAACATTATCCTTGGCTTATCAAAGTTTGTGGTGTTGTTTAAATGTAGGGCTTATGTGTGGTGGCAAAGCAACAACTCATGTAATCTCATATGTTATGGAAAGTGTTTATCAAAATATATAGTTTTGCATGTTTTCCACCAAAAGTATTAAACATGTATAAAAAGGGTCGTGAGACCCACCTTAGTTCTCGTACAAGTATGATATGCGTTGATGTGTCTGAAAGACAACATGTTATTATAGTGTTAAAACCCACATTTTGGTAGTTGTTTGTTGTAAATATTTCTTGAAATGAATTAAATGTTTATTTCTAAGTGTTTTTATAGGTTCCTAAGTGAAATGAAGGATTTCCAGGCCAGAATTGGAGATTAATGAAGTTACGTAGAAGACAGGCCCAATCTACTTGTTTACGGACCATGGACAAAGGAGCAGACAACGAGCCGTAAGACCCAAGCTAATGCACCGACCTACAAATTAGAAACCCTAGAGCGATAAGGTGACATATTGGTTGTTTACAAGTTGTAACCCCAAATCCGGTTTACGGGTCCTAATGCATCCAAACTACTTATGGGCCATATAAATAGAATGCGATGTCGTAGAAATCCTAAGAAGTGATGAAATAAGAAGAGAAGAGTATAAAAGGGGCTGTTAAAGAACAAGGATTCAAGATCGGATAACTCGGGAGAGGATTCAAGGAAGAATAATGTGTAGGAGGGCATGAGATTGATCCAACTGAGTTAGAACCCTTTGTGTTATCATTTCTTATTGATTTCTATCGTGTATTCAATGAATTCATTAGCTTTGTTTGTTAGTATGAGTAGGTAACCATTCCATAGTCGGTTAGGGTAGGATGATTTTTTGTTACCTTGCATTGAATTAGTTGATTTTGTTATGAAAGTGTGTTTTTAGTAAGGTTTGCTTATGAACTTGTGATAGTGTAATCTGTATGTTGAGTATTGATGTTCAAATGAGTTTGTGTAAATGATTTAGATCTTTCTATGAGGTTATGCATGTTAGATCTGCTTTGTTTATATTTAGGCTATATATTGATCATTAGTCTAGGGTTGGATGCTTAGCAGGCAAAGGTGAGGTTATGCATGTTAGATTTGCTTTGTTTATATTTAGGCTATATATTGATTGTTAGTCTAGGGTTAGATGCTTAGTAGGCAAAGGACAAACTTGTTTGGGTATTGGTAATTCATATATCACTTACAGGAATAATCTTATTAAAAAGATTTCGAAACTATATAAGGGTTTGTTTTAAATTGAGTAGCCTAGATAGTAATTCACTCAGTTCGTTAATCTATGGTTGCTAGAACCATATAAGAGACTCTTAGATCAGAAGGGGTTAGTAAATGACTTAGTTACTTAGAACTAGATAGTTGGGTGTGTCTATAGCCTGGTTATTTGGGGACATGGGTCTAACCCGAGAGGGCTCTAGCTTGTTAACACCACACACTCGTTACTAGTGCTAATTATGACAAGCTTTTCAGAAGAACAATAATCAACTGTTTTGCAAAAGTAATAATATGATTCTAGAACTAACTGGTTGTTTCTCATAAGTGTTTTCTAAACTGGATCAGTTGGAGAGATAACTGGAACTCATTCCCAGCAGGCTATTCACAATATAACAGATTCCAGTCTAGGGAGAGACATCCAAGTTCGTAGGAGATGCTCATGGAATACATGCAAGAGAATAGTGAGAGAATGAATAAGCAAGATTAAGAGCGGGCATGACACTAAACCACAATTCAGAATATATATAAAAGGTCCTGACGCAGTTGGCAGTGAGAGATTCATAGAAGAAAAAGGCTCAGGTCAAATCTGTTACTTAGAAGTGGTAATGTCACTAAGGATTACCCTCCTACTACAAAAACTGTTCAAGAAGAAGATAAAATGGACACTTCAGTCTCTTCCAATACAGAAGGTCTTACAATTCGGCAGTTAAGCGAATTAAGAAAGAAAAAGAAGTTACAAGAGTCAAAGCTTGATCTTCCAATTCCAAAACGCCACTTGAATGATAAGTTTGAACAATAATATTGTAAGTTCTTGGTGATGTTCACAAATTTACATATAAATCTTCCTTCCATAAAGGCATTGACTCCGATGCCCAAATACGCCAAATTCTTAAACGGCTTACTGTCTAATAAAAGAAGTTTAGAAGATCTATCTACTAAAACCTTAAACGAAGAATGTTCACCAGTCTTGCAGAACAAGTTGCCATCTAAAGTAGTAGATCCAGGAAGTTTCACCATCCCATGTTTAATAGGGGATCTATCAGTTAGCAATGCTTTTGTTCATCTAGAAGCAAGCATAAATCTAATGCCTTATTCAGTTTTTGCTAAGCTTGGACTAGGGGAACCTACTCCCACTCAGAGGAGTATTCAGTTAGCTTACCATTCGATCAAATATCCACAAGGGATTGTGGAAAATATGCTAGTAAAAGTCGAATTCGTCATCTTAGATATGGACGAAGACGAACATGTTCCCTTGATATTGGTATTCTCTAATGGTAAAACGAAGAATTGTATATTGCTATTGATTGATTTACAAAGAAAAAGAATGCGAAATATATAGGTGGGCGTATGGTTATAAACAAGGAAATACAATCTCTAAATTGATGAGGAAGTTGATTCAAACGGTCCTTAATTGAGAGAAGGTAGTTTTCCATATCCACAATAAAGGAAATGATGATTATAGTCTGATCCTTCTTATTTCTTTATTTTCTAACACTCCCCTCAAGTTAAGTAGTGGGGTCTCCAATACTTAACTTGCCAAGGCAATGATTGAAGATTCTCCAATTGACGGCCTTTGTCAATGTATCAGCTAGTTGGTCTTCTGATGAGACGCAAGGAAGTTCTATGATCCTTTTTTCAAGTTTTTCTTTGCTGAAGTGTCTATCAACTTCTACATGCTTTGTACGATCATGTTGAACAAGATTTTCTGAAATTTGGATTGCAGCTTCATTGTCACACATGATCGTACTAGCTTCGTTTGAGGAAATCCAATCTCAGTCAGAAGTTTGCGTCTCCATAGGACTTCAGCCAGGCCTCGTGCGATTCTCCGAAACTCAGCTTTGGCACTTGATAGGGCCACAACCTTTTGTTTCTTGCTCCTCCATGTAACCAGATTCCCTCTGACTAAAGTAAAGTAGCCTGATGTTGATCTAAATTCTCCCTTATCTCCTGCCCATTCTGCATCCGTATATGCTTGAATCTTCAGATGTTTGTTTAGTTGAAAGAGAACTTCATGGCCTGTTGTTCCTTTGAGGTATTTTACAATCCTACATACTACTTCCATGTGAGCCACTTGAGGTTGATGTATAAACTGGTTGACCACCCCAATCGCGTACGTAATGTCTGGGCGAGTATGTGAGAGCTATATTAATTTGCCCACTAAACATTGGTATCTTTCTTTATCTACTAGTTCTGCCTGTTTCTCCATATACAGTTTCTGATTTGCCATCATTGGGGTGTCGACGGGCTTGCAATAGATCATTCTTGTCTCGGCTAGAAAGTCAAGGACGTATTTCTTTTGACAAATAAAGATCCCTTGTTTACATCTGTAATGATCATGTCATCAACATAAATAATCAAACAAGTAACTAGTTTACCTCTGTGTTTAAGGAATGACGTATGATCGGAGTTGCTTTGTTGAAATCCATATCCTTTCATTGCTAGAGCATATCTCCCAAACCAAGCTCAAGGAGATTGTTTGAGTCCGTAAAGAGTTTTTTTCAACCGACATACTTCCTTTGTGTTGAAGATTTTTGTAAACCCAGGTGGCGCTTCTATGTACACTTCTTCTTTTAATTCTCCATGTTGGAAGGCATTATTAACATCAAACTGATGAAGAGGCCATCCTTCATTTGCGGCAATTGAAAAAAGGATACGAATTGTATCAATCTTGGCTACTAGTGAGAATGTCTCCGAGTAGTCAATACGGTATGTTTGAGTATAGCCTTTAGGAACTAACCGTGCTTTATATCTTTTAGTGGTTCCATTCGGTTTGTGTTTGATTGTAAAGACCCAACGACATCCAACTGGTTTTTTTCCTGGAGGAAGGTCACACCTTTCCCATGTGTCATTCCTTATAAGTGCCTCCATCTCTGTTTCCGTAGCATCCTTCCAGTTCTTTGAATCAAAGGCTTGTTCCACAGTGTTTGGAATTTGTTCATCATATAAGAAGGAAGTAAAGGCCTTAGCTTCTTTGGATAAGTTCCCTTTGGCAATGTTTGCCATAGGGTACTTAGAAGATTTGGTTTGTTTCTCTGGAGAGTATCGTTTTGGTGCGACTCCTCGGTTGACTCTTGGAGGAAGGACATATCTCTTAGTTGTTTCTTCTTGTATATGCTCCCCTGTTCTTCCTGCAGCGTTTGTTCTATAGGCACCTCATCGTTATTAGATATATCAATGTTTTGATTTTCATGAGATACATTATTTTCAATATCCTCGTGTGTTTGAGAATTACTTACCTCAGACACCAGACTAGGAGGATCTTGGTTAGTAACACTGATTGTTGGTTCACCAGATTGTTGGGAAGCTAGTGACTCATGTTGGGTACTGTGTTTAACTTCTCGGATGATGGGGCCCATTTTAACCAACTCAGTGTATCATCATACTGCTTTTCCCCTGACCAATGTGTTGCGAGGTATAGAAAAAAATGGTCTCAAGGAAGTCATAGTTCATTGTAGTGTACATGTGACATCTTTTCGGGCTATAACATCTATATCCTTTTTTATTGACACCATAGCCCACAAACACGCATTTTCCGCACAAGGGCCATGTTTTCCTCGGTTTGTTTTTGGAATGTGCATGAAGGCGGTGCACCCAAAAACTCGAGGTTGTAACGTGAGGGCAGGTGGGAGTTTGGTAAATTCAGAAAGTGCTTGGAGAGGAGTTTTTAGATTAAGAGCTTTAGTTGGCAACCGATTTATAAGATAAGTGGCAATGTTAAGAGCTTCAGGCCAGAAAGACGTAGGAACTTGAGATTCTAGTAGAAGGGCCCGAGTTGTTTCTAAGAGAATGCGGTTTTTTCGCTCGCCTGTGCCGTTTTATTCGGGAGTGTGAGGACAGGAAGTTTGGTGATTCTCTCCTTTTGTTTGACAAAATTGTTTCATTGAATCATTTATATATATACTCACCTCCATTATCTGACAGGAGGATTTGAATGTTTGTTTTGAATTGTGTTTGTACCATAGCATAAAACATAATAAATTTATCAAAAACTTCATACTTGTGTTTTAGAAAATAAATCCACATCATACGAGAGCAATCATTAACAAACAATACAAAATAACAAAAGTTTTGTTCCCCAATCACTTCCCCCGGTCCCCAAACGTTCGAATGGATAAGTGAAAAAGGTAAATCAAGTTTTATGTTATTTGGTTTATAGGTACGTCTTTAACTTTTAGCCAAAACACAAGTTTCACAATTTAATATTTTATTAGAATGAAATAACTTTGGAAATAAAAGATGTAAATAACTGATGGAAGGGTGTCCTAGTATTCTATGCCATAACCAAGCTTCTCTATCTGTAGTCTCATGAGCCAACATCACAGTACTATGTTGAGTCACCTCTTCCACGTAATACAATCCTTGGCGTTCAGTGCCACGCCCAATAATCGTCCCCGTCCCGATGTCCTGTAGAATACAAAACGTGGGATGCATTAATACCGAACATTTAATTCTTTTGTCACATGATTTATTAATAACAATTTATGTGAAAAAGTTGGTACGTAAAGACAATTTGAAAGTTTTAAAGTCGAGGAGATTTCAATAGTTCCCCTCCTTTAACGGGAACTACTCCTCCATTTACGGTTTTGATGTGATTAATTTTGGGTTTAGTTCTAGAAACCATGTCGAAGAGTTCAAATGTCATGGTGTGAGTTGCACCACAATCAAATATCCAGGCTTTGTCTAATTCCTTACGAGTGTTAGCCTTATTAACTTGTCTAGAGACTTCTAAGGAATTTTCTTTAGTTCTATACTCCCCCATGATTTAATTTTTGTTGTTTTCATTAGAATTCATTTTGAGGGGTTTCATTTGGAAAAGTATAACTATTTTTTAAGTTTTGATTATTTTGGTTATTTTCGGTTTAAAAAAATCTGTATGAGTTTCATTTCACAAAGTCTATTTATTTTTAAAACTTTGACCAATAGGAGTATAATAATTCATGTTAGGAGTATCATAATTTTGACAAATAGAAGTATCAAAATTTTGTTTGTTTTGATTATTTTTATAAAAAAATATTTAGGATATTCATTTGATAAAGTATATTTATTATCAAAATTTTGACCAGAAAAACGTAATCTTTAGGAGTATAGTAATTTATGGTTTCTCTAAGGGGCCTAATTAACATTTTATAAACATTAGGTTCAAAGAAGCAAGGGTTAAAAAGAGAGGGGTTTGAGAATATATACTCAAACCTGTTATCTCCATACTCATTCATATCTCTGCAGCCGCTAGTTCCGTCTCCGGTGAAGGCGATGCCGCCGAATCCGCCACTTCTCTGCTGCTGATCTTCTCTGCTACTAGCGTTTTCTGAGTTGGCAACGGCGGAAACCGCTTTCCCCCACCTTTATTTCCCTTTTTATGTCCGTCATTCCACCACTCCGGGTAACCGACAAGTTGGAAACACTGGTCTTTAGTGTGTTTCATCATACCGGAATGATTACATTTTAGCTTAGTTTTATCAACCCGGAATGATGATCCATTGCCTGCGCTTTTATGAACGGTTCGCCCTTTCGACAGGAGACCTAGTCCTCCAGATTCATGTGACCCATTGGTGACTAATCCCGCCGCCACACCATTTTGGGAGGATGAGTTGTCGGTGGTTGTTTCCAGAATGAATACCAAGATGTGCCATCTCTTTCCGAACAGCTGCGTAGGCGCCTTTAGCAGAGGGTAGCGGGTCCCACCGGGGTATCTATCTTTTTATAGTGTCGTATAATCGGTCAAGGGCATTCAGGAATTGGAAAAGCTTTTGTTCTGACCGGAGTTTGTGGTAGGTTGCTATGTCAACCGCACAAGTCATCAAGTTTGGATCTCTCCTTTCGATCTCTCCCCAAATACCTTGCAAAACGATCCAAAAATCTTCAAGTGGCGAGCCATTCTGTTTTATCCTGTTCGCCTTGACATGGAGATCAAAAGTTTGCAGTTTGTCTTTCCCGCTATTGTAAGTGACAACTAATGCGTCCCATAAGGTTTTGGCCGTGGGAAATTCGGTAAGGTTACTTGCAAGCACAGGTTCAATATTTTGGATTAACCAAGGGAAACACGACTAAGTCGTCTTGTTCCCATTGTTCGTATTTTTTATCTGTTGGTTCGGGTGGTGCAAGATTTCCTGAAAGGTGACCCAATAGGTTTTTTGATTTTCCCCCGATTGCTACTCGAATCATTCGAGCCCACAATCCATAGTTTTGACTGTTAAGCTTGAGGCTTATTTTCAAGCTATCGGAAAGGTTTTGTTTTGGGGTTTGGTTTTGGTTATTGAAACTATTTTTGAGAAAATTGGTGATCTGCAAAGCAAGATCATCATTCTTATTGTTTTCGTCTGTCCTGATGGCCTTGACGGGATTGATTATGAGATTGAAAGGTTTGAAATGGAAGGGTATATGATGAGCAGGCTAACCTTAGGATCTTATGCTCTGCTCTGATACCATATTCTCTGATAGTAAAACAAAGAACTGTATATTTCTGTTGATTGATATACAAAGAAAAAGAATGCAAAATATATAGGTGGGCATATGGTAATAAACAAAGAAATACAGTCTCTAAATTAAGGAGGATATTGATTCAAATGGTCCTTAATTGAGAGAAGTAGCTATCCACGTCCATGTTCACAATAAAGGAAATGATGATTATAGTCTGATTTGTTATGAATTATTATTTATTAATGGTGTGACTATTCACTTGTATTTACCATTATATTTACTAATGGTGTGACTATCCACTTGTATTTGCCGTTATATCATGACTCTCCATGTACTCAACACCAGACATATGTGAACCATATTATATACCAAGATAAGATATCCATTTCCCCAATCTCTCTTTCTTATCTCTATAATGTTAATAGGCTAGTTGTTTCAAACACGTTATCAGCACGACTTGCTTTTGGAGTTAGATTGTATTATCACAAGGTAAATTAACTTTCATTGTTCATCATTCTCTTAAACGTATATTGCAATTCATACAATATTGTGTTCATAGATTTGTATTGTTCTCTCTTAAATCTCACAAAATAATTCACAAGTTTACTTATATACAAGTCTGGAATATTTATATTTATTGTTTACTAATATGTTTATACAAATCCAAAATAAAAAGGGATGTTAATTCATGTTTCTTATAAGCAGAAAGGATAATGATCATCTCATTATATTTTATTATAGACAATGAGTGGAAAATATATTCCATATCTTTAAAATTGATGATAAAACGTATTTTGTCATTTAAACTAGTTAATAATTCCGGTATGTTGATGGACCTTCTGGACAAATTAAATCAAGAAACAAAACAAATAAAATGTTTTGTTCAAAGGACCATTATGATATTATTAGTTATATATTTTTGTTTAATCTAAATAGGGGGGAGATGAAAATAGTTTTCTATTTTCTTTTAATATTAAGCCATAGAACTTTATTCCATCTTTCACAATCAAAAGTTTTGTTTTTAATGAATCCTAAGAGTTTTCTGTAGAAAGATATAGTTAAAAATACATATTTTCCTTTATCATATTATGCTTGATAGTATACATTCACTGATGTTAAATAAGAAAAGGTATGAATAATTATTTTTCTTATTGTCAGTTTAGCTTGTTACATGTTCTTACCTGAGTTAGAATTTTATAATGTGATGTTGCTCACTGTTGTATCTATCCTAACACACAAAAGAATTTCATAAAGTAAACCAATGGCTAATATAAACTCGGAACACCTACTTTGTTATTATTAAAGAATTTGTTCCCATTCTTTCTTTCATATTTCTTTATTATGTTTTATTAAATGGCAATAAATTTGATAAAATTAGGCTTTAACCCCTTGGGTTTGCTTGTGTCTGCTAAAATTTTTGTTATGCCAATTATAATGAGATAGAATTAAGATATGATAAATGATTGTTTATAACTTGATGAGTTTTGTCTGGCTTATAGAACTAATTATATTAAGTCGTGTAATTTACATATTTATTTGTTTGGATTTATTTTAAGTTGGTAAAACATACAAAAATAATTAAATAAATAAAACAAAACACACTTGTAGTATAATTTAGTATTTCATTACTGGTTACTTTTTGTCACATCCCAACCGATGCGGAAACATCAGAGTGAGACGAAATAGATTGTTCAAGGCGTCATAACACTATTTGCGATCATAGATCAATTGTCAAATACAACATACATAGAAATACAACATTTTCAACAAAATTACAACATAAAAAGCCTAACATTCTAGGTGCATTTCTATGTCGTCCCTACTAGATTCGTCAAAGCATTAACATCAACCTGTAACATGTTAAAAGTATAGTTCAATACAGAGGTATTGGCGAGTACACAAATTTAAGTACATAGCATAAGTATAAAAGAGTTTACTCAATCCACATGGCAATTGTATACAAGGTAAGCTAGCATGCAATACTAATTGTCAAACCCAAGTGTCCAGAAGTATTAAGTGTCCCTCGTCACACAAAGTAACGAGACTAAAGTATGAATAAGAATAAGTATCAGCTTTAAGCTTAACATTATCTCGACGGGCGGTGTGTTACTCCTATAGCGCTATATATGTTAAGTTGGGGCTAGCTAAATTAATGACAATAAGCATGTATGAATTTAGTATGAACCTAAGCATAACAACAAGCATGTATAACGGATCGAGTGTATAAAGCATGTAGTGTGTGTATTCGTGTATTTTGTAAGTTAACATGTTACAACCCAAATTGTGTAAAAGGAAAATGGGTCAAGTGTACTCACGGTTTTGCAAGCTTCCACTTGGTACTTCCATAAAGTGTTGGAGGGAGTTTGGAGGATGGAGCACCGAGTTATCATATAAGAGGAAAACGTGGTTGGTAAGTATTCGAATGGTAACGAGGACTTAGGAATTTGAATACACTAAAGTATGTTTACGAGAAAATAATCATCTAGACTTAATACTCATTTTTGACACTATGAGACTCATTCGGGTTGGTGTGTTTTCATGCGTTAGGATACCCATTAGAATTGTAACGAGAGATTAAGTACGTAGGTGATGCAACCTAGTACCATGACGGATAATCATTCGATTACCATCAAGAGTTTGGTTAGTGTGTGTACATATATATATATGTATGTATTATATAGTATACGTAATGAATAGATCATAAACATCATGGAAATTCATAGAAGTCATGCATGGAGGTAGGAGGATAACCTTCCTTTTAACCTCTTTCGTTTAGTTCACCAATACACAAGTCGTCACAAGGACGACAAGGATGGTCATGAATAAGTTAAACATAAAAATTAAAAGACAAAATCAAAATATCAAGTGAGGTGGTGGATTGAAGGTAGGATAGCCAAGGCTTCCAAGTAATCACACACTACAACTCAAGTCTTGTTTCAAGAACAAGCTTGGAAGGATATAACACTTGTGGGTTGAAACCTATTAAAACAAAAGGTTCTTACACTTGAGACCATTGAACATGGTGATGTTCCAAGTTGGTTTTCCATGGAAAACTTATGGAGACATTCCAAAAGGTGATTCAAGTGTTAAGAAGGAAGAAAGATCAAAAGGAGAGAGGTAAGGTTGAGTTAGAACTCACTTTTAAAAACCTTGATCCTTTAGATGGAGAGAGCTCTCAAGCTTTAGAGAGAAGAGAAGAAGAATGTTTGAGGTGTGAAATGAGAGGAGAAGGAGGTGGGTATTTATAGATAGGGTTAGGGGTTGTTAGTTGAGTGTGTTAAATGCAACAAACATAAAGTTGGCCAATCCATGAGCTTGAAACCAACATTTCCAGATTATGCCACTCTCGCGGGCCGCGAGTTGGTGAAGAATGCTCGGTCGCGGGCCGCTAGAGGCCTGGCGGGCCGCGAGAATGTAACAAGGGTCCAGTCGCGGGCCGTGAGATGAGTTATTCCAGAAGTTTCCTTTGGATTTTGTCACTTTTAGTCTTTGAACTTAGTTTATCTTGGCATTCTCGCATGTTTTAAGCATATAACTTTGTAACACCTCGTAAAATTCGTGTTTGATAATAAACCGACACGTGTAAATCCCCTCGAATAATACCTGAAATGAGTTAGCCACTCAACTCATTAAACGAATCCAAAAATCTAAAAAAAATAAAAATTAAACCTGACCGTAGTTTACGGTCCCGGACCATAAGCTACGGTCCAGGTTTTCTAGTTTGATTTATAACTAACTGTAAGCTACGTCTGGTAACCGTAGCTTACGGCGGGCCACTAGAAATTCACTTTTACACCATTTTAACTTTCAAACAATAACCTAAAGGCCCCTAGACTTTATTATTACATTTCCCTTGCATAACCAAGTCATTTTTCGACCCGAACGACTCCCGGTTAAGGTGATATCTTTTGATTCACCATTCTTGAGTATCACACATCTTCACGGAACCTTAAACCTTACTAGCTTGGGTGATTTAACCCATGATACCATAAGTATTCGTATCTTTCACTTTAAGCTAGTAAACGCTTATAAGTCGTAAGAACACCTAGTGTGACACCCGTTAACGTTCGGTTATTCGTACTCTTTTTCAATACATCTCGTATTGAACGAAAAGACCAAGTTGTATCATTATGTCATTAGATATAAGTCAAGGGACAATTCATGACAATCCAAAAACCTATTCTTGAGGGACTAAAAGTGTCAAAGCCCCAAAATTCTGTCAAGATGCAACCTCTCCTGCAAAATACCACACTCTTGCAGGTCTTGACACCTTGCTAGACACTTGTGAAGATCCTACAACACCTCTAACACCTGGCTTCATCTCACACACCCTCTTGTACTATAATAGCCACTCAAACTCACTCAATTCCTTGCTCATTCACTCTTTCCCCTCTCTATTACACTCTTGGAAGTTCCTGACCATTAGGAGCTTCCCTTTGAGTTCTAAGTTTCCTTTGGATCACTTGTAAGTGCTCCATCTCTGTTCTTTTCTTTTCATAGGCTTTTAATAGCCAAAAGTCAAGAATTTTCTACAAATGCCTTGACTTTTGGTTAAGACCATTATGGTCCAGCCATTGTTCGAAATGAACATGGCTAAGTGATCGTAATTGGGAATGTATTAATCCCTTAAAAGGGAACCTCCTAAGGATCACGTTTACTAGGTCAATTGACGGGTCAAAGTTTATGTTTTAAAAAGTCAAACAGGTCAGATTTCATAAATGTTATAATCTGAGTTTATATATGTTATAAACATGTTTTTGACACTTAAACAAGTTGGTAATATTTATTAGAACATGTGGGAACATGTTTGATTCGTCAATTTCAGTCCTAGGGTCGGTTCGCAACCGAAAGGCACAAAGTTTGACTTCTGCTTTGACTTTCGATTCTGACCCGACTTAGATTAGTTAACTTCTGATTTATAGTCGCATTATGATCGTAATATAATGTAGCATAACCCTATGAGGTTATATTACATGATCATAATCATAATATGAGTTTATGCACAAGTTCCGTAAAATGTCAAATTTTGACTAAAATGCCCTTTTTACATAAAACAAGGTTTTAATCAACAATGAACTTGCAAATGAATTACCTACTAATATGTTAGTGTAATTACATATTATGATGTTAATATTCTGATCATAAAGATTTTAGTATAATATCGTAAACTATACTTTTAAATGACCAAAATGCCCTTCCTGTGCATAGTTTGGTCTTAAACAACAAACCACATTTATGTGTGACTTCTTATTGATAATATATCACAAATTAAGTATTTTTCTAGAATGTTTATGATCATAACATCAGAATACATGCAAGTTCCTTTTATACGACATATAAGTACCAAAACGCCCTTAGAGGCATAATTTCGTTTTAAAACCTCAACGGGCATATAAGTTGATATCCTACTGATATTACAACTTATTTAAAATATAATGACTTATAGAACTTGTTCATGACTCATCCGGTTACCCGATATCGCTTATATGCATACGGTTAAGTACATGTAACTAGTTTATGAAAATTAACCGAAACGGGTTTAACCTTATCATTTTAACCTCAAATTCCAGAATGTTAATTATTTGCCCATATTATACAAGTCTTAAGTACTTGTTGGGTTTAAACTACATTCTATCTGGTCATCGATTAATCTAGTGTATCGTACCGTTTTTGATCCTTTAAGCTAGTCGGTCTAAGTCTAAGACTTGAATAAGACCGTTAGCATTTTAATTGGTTAGCTTATGCCATAATCCAGACTAGAGCCTTCCAGTAAATGCTATCTGCACTTATTTCATTTTGAATACGGTTGAGATATTAAATCTTGCATATTTAAATCAAGACTAGCTCAGGTAAATACTCTTGACTTATTTTCCCTATACGGGCTTGGGTTACGGTAAATTATTACCGCATGGACGGAAATGGGATCAATCGAATGCCGGATTTTGGCTAGTAAATCTGCATATTCCGTTTTAATTAGTTTTTTTTGATAACTTAAACATTGGGGTTAACAACCGTGTCTTGGATATCATTGGGTCATTACATTAGTTAATGGCCAGGAGCAAAGCAAGGGGTGTAGGCATACACCCGCCAGATGCAAATGCTAAATTATTTTTCCCACAAGTTGGGGGATAACTCCTTCGTGGGTTTATAAGTGGTGTGTACGTTAATCATGTCTCTTTCTCTGTACTGGGCCCCATATGTATTGACATACATGTAAAGCTGTTAACAAGGTTACAATGCTGACTTTCCAAAGTTATACAAGATTTGTGCCCTGTGCACTTAAATCTAAATTTTTAAAATGTTTTAAACATGAGTCAGTCATGTGTATTTACCAGTGAAAGCTGACGTATTTTCAAAAGACTAAGCTGCAGGTATAATACGAAATAGGCTGGAAACTGCTCGGTAGTGATATAAGAGGATCTTGCAAATCCTTAGATCTGCCCAAAGTCTGTTATACATTTTTGTATATTTTACGATCCGCCTGTGGATCTTTCATTACAAGTCGTCTGTATATTATTTTCGTATTTTAAACATTTGGTTTGTAATAGTAATTTAAACTCTAGGACTTCTGCTATGTTGTGTTTAATTGACTATGGTGATATCAACTTACGTAACGATATTCCCCACCCGGGCCCACCGGTGTTTGGTTGAAAATACGGGGTGTGACAGGTTGGTATCAGAGCCAATTTTTGAGAGAATTAAACACTAGCCTTCTTTTGTTTAATCTCAAACTTACACAAGCACATACCTTAGACTTCCGAGTCTAGGCTTTGACCTAGGAATACTCATTTCATTATTAAGTTATTAGTATTGTTTTTTATTTGATTTTTAACAGGAAAATGCCGCCAAGAGTACGAGGAAGAGGAAAAGGACCAATGAGAGGAGGACCATCTGGACACATTCCTCTCAGCCCCATCACTCGAACCCCTATGAGGATTCGTGGATTCCTGGCCCCTATCAAGACATTCACCTACCCACACCCAAAGCTCGTACCACTCGTACCAATCACACCACTCTCATCATTAATATCATGATGAGTTTAACCCGAACCAATACTTTAACACACCCCCAGCTGATCGGAATCAGATGGATCAACCCAATCCAATGGATGAGGACTCCGATCCAGAAATGCCGCCGTCGGGATCACACACACATCCCATCAAAATATCAAGCGATTCGAACTCTTACGCCGGATCGCCATACCAAGGTCCAAATGAATGGGACCAATATTCGAACCAATTTACCTTTGCTAACACTCCTTTCCATCACTCCCCAGCACCTCCTGTACTAGAAGATGTACATATGGAACCGGTGGAACAACCCCAAACACCACCTGAGCCACCAAGGAGGAAACGCGGAGGGCGTATGTCGGTACGTGCTGGTCAACTGTTGGGATCGCTGCCACCGTTACCCAAAACTTACCAAACCATTCACGAGGACCCACAAATGGGTGGACCCTCCAATGCTTCACCTATGGTGGAACCGACACCACCACTGGTGGTTCAACAACCACCATCGGGTTTTAATAACCTTATTCCTACATATCCAGATATCCTTTTAACCCATCTACACCCGTTGATTACCAAGCATTGTCGCATGACCCTTACATGCAAGCAGTCATGCATAACACACTTTACTTGTATCCTTTCCCACCTGCTTATCCACCTACTAGATATCCAAGTTATGGGTACCAGTATCCTATTACGCTACAACCACAACCACAACCTCCGCCACCACTCGAGGCCATCAATGAGGCCTTGGAAAGAATGAAAGAAATGCAACAACAAGTAGAGAAAACGGAGAAGAAGACAAACAAGTTCTTCAAGAAACTCTCCAAGTTGGTTAGGGAAAGAAGGACGAGTGAAATTTCTTCTAATAATAAATGTTAGTCCCTAGAGGACATTATTATTTCTTTAGTCCCCGCGTGGACATTTTTATTTCTTTTTTAAGTCCTTGCATGGACAATTTGTTTCATTTATTTATTTCTAGTATTGTACTTCGTTATTTGGCATTTAATGAATCACTTTGGAATTATATATATGTATTTATCCTTTTCAAGCGATTGTCTCGATTTTACTCGAAATTTATGATCAACTATATAATTCTAAAAGATCTTAATGGTTTTGATTAGCCAAATGACAAAGTCCATAATAATTGGCCAAATTATAAATGATAGTTAAGGATGAATAGCCTTCTATCATGATAGTTAAGGATGAATTATCCTTCTATCCAAAGGTGGTGGACTATGTTCAACCCTCCAAGTCGTTAAGGTCAATGCGACCGTGACTATTAATTGACCATTAAAATACTCCTTTGTTAACATTCAAGTAATGTTCATACTCTTGGTAGTGTGACTTGAGGAACCACACTAGCCGTCTATGTCACACCCCGACCCGCAGCGGAATAAGAGTCGGGGCATAATTGGGTTATCACCAAAGCTCATGACATTTACTAATATGTTTCATATTTAATAAAGTCAAAGTTACATTTTCAAAAATCCAAACATGTTCATTCAATACAAAGAAAATAAACCAAGCATAACAATCCCAACTCTAAATCGTTTTATTCTTCTAGTCCAAGTCCTATGTGTTCTTTGCTGCTGGTTCACCTGTATCATGTGTAAAATGAGGGATTTTGGGTCAACATAAGTTGGCGAGTGAACCTTATTAGATAAACATTTATTAATGAATTAATTGTTAGTTTATCAATGAAAAATTGTGCATAATCATAGATGAGCAAATGTAAATAATCAAGCAATGGCAAATAGCAGTCACAACTATAACATACAATAACACATGACAGCATACATGAACATACCAACATCATACTGTAAATAACATAAATGAAACTGTGCGATCAAGGCTCAATCAAACGGAGCCGATCGTATTGCATGTACTGAAAATGAGAATGTCTGTGCGATCAAGGCTCAATCAAACGGAGCCGATCGTATGTGGGCACGCCAGGTTCAACCTCATAATGAAATGGGGAACATGCTCAACGCTCATAATGTAATGGGGAGCGGCGGCCTATGAAATTGCATGTACTGAAAATAATAAACTTGCATCCAACAATAACAACACAACAGGAAACAAACTGAATACACTAGTTCATGATATGATGTATGCACAATGGTTTAAGTATAATATATATATATCAAGACACATGATACACCCCAAAACGTGATTAAAACGGGGAATTTGTAAAGATTCACTCACATTGGGTGCGTTGGATTGGAGATGGTGAGATGCGCACGAATTAGATGAGCGGAACAACGAGAAATACTAACCTAAATAATAACGGAAAATATATTAAACGAGTGGATTTTATTAAGGATTTTAATGAAATTTTTAGATATATTTTTGTGAGTTCAAGGTCATTTTCTATCTTTAAAAATGTTATTTTTAAGTATTTTTAATTGATTTTTAAATTAAATTAAACAAATAAAAATATAAAAAAAAATTGTTTATTGACCGTTGACCGTTGACCGGTTCGGTCAGCGAATTAATTTGCGCCGGGTGAGGCTCGAACCCGAGACCTCCCGTACGCGTGCACGCAGCTCTACCAACTGAGCTACGTGTCTAACCCGAAATAATCTTGTTTTTAATTATATTTATATACTTATTCGATTTAACCGAATTTCTTTTAATTGCCAAAAACATTTTAATTCCCACGGACCGGTGCTAGTGACGGGTTTCGAACGCGCGACGTAGGACTTAGTGTTGCACACAGTCCACCGCTGGACTGTGTGTCTAACCCGGTTATTATCTCGGTTTTTATTATACTTAATAACTAACTGAGTTATCCCGGTTTAGTTTTTAAACAAAAAGGCGTGTTATTATATAAGGAGTGCGTATAGGAGGAATCGAACTCAGGACGTGCGTGTGTATTTTGCACACAGTCCACCGCTGGACTGTGTGTCTAACCGGTTTATAATTCCGATTTTAATTAATCTTATGTCATCTATGAACTCGTCTTCTTCATTACAAACACAGACATCAATCAAAACAACTGATACGCGACTAATTTAGTTAATGAACATGATGATCAATTTGAATGTATTGAACCGAAAAGTTTGGGGAAAAAAGATACCGAACAGATCGTCTTCTTCAGAGAATCCGGCGAAGCTCATCAGCTCTGTTTTTGGAACCTTCGGCTGTGAGAATCAATTAACAGATTTAAGGGATTAGATGTGAAATTGAACTAATGAGTATTGATTATCAGCACGTTGGAATGAGCATACCGGTAATCAACGAGTTTCCGACAATTCCAGAAGTTTTCCGGCGAAAACAGAAAGTCCAGCAATGTCGTCTGTGGTTGATTATGAGCGATGGGTTAATGTTAGTAAGGTTCTAACAATTGATTGAAACAGTAAAGTAGAGGTATTTTACCGGTTTGAGTTGAATACGGTTTTCCGGCGACTTTTGCAGAAAATTTCGGCGAGCTGTTTTAGGCGTTCTGATGATCTGAAAATGCGACGAAAATGAAATGGAGTATTGGTATGATATCTTTGAGTCGCGAGAGTGGTCTGAAGTTGAAGAACTCTGGACTTGGTGATTTTTCGGTTTTAAAAACCGAATGATGAGGTTTTAAGTTTAATCAATTCCGATTTGATTAGAAACCGTCGGTGCATCGGTTATAAACTGATTGTGTGAAATAAACAACGAGTTGACGATTGGTTTGCCGATTACCGTTTCTCAGATGGCGCAACCGGTTTTAACTGGGTTTGTATATAAATTTCATTTGTGTTCCTAGAGTTAGCAGAAAACACAATGTGGCGGAGTGGTCTTGTGAGTGTGTGTTAAGTCGCTGAAGTGTCTTGGCTGACCCGGGTTCGAGTCCCGGCAGCATCATAATTTTTTTATTTATTTTATTTTAACTTTTTATCAAATATAATTTTTATAGTTTAGTTTATTTATTAATTATGTATCGTTTTAAATCAAAATAATCATAAATATTCGACGTAACTTTTATAACTTGATATTCGGTTACAAAACGGAGCGGGTTTTGAGAACTCGATTTTTACAAATGTTACAGTATCCCCTACTTTTAGGAATTTTGTCCTGAAATTTTAAGTAGTTGAAGTAGTAGGAAAAAGATGCGGGTATTTTTCACGCATTGAGTCTTCACGTTCCCAAGTAAACTCAGGTCCCCGTTTCGACTCCCAGCGTACCCTAACAATTGGAATGCGACTTCGTCGAAGACGTTTCTCCCCGTAGTCCATGATCTCCACTGGTCTTTCAATAAAATGTATAGATTCATCAATCTGAATATCTTCCAGCGGAATATGGAGATTCTCATCAGTGAGGCACTTCTTCAAGTTCGACACGTGGAATGTGGGATGAATCCTGTTGAGTTCTTCTGGTAGGTCAAGCTTGTATGCTACAGGACCTACTCTTTCGAGTATTTTGAAAGGTCCTACGTAACGAGGTGCTAGCTTCCCCTTTTGACCAAAACGAACTACTCCCTTCCACGGTGATACTTTTAAAAGCACATGATCACCAATGTTAAACTCTAAGGGCTTCCGTCGTTTATCTGCATAACTCTTTGACGACTTTGAGCCGCTAGAAGATGTTTCGAATTTGATGAATCTTGTCGGTGGTTTCTTGGATCAATTCTGGACCAGTAATTTGTGATTCCCCAATTTCGTGCCAACATACAGGAGATCGGCACTTACGACCATATAAGGCTTCAAAAGGTGCCATGCCGATGCTCGAATGATAGCTGTTGTTGTACGAAAATTCTACTAGTGGTAGGTGGGCGTCCCAATTTCCCTTGAAGTCTATGACACATGCTCTAAGCATATCTTCAAGAGTTTGAATGGTGCGCTCAGACTGTCCATCAGTTTGAGGATGATAGGCAGTACTGAGATCTAATCGTGTGCCCATAGCGGATTGTACTGCTTGCCATGTTCGTGAGGTGAAACGACCATCACGATCAGAAATAATACTTAACGGTACCCCATGTCGACTTACGATTTCGTTGATATAAATACGTGCAAGCTTTTCGTTTTTGAAATCTTCGAGGATAGGAACAAAGTGAGCTGATTTTGTAAGTCGGTCTATAATTACCCATATTGTGTCATACCCACCAGAAGTGCGAGGTAACCCGGTAATGAAATCCATGGTTATATTTTCCCACTTCCATACAGGTATTTCCGGTTGGACTAGAAGTCCTGAGGGTCTTTGGTGTTCAGCCTTCACCTTGGAACATGTGAGGCACTTGGAAACAAAAACGGCAATATCCTTCTTCATTCCAGGCCACCAATAGGTGTATCGTAGGTCTTGATACATCTTATCGGCTCCTGGGTGTATAGAATATCGCGTTTTGTGAGCTTCCTTCATAAGAGTTTCACGAAGATTGTTGTGGTTAGGAATCCAGATACGATCTAGGTAATACAGAATACCGTCTGATTTAGTTTAAAGTTTCAGCTCGGCTCCACAGGACATCTCCTTTCGTACATCTTCTTCTGTTATTGAAACGTGTTGGGCTTCTCGAATTTGATCTTTAATGTCGGTTATAATTTGTGAACATAGAAGATGAATGGAGTTCGCATAACCCTTTCGACTAAGTGCATCAGCCACCACATTTGCTTTACCAGGGTGGTATCTAATTTCACAGTCGTAATCATTCAGAAGTTCGACCTATCTTCGTTGCCTCATGTTTAACTCTTTTTGATTGAAGATATGTTGAAGACTCTTGTGGTCAGTGTATATTTCACACTTAGTACCATAGAGATAATGTCTCCATATCTTAAGAGCGAATACAACGGCTCCAAGTTCTAGTTCATGAGTGGTGTAGTTCTTTTCATGCGTCTTGAGTTGTCTCGAGGCATAAGCTATGACTTTTCCTCTTTGCATGAGAACGCAGCCTAATCCTTGCCCTGACGCGTCGCAATAGACTACAAAATCATCACAACCTTCAGGAAGAGTGAGGATTGGTGCATCACAAAGTTTTTGTTTAAGAGTTTGAAAAGCTTCTTCTTGCGTGGGTCCCCATACGAAAGGTTTTCCCTTATGAGTTAAAGCCGTGAGTGGTACAGCAATGGGAGAGAAGTTTGAGATGAACCGATGATAATAGCCAGCTAGCCCAAGAAAAGATCTTACTTCGGTTGGTGTACGTGGAGCTTGCCATTCTTGAACTGCTTTGATCTTTGAAGGGTCAACATGTATTCCCTTGTCATTGACTACATGCCCGAGGAATTGCACCTCTTTTAACCAGAATTCACATTTGGAGAACTTGGCATAAAGCTTTTCCTTTTCTAGAAGTGCAAGAACGAGTCGAAGATGACGCTCATGATCAGCTTTCGATTTTGAATAAATAAGAATATCGTCGATGAAGACTATAACAAATCGATCAAGATAAGGTTTGCAGACTCTGTTCATTAGGTCCATGAAGACAGCTGGTGCGTTGGTTAATCCAAATGGCATAACCAGGAATTCATAGTGGCCATAACGAGTTCGAAAAGCAGTCTTAGGGACGTCTTCTTCATGCACTCTAAGTTGATGATAGCCAGATCGAAGATCAATTTTTGAAAAGCAGCTGGCACCTTGTAGTTGGTCAAGAAGATCATCAATGCAAGGTAAAGGATAGCGATTCTTGATGGTTAACTTGTTGAGCTCTCTGTAGTCAATGCACATACGAAAAGAACCATCTTTCTTCTTTACAAAAAGGACAGGTGCACCCCAAGGCGACGAGCTAGGACGTATGAATCCCTTGTCAGTCAACTCTTGCAATTGACTGGCTAGCTCTTGCATTTCAGAGGGGGCTAACCTATATGGAGACTTTGCAACTGGTGTAGCACCAGGTATAAGATCAATACGGAATTCAACGTCTCTAACTGGAGGAAGTCCTGAAATGTCGTCAGGAAAAACTTGTGGGTAGTCTTTTACTACAGGAATGTCTTCAAGTTTCTTCTCCATGGTTTCCTTTTTGATGATATGAGCTAGAAACGCGACATAATTCTTGCAAAGATATTTTTGAGACAAGACATTAAGCTGAGCCCTTTCGACGAGGTTTCTCCAATGATTCGAAGAGTCTGACCGTTTGAAAGGGGAATACGAATAAATTTTTCACGACATACAACTTCCGCCTGATGTTGACTGAGCCAATCCATACCGATTATGATGTCAAAACTTCCCAGCTTCATAGGAATAAGGTCGACTGAGAAATCGTGGTCGTTTAAGGTGAGTGTACAGTTGCGTAAAATAGAGTCTAATGAAACTGGTTTCCCGTCCGCAACTTCTACCGTTATGGATTCCGTGAGCTTATCCCGATTTTTGCTTAAGATAGGTTCAAATTCTAAAGACACAAAACTTCTATCCGCACCAGTATCAAATAACATAGAGGCATATCTACCATTTATAAGGAACGTACCGTTGACCACATTGCCGTCAGCTCTGGCCTGGTTAGCGTTGATATTGAAAGCTCTCCCTCTTGCAGGTGGGGGAGCTTGGTTTGCTTGGTTCACCGGGTTGGCTTGGGCCTGAGCATGAATAATATTAACCAACCTTGGACAGGTGTTTCGGAAATGGCATGGGTCGCCGCAATTGTAGCAAGCCCGCATTGGTTGGCCCATAGGATAATTGGGCTGGTAATATGTTTGGGCTAAATGTTGAGTGGGTGGTAGTAGGGGTTGTTGGCCTTGGCCCATTATTTGTTGGTGGGTTTGGGTTATAGGTTGATGGCGGTTCGTTCGTTGAGGCATGCGGCAAGTTTGAACATTATGACCCGCGCGACCGCAGCCGGTGCAATATTGACAAGGATGATCAGGGGAATGGTGATATTGGCAACGGTTACATTTTGGTAGCGGGCCTGTGTAGGGTCTTCTGTATGGTGCGGGTGAAGGAGTGACTTGAGTAATGGGTGCAGCAGGAATAGGGGAGTTGGTTTGAGTAACTGCAAAATTTCTGGTGTTGCGCTTCCTCTTATTAGCGAACTTAGAGGAAGGAATGGGGTGGTTTGAAGTTTGTCCCTCAACAGGGGCTTTCTTCTTCTCTTCTTTGAACTTTCCGTTGCGAATTCGGTTTTCGGTCAGTTCAGTTGCTAACTCCATAGCAGCTTCAAGTGTTACTGGTGAAACGCTGAGAACTGAATCTTGGATTTTCGAGGGAAGTCCTCGAATATAGTGCTCGATCAGACGATAGGTTGGGGTGAACAAATTTGGAACCATTTGGTTCAACTCAAAAAACCTCTTGTTATATGTAGTGTGATCACCCTCCTTTTGCTTTAGAGAATGAAATTCGTCCTCCAGCTTTTTAATTTCACTTCTAGGACAGAAACGCCTAGTCATGATTTCCCTTAACTCCTCCCAAGTTAAGGCCATCGCATCTTCAGTTCCCCTCTTCCCTTTCTCAGTATTCCACCAAGTGAGAGCTACCCCAAATAGTCTCCCGGTGGCGTATCTAACCTTGCGATCCTCAGGACAATCGCAGTTTAGAAAGGTGTTTTCCATCTCCTTGAACTAATGTAGGAGAGCAGTGACACCCTCGGTCCCTTCAAATTTAGGAGGATCACAGGACTTAAAATGTTTGTAAGAGCACTTGCTGGTAGGAGGGTTGTCGATGTTCTGGTCCTGTTGTTGGGGTGGGTTAGTAGGATTTGTAGCAAGGGCTTGTTGTACTTGGACCACAATGTCAGGCAGTATCGTGGCCATTTGTTTCGCGATCTGAGTGGCCAAACGTTCCTGAGACCTTCCCGATCTTTTACCCCTTCGTTGCTGTCTAGACGACATCTACAGGATCATAAAATGAGAAGATTGTGAGTTTATGGTGTCTTTTTAGGTGTCATGTGTCTTTAAGAAAATGAAAATAACATAAATATCAATAATGCAACTACATCCATAGGATGTTTTGGGTTCGCTCATGTTGGGCCTCAAATGTCCCCATACCTTCACCTACATAGTCATGTGGGCCCCCATGGCTATTGGCTTGGTAGGATTCACATTAGTATTGGCAATTTAACACTCGCATCCCCCGAATGCAAACCACAAAATATGTTCATGAGATGTTTGGTCTGAACGTGTCCAGGTGTAGACACAATGACAACTCAAAGTGGGGTTAGCTCACACGACGTTTGGTATAGCATGCTTTGGCCTAATAGGTACTTCGTACTCTCATCGTTAGTCCCCAGGTAGGCAAACTGGTCCTTTATTTTGGATTTATACGAATGCCAGCCTAGACAGGACGTTCCGACTACCGGTACTGGTACCCTTCCAGTTACTACATGCCCGTCATGAGAACTCACTTTGATGATATTTGAAAAACACGAAAATCATTGTAAAAGCAATCATGATGTGGTGTGTGCTTTCATGGATGTGATATGTTATGAGCATACGATTCATGATAGGCATTATATGATAATACATACTTATGAACATGCTTGCACAATATCAAATGTAACATTTAACATAAAACATATAGTCATCATGAAATTTGGCATATAACACACAAAAATCTTATAAGTTTCTGATCGACTATAGTATAGGCTCTAAGGGTCTAATAACCTATCCTATATCCCTATAGTCATGCTTCTGATACCAATCTGTCACACCCCGACCCGCAGCGGAATAAGAGTCGGGGCATAATTGGGTTATCACCAAAGCTCATGACATTTACTAATATGTTTCATATTTAATAAAGTCAAAGTTACATTTTCAAAAATCCAAACATGTTCATTCAATACAAAGAAAATAAACCAAGCATAACAATCCCAACTCTAAATCGTTTTATTCTTCTAGTCCAAGTCCTATGTGTTCCTAGCTGCTGCTGGTTCACCTGTATGATGTGTAAAATGGGGGTTTTTGGGTCAACATAAGTTGGCGAGTGAACCTTATTAGATAAACATTTATTAATGAATTAATTGTTAGTTTATCAATGAAAAATTGTGCATAATCATAGATGAGCAAATGTAAATAATCAAGCAATGGCAAATAGCAGTCACAACTATAACATACAATAACACATGAGAGCATACATGAACATACCAACATCATACTGTAAATAACATAAATGAAACTGTGCGATCAAGGCTCAATCTTACGGAGCCGATCGTATTGCATGTACTGAAAATGAGAATGTCTGTGCGATCAAGGCTCAATCAAACGGAGCCGATCGTATGTGGGCATGCCAGGTTCAACCTCATAATGAAATGGGGAACATGCTCAACGCTCATAATGTAATGGGGAGCCGCGGCCTATGAAATTGCAAGTACTGAAAATAATAAACTTGCATCCAACAATAACAACACAACAGGAAACAAACTGAATACACTAGTTCATGATATGATGTATGCACAATGGTTTAAGTATAATATATATATATCAAGACACATGATACACCCCAAAACGTGATTAAAACGGGGATTTGTAAAGATTCACTCACATTGGGTGCGTTGGATTGGAGATGGTGAGATGCGCACGAATTAGATGAGCGGAACAACGAGAAATACTAACCTAAATAATAACGGAAAATATATTAAACGAGTGGATTTTATTAAGGATTTTAATGAAATTTTTAGATATATTTTTGTGAGTTCAAGGCCATTTTCTATCTTTAAAAATGTTATTTTTAAGTATTTCTAATTGATTTTTAAATTAAACTAAATAAATAAAAATAAAAAAAAAATTGTTTATTGACCGTTGACCGTTGACCGGTTCGGTCAGCGAATTAATTTGCGCCGGGTGAGGCTCGAACTCGAGACCTCCCGTACGCGTGCACGCAGCTCTACCAACTGAGCTACGTGTCTAACCCGAAATAATCTTGTTTTTAATTATATTTATATACTTATTCGATTTAACCGAATTTCTTTTAATTGCCAAAAACATTTTAATTCCACGGACCGGTGCTAGTGACGGGTTTCGAACGCGCGACGTAGGACTTAGTGTTGCACACAGTCCACCGCTGGACTGTGTGTCTAACCCGGTTATTATCTCAGTTTTTATTATACTTAATAACTAACTGAGTTATCCCGGTTTAGTTTTTAAACAAAAAGGCGTGTTATTATATAAGGAGTGCGTATAGCAGGAATCAAACTCAGGACGTGCGTGTGTATTTTGCACACAGTCCATCGCTGGACTGTGTGTCTAACCGGTTTATAATTCCGATTTTAATTAATCTTATGTCATCTATGAACTCGTCTTCTTCATTACAAACACAGACATCAATCAAAACAACTGATACGCGACTAATTTAGTTAATGAACATGATGATCAATTTGAATGTATTGAACCGAAAAGTTTGGGGAAAAAAGATACCGAACAGATCGTCTTCTTCAGAGAATCCGGCGAAGCTCGTCGGCTCTGTTTTTGGAACCTTCGGCTGTGAGAATCAATTAACAGATTTAAGGGATTAGATGTGAAATTGAACTAATGAGTATTGATTATCAGCACGTTGGAATGAGCATACCGGTAATCAACGAGTTTCCGACAATTCCAGAAGTTTTCCGGCGAAAACAGAAAGTCCAGCAATGTCGTCTGTGGTTGATTATGAGCGATGGGTTAATGTTAGTAAGGTTCTAACAATTGATTGAAACAGTAAAGTAGAGGTATTTTACCGGTTTGAGTTGAATACGGTTTTCCGGCGACTTTTGCAGAAAATTCCGGCGAGCTGTTTTAGGCGTTCTGATGATCTGAAAATGCGACGAAAATGAAATGGAGTATTGGTATGATATCTTTGAGTCGCGAGAGTGGTCTGAAGTTGAAGAACTCTGGACTTGGTGATTTTTCGGTTTTAAAAACCGATAATGATGAGGTTTTAAGTTTAATCAATTCCGATTTGATTAGAAACCGTCGGTGCATCGGTTATAAACTGATTGTGTGAAATAAACAACGAGTTGACGATTGGTTTGCCGATTACCGTTTCTCAGATGGCGCAACCGGTTTTAACTGGGTTTGTATATAAATTTCATTTGTGTTCCTAGAGTTAGCAGAAAACACAATGTGGCGGAGTGGTCTTGTGAGTGTGTGTTAAGTCGCTGAAGTGTCTTGGCTGACCCGGGTTCGAGTCCCGGCAGCATCATAATTTTTTTATTTATTTTATTTTAACTTTTTATCAAATATAATTTTATAGTTTAGTTTATTTATTAATTATGTATCGTTTTAAATCAAAATAATCATAAATATTCGACGTAACTTTTATAACTTGATATTCGGTTACAAAACGGAGCGGGTTTTGAGAACCCGATTTTTACAAATGTTACAGTCTAGGTAATGGACTACGTCCTAAACCGTATATAGCCTATGTGATCAAATTTGATCCTGGCTAATATCATCAATGCGATGATAATAATAAACATCCATTAGTGATGTAGTGCCTACTAGCCATGATTAAACATCAATTAGTGATGTAGTGCTTACGGGCCATGATTAAACATCTATTAGTGATGTAGTGCCTACGGGACATGATTAAACATCCATTAGTGATGCAGTGCTTACGGACCATGATTAAACATCCATTAGTGATGTAGTGCCTACGGGCCATAATTAAACATCCATTAGTGATGTAGTGCCTACGGGCCATAATTAAACATCCATTAGTGATGATTTGCCTTCGTGCCATACTATATTGTCAATTAAGACAGCGACAGTTGTAACCTTATGGTTCCCTGTCCAAGGTGGTGAGTTATACTCAAGCCTCATAGTCTATATGATCAATGAGATCATGACTAATATCATCAGTGCGATGATTATCTATCTTAACATCTAGGAGATGTTAATTGATTTATTATATTATTTGCCTACGGTCCAAGTTATAATTGTCAAATAAGACAATAACAGTTGTGGTTAATATAACCCTCTGCCAAAAAAAAAATTTATTTCCATTAGTGACAGGCTACTTGCCGTATTTTTATGTCCATTAGTGACAGGCCTATGTGCTGTATTTTTGTGTCCATTAGGGGCAGGCCTATGAGCCATATTTTAATGTCCTTCGTGACAAACCTATGAGCAATTTATTATTGTCTAATGACAATGACAGTTGTGCCATTACGATCCACTGTCTAATAATATATGGACTATGTCCAAATTGTAATTTACCTTTAATGGTCCTTTTGAGACCTAGGCCAAATATAGATAACATTCATTTAAAATGTTAAGCCTGACAGTTGTGATTCCATGCACACTGGTTCAAATAGGCAATGGATTTATATATCCAAACTTTATAGCCTATATGGTTATTAATACCATGGCCAATGTAAAATTTAATTTGGTATATAGTACCCAAACATCAGAGATGGCTAACTCAGATGAGGCGCAAAGTAGTCGCCGTGATAATAGTACTGACAAAGCTGAAAATATAGCCATCAATAAAAATAATTTCCAAGCTCGCATTGATGCAACTGTCGGAAAAGCCGTGGAAAAGGCCATGGAGAAATTTAAGAAAGTGAGCTCTACTCGCTCTAAACCATTATCTATTCCACCATCATCATCTAGAAAGTAGAGCTCTGTTCACTCTTCAAATGCGAAGAGTGAACCAAAGAAACTAGAATTCAATGATAGGTCCAGTTCTTCTAAAGACGGATGTACCTATAAATACTTTGTCTCCTGCAAGCCCCAAGATTTTAATGGAGAAAGGGGAGCAGTAGAAGCCTTGAGATGGCTTGATGAGATGGAAACTATTGTAGATATCAGCGGTTGTGCTGATAAGGATGTGGTGAAGTTTGTATCCCAATCCTTCAAGGGCGATGCCCTAATATGGTGGAAGGCCATGGTCCAATCAACAGGTAAAGTACACCTGTACAACTTGGGATGGTCCAAGTTTGTTGACCTTGTCAAAGAGACGTACTGCCCACCTCATCAGGTGGAAAAGATAGAGTCAGATTTTCTGACTCTTACAATGAAAAATCTGGATTGTCGGAAGTATGTTACCGACTTTAATTCCTTATCCAGATTAGTATCTTATATGATTTCACCTAAAGCCAAACGCATCGCTTGTTTTATAAATGGGTTAGCGCCTGAGATTAAAGGCATGGTGAGGCTGCTCAGCCTACTACTTATAGGTCTGCTGTTGACCTCTCTCTCTCTCTCACACACTTTAGATCTAATGAGACAAAAGTCAGTCAAGACTAAGACTGACGGGAAAAGGAAGAGAGAGGATGGTAACTCCCAAAGATTTAATAAGATGAATAAGGGGAGATTTGAGTCCAGAAGGAACCAAGATAAGTCGGGCGTGACGACGACATGTAAGACCTGCAACCGCAAGCACTGGGGATAGCATAATTTTGATCCACATGCTAAACCATGTGGTTTTTGTAAGAAAAAGGGGCATAAGACCCTAGAATACAAGGATCTTAAGGATGTCGTCTGCTACGGCTGCAATGAAAAAGGGAATATTAAGACTAACTGCCCTAAGAATCTCAAGAGTAATAATGCGAAGCCTAGAGAGGCCAAGAAAGGAAATGCTCATGCCTTTCAGATGAATGCTAGAGAGGCTCTTAATGACAACAACGTCATAACATGTACATTCCTCATTAATGACGTATATGCTAGAGTTCTTTTTGAGTCCGGTGCGGATAAGTCATTTGTGGACTATAAGTTTAGCAAACTATTTACCCATAAGAACCCTAAACTTAACTTACAAAGTAGAACTTGCTGACGGAACCTTAGAAACAGCATATTTTATTCTTGATGGATGTTTTATATCCATTAAGAATCATTCAATTCCTATCTCTCTTCTGCCAATGAAATTAGCGGGTTCGATGTAGTCTTAGGCATGGATTGTTTATCCCATAACTAAGCTTGCATTGCCTGTGATAAGAAACTCATCGAAATTAAAACCCCATCTGGTGAAATGCTCACCATCCTTGGAGATTCACACTATGGATTGCCAGACAAAGTGTCATTGTTTAAGGCATCCAAGTGTCTTGGGAAAGGTTGTGTCATTTACATCGCACAAATCACTATCAACGAGCCTAAGCCGTATATTGAAGACCTTCCAGTTATTTCAAAGTATTCCGATGTCTTTCCTGAAGAATTACCAGGTCTACCTCCAGATAGACAAGTGGAATCTAGGATTAACATCCTACCAGGAGCGGCACCTATTGCAAGAGCTCCGTATCGGCTAGCACCGAAGAAATGAAGGAATTGAGAATACAATTAGACGAACTTTTGGAGAAAGGCTTCATTAAGCCTAGTTCCTCACCTTGGGGAGCTCCTATTCTTTTTGTTAAGAAAAAGGAACGGTTCAATGCGAATGTGCATTGATTACCGCAAACTAAACAAGATAACAATAAAGAATCATTATCCTCTGCCCAAGATTGATGACTTGTTCGATCAACTTCAAGGGGCTAGTTACTTCTCTAAGATTGACTTAAGATCATGATATCATCAATTGAAGGTTAGAAGTGAGGATGTTCCCAAGATTGCCTTCAGGACTCGTTATGGCCATTATGAATTTCTGGTGATGCCTTTTGGGATCACAAATGCACCTGCAACATTCATGGATCTTATGAATAGAGTCTGCAAGCCGTACCTAGATAAGTTTGTAATTGTCTTCATAGTCGACATACTTATCTACTCTCATAATCAAGATGATCACGGAAACATCTTCGGTGCATCCTAGAATTGCTAAGACAAGAGAAGCTTTATGCTAAGTTCTCTAAGTGCGAGTTTTAGCTTAGAGAAGTCGAGTTTCTTGGACATGTTATAAGTGTGTGTGGTATCCAAGTGGATCCCGCCAAGATTGAAGCCATAATGAATTGGGAAGTACCCAAAACTCCATAGGAGATTCGTAGTTTCTTAGGATTGGCCGGTTATTATGGAGGTTCATTGAGAACTTTTCAAGGATAGCCACTCCTTTAACTACCTTGACCGCAAGAATGTCAAGTTTGACTGGGGTCCAAAACAACAAGAATCTTTTGAGATTCTGAAACACAAGTTGCGCAATCCTCCTGTGTTATCTCTACCTGAGGGTATTGAAGACTTTGTTGTTTACTGTGATGCCTCGCACACTGGCATGGGCTATGTGCTTATGCAAAAAGGCAAAGTAATTGCTTATGCATCACGAAAATTAAAGGTGCACGGAAGGAATTACACCACCCATGACTTGGAATTAGTGTTTGTTGTTTTTGCACTTAAGTTATGGAGACATTACTTATATGGCACAAAATGTATTATATACACTGACCATAAGAGCCTCCAACATATGTTCAATCAGAAGGAATTAAACATGCGATAGCGCCATTGGATGGAAACACTTAATGATTATGATTGCGAAATTCGCTATCATCCTGGCAAGGCAAATGTCGTTGCTGACGCATTGAGTCGCAAGGAAAGGGTTAAGCCCATTAGGATTAACGCCAAGAGCATTAAGCTCAAAAATAGCTTGTATGAGAAGTTATTAGATGCGCAAAAGAAAGCCCTATTAGAGGCTAATATTCCTAATGAGGGATTAGGCGGAACTGTTGATCAGTTAATGCCTGGAAAGGATAGAATCCTTAGATTCAATGGAAGAATCTGGGTTTCAATCTTTGGAGGACTTAGAGAACTAATCTTCCAAGAAGCACATAATTCGAGATACTCAGTTCACCCAGGTGGTGACAAAATGTATCAAGATTTGAAAAAGAATTATTGGTGGATGGGTTTGAAGAAATCCATAGCCACTTATGTAGCTAAATGTCTAACGTGTTCGCAAGTTAAAGCTGAACATCAGAAACCGTCAGGACTCCTACAACAGCTTGAGATTCCCACTTGGAAATGGGAAATGGTAACTATGGATTTGATTACCAAGTTACCTAAGACCAAACGTTGCAATGACACGATTTGAGTCATTGTGGACAGGCTGACTAAGTCAGCACATTTCTTGCCAGTTAAAGAGACTTATAATTCTAATAAGTTGGCAAAGCTATATGTGGACAAGATTGTGTCCCTACATGGTGTGCTGCTATCTATTGTATCTGATAGAGATACTAAGATATACATCTCACTTTTGGAAAAGTTTCCAACAATCTTTAGACACAAGATTGAACTTTAGTACGGTGTTAGAACTTTTGAGACCGTTGATGCTTGATTATAAATAGTTTGAGCTGGTTTGTATTAGTTAGTCAATGTTGAAGGGTCAAAAGTGTAATTGTGTGAAACTTCTTGTACGCGGCGAAATTATTAGTCCAGCGTAATTATGAATTACGCTAGATGATCAGTTTGTATAAATACTTTGATCAATGAATGTATGTCCAAGTTTCTTGGACAGATTTTGGTGATCTTCTTATGTTGTGATTTTTGCTATTGTGCTTACATCCGAATATCCAGGTGCTGTTATCGATTACATGTTATTGGGATTTGATATACAAAACTAGTTGTTTGATCCATACAAGATTCTTCATCTTCTTTGCTTGGTTTTCTTAGTATTTGCACATTCAAACAACTAATCCATAGTTGTTTGAGTGAAAACAATCAACCATTGTGATCCGAAACTGTTTGGGAATCATAATTTGGTATCAGGCCTTTGTGCTCTTGATTGTTTGAGTTTTTGTTACGATTTGTCAAGTTTTGAAGGTTTTACAAAAGTTTTCAAAGTTTCACGGTTTTTCAAAATTTTGGGATTAACATGGCTTGATCTGGTGCGTTTAATCTTTGGGTTGTTGTTAATCAGTAGTTTGGTAAAAATTTTGGTCATTTAGCTGCAAAGAGCACAAGAATTTTGGGTCGTTTTTGGGTGATTAGAGGGTTTTTGTTCGTACTAAAACCCTTCTGGGCGTATTTAATGTTGAAGCTAGCGTAGATATATTTGAAGTTGCCGTATTTATTTTGAAGTTAGCGATTTAACTTGAATTTCGCGTAGTTAACAACTACGCTGGTTCTTAAACCAGCAGATTTATAAAATTGTCAGCGTAATTGTACCAACAATTTACTCGAAGGCGACTTCGAAATTAGTGATACTTATCCTCAGCGATTTTATCATGGTGTTCAGCGAATTAACTAAACCTTTGCTTGTTTTCAAATATCCAGTGGATTTAGCATTTTGAAAGACAAAATCGTCGATCCCATCAGCGTAATTGTTTCCAAGTGCAGCGTATTTGATCTCTGGTCCAGCGTATTTACCTCCTAGCGGGCGTAATTGTTCTCTGATTCACCAAAATCCAACGTCTTTAATCACCAATCATCCATTATGTCTCTCAATCAACTCAATCCGATTGCTCAAGCTGAACTAGAAACTGGAACTGCTACAAGGCCACCAAAGTTGAAAGGTTCGAAAGATTTCAGCAGCTGGAAAAACAGGATCAAGTCCTTTTTTGAGTATACCGATTATACTCAATGGATGTCAGTCACTGTGGGCCCGCATGTTCCCATGATAATACGTGACGACATCCATACTATCAATGAAGATCCTTCAACATTCACAGATGAAGATAGGACACTCATTCAACGTGACCGGATGGCTCACGCCTCTCTTACTATGGCTCTGTCAAAGGATGATAACAATCTGTTTGAAGAATACACCTCGGCACATGAACTGTGGTTGGCCCTAATCGACCATTATGAAGGTAATGAGGAACTCAGGGAGAACAAACGAGCCATGGTGCAGAAAGAATATGATATGTTTGGAAGTATTCATGGCGAAAGCTTGTCCGACCACATAAGTAGATTTCTGGGGGTGTTGACCAAGATGAAGAAGGTGGGAAACCCAGTTGTAAATTATGCATCGATCAAGAAGCTGCTAGATTCTCTACCAAAAGAATGGAGTCTTCAATGCATGATGATTAAGAGAACTTTCCTCACCAGAACAACTCCAGTCACTCTCTCGAATTGATTAACACTTAAAAGCCTTTGAAATGGACACCGTGAAACGAGAGATGAATCAAACTGGATATTCTCAGAAGACGTCTCAGCAAGCTGCTGCAACCTCGGTCCCCAAAAATATGGCATTTCTTGCTCCTGTCACCTCATGTAAATCAAATTCCCAAAGTGCTGTCGAATCCTATTCAAATGCTTCCGCAAACTCTGTGAAGGCCTCGACATCCTCCGAGAAGACCACCGTGGCCAGCGACACTAAAGCACTTAAAATTTCTATAGAACATGTGGCTCTTTTTAATACTTTCTTAAGTAGCTATGAGGCGCTTAGAGTTGAAGAGAGATTTCCTCACAGCTGAGGACATGTATCAAGTAGATCTATACGACATGGAGGAGATGGATCTGAAGTGGCAGATGGCAATGATCACTCTGTGTTGAAGAAATTCTAAGATAAAACGGGAAATAGGTTGGCTCTTGGAAAAGCTGGATTTGACAAGTCCAAGCTTAGATGTTATAACTGCAAAGACTTGGGCCATATCAAAAGAGAGTGTTCGTTAGCTGAAGAACGAGAATACCGAAATCAACCAGACAAGGAGGCCGATTGCTATTGAAGGAAATAATAATGCTGCTGACAATAATCATAAGGCTTTAGTGGTGGAAGATCATGATTGGTCGGAGGAGATAGCTGAGGCAAAGGGAGAAGTAAACAAGGCCCTCATGGCAAACATCACACTGTCTCTGCCACGTTTGCTTCAAATGGTGTTGAAAAACAGACCTCCAAGATTCCAAAAGATTGACACTGGTTTGAAAAGTATCATCTCTTCTGCCTCAGAGAAGAGACAACAGAAAGCTGAAATGAGTGAGTCAAAGCCTCGCAGTTCAAGAAGTCATCAGTACCAGCAAGAATGAAGCTGTGGAACATCCACTACCGCCATGAAATCAGAAGCCGAGGATAAGGATTTGATAAACAACATTCCATATGAATTTAAAGCAAAGCTGTGCTCCAAACCGTGTTTGAACGTGTGGCACACTACAAATTACTCAACCGTGATATAATTAAAGAAAAAGAAAAGGTTTTGAAAATAAATCAAGAGTTAAAAGAAAATGAGGCTACATATCAGCGAAAGTTGAATTCAACCATAGCTAAAATGCAGACCTTAAAAGAATTTGTGTTCAGAAAAGATTTTATCATAAATGATTTGACCGAAAAACTAGAAAAATCTCAAAACGAAAACAATAAGTTACAAATCATTATTGATAAATGGAAAATTAGTCAAAAAGCACTGGTTGATATTGTAAACTGCCAATGACCGACATTCATAAAGGATGGAATTGGATATAAAGATAAATTCAGAAACGAAAGAAAATTATTTCCTCCTCCGCACAGCAAAAATTAGTTCTATGCCATCTCCTCATCCTAAGAACGACTTAATCAATAAAAATGATATTTTGGATCAAAGTATTTTATAAATCCGAAAACAACACTAACTTTTCTGAAAGTAATGTAGATCTGTGTGAGAGTAAGGAGGATGTGTGCGATGGGGAAGATGATTGTGGAGGGATGAAAATTGGAATAAGCTATTCAGGTGACGGTTATTCAACTGTTAATTGGTTTGCCTGGAATTGTGATAAGACGAACACAATTTCTATTCGAGATAACTGTAATAGTTTATCTAGGATGGATGATTGTAATGGCTGTACGCCTAAATTGACAATTCGGCATGACTGTAATGGCAATGTGCCTACACTTAAGGCTCACAACCAAGGGCTTGCCAAGGTTGAGGGTCATGACCTAAACATTGTTCTTAGTGATGAAAATGTTATGTTTGAATCTCCTGTATTTGTGCCAGAGTCAAAGAAAAATAGTCTTGGAAAATTCCTTACAGAGGAAATTCCAGAATTTGTTCCATCAGTTGCAGGTACAATCAGAGACTAATAAACATTTCACTGAAGATTCAAGCACAACAACTTCAGAAAGTGATGAAGAAAGGTCAGATGAAAGTCAAGAATCAAACTTCTCATCAGACAGTGAGCACAGTGAAGTCGACATTGATGATAAACATCATCCTGATAAGAAACTGAAGAAAGCTAAAGATTCAAGCCACGTTACATCATCAAACTCCTCAAGATGCTCAAGACTCTCATCACATACATCATCTTCACACTCAGCACCCAGGAAGAAAAGATTGAGTCAAAAACAATGTTTTCGCTGTGGTCATTTAGGACATACGACGAAACATTGCAAAAGCAAAAAATTTTCTAAACCTAGTCAAGATCTCGTTAAAAGTCTTACTAATCAATTTGACAATTTAAAGAAATCAGTAAAATGCATAGTTGATTCAACCTGTTTTTGGAAAAGAAAAGAAAACTCTCTTGCTCAAAATCATGATAGAACTAATGTAAAGCAAGTCTGGGTTCCAAAAGCTAGCTAATTTGTACATATTTTTTGTTGTTGTTGTTGTATAACAGAATAAAATTCAGAAATGGCTTCGGATGCTCATGGAATATATCTGGCATGTTGAAGCGGTTGCTCTAGGCACATGACCGGGTTAAAGGATCTGCTTACAAACTTTCGAGTTATCGATGGTGACTTTGTATCCTTTTCTGGAGACGAAAAGGGAGGAAAAATCGTTGGAATGGGTGACGTCGTGTCAGAAGCACTCACTTTGGAGAATGTGAACTATGTTCCAGAATTGTGTTACAATCTCATGAGTGTTTCACAAGTCTGTGACAAAGGAATTGCGGTGCTATTCAATGACACGGAGTTCTTATTCCTCAAACCAGTTACTCCGTCCCTAAAGAAATGATCATGCTTAGAGCTCCTCGTCAAAATAACACCTACGTCTAAATATGAAGAATGCCAAATCAAATGAGCAAATGACATGTCTTATGTCAAAAGCATCTGAATCGGAATCACTGCTGTGGCACAGGCGCTTGGGGCATGTGAATTTTAAGAACATAAATAAACTTTCTAACTTAAATCTAGTAAGAGGTTTACCTATGAAAGATTTTCCTTTTTCAGAAAAGTGCATCGCATGTGCCCAAGGAAAGCAACATAAAAAGCCTCATAAGTCCAAAATAGTGAATACGATATCTGCCCCACTGCAATTACTTCACATGGATCTTTTCCGGCCCAATTAGCGTTAAAAGTTTAGCTAAAAGATCTTATTGTTTGGTGATTACAGATGATTTCTCACGGTTTTCATGGGTATTCTTTCTTGAAGCCAAAACAAAAAGACATCCATTCGAAGAGCTTCATTCCATGATTGAAAACATGATCAAGCTGAAAGTCAATTCCATCAGAAGCGACAACAGAACTGAATTTAAAAATCATACGTTTGTCTCCTTCTGTGAAGATAAGGGAAATCGCCTCCAATACAGCGCTGCCAGGACTCCTCAGCAAAACGGGGTAGCAGAACGCAAAAACAGAACTCTCATCGAAGCTACAAGAACTATGCTTGTCGACTCTAAGCTTCCAATAATCTTCTGGGCTGACAGCAGTCAACACAACATGCTATGTTTTGAATCGTGTTCTTATCTAAAACCTCACCGAAAGACAGCCTATGAACTATTTTCAAAAGGAAGCCTCTGATAGATTTCTTCAGACCGTTCGGGTGTTCATGCACACTTCTCAACACTGAAGACAACCTCATCAAGTTTGAAGCAGTCGGTGACGTGTGCTACTTCATGGGCTATTCATCTTCTCAAAAGGCATATCGAGTCTACAACAAACGGACCACGATGGTGATCGAATCGTACTACGTTGATTTTCAAGAAGGAAACTCCACTAACATTGGAAGCGCTCCGAACTGGTTTTATGATGTGGATATTATATTCAACACTTTCAGCATCGATGAACCATCACTGAATCCGAACCTGCAGAATCCACTCCATTGGAACCATTGTTTGATGCCTCAGAATTGGTTTTACTCCTCTTACAACCCGTTTCACCCCTGCCTCTGCCTCTCCTACTCTTCCGGTGTTCGAAGTAATTGGTGACACATCTGCTGAGAATGCATCCGTACATGATGATTCTTCTTCACAGCAGGCTGTGGATGAACCACCCAAAGAAGACGAAACTCCAATTATCTACGTCGATGAACATTTTTTGCCTCATCAAGTTGAAACTCACACCAATGCAGGGTACAAGACCAATCAAAACCATCCAATTGAAAATGTCATCGGTTCTGTTGAAGATGGAGTTCGAACACAGCGGACAAACACATACCATCAACACAGAACTGTATGCAGCTTTCTCTCTCCGCAGTCTGTCCCAAGAGATATCGAAGAAGCTATTCAAGATTCAAGTTGGGTACAAGCTATGCAAGAAGAATTAGCCAAATTTCGGAAACTTAAAGTCTGGGAACTCGTTGACCTACCAAACGGAAAGTATCCAATTGGTATCAAGTGGGTGTTTCGCAACAAGATGGACGATCGTGGTGCTGTTATCAAGAATAAGGCTAGATCAGTGGTTCCAGGGTTTCGACAAGAAGAGGGGATTGACTACGAGGAAGTTTTTGCACCGGTTGACGCTTAGAAGCCATCAGAATCTTCTTAGCCTATGCTTCATTCAAAAACTTTAAGGTGTTTCAAATAGATGTAGAGTGCTTTTCTGTATGGGAAAGTGAAAGAAGAAGTCTATGTCTGTCAACCTCCAGGTTTTGAAGATCCTCACTTCCCCACAAAATTCTACAAGCTTAACAAAGCTCTATATGGTCTTCACCAAGCTCCTCGAGCATGGTACGGGACTTTGTCAACATATCTTCAGGAGTGTGGATACTCAAGAGGCAAAATTGACATGACTCTCTTCACTAAAAGGATTGGAAAAGATGTGATGTTGGTTCAAATCTACGTAGACGATATCATTTTTGGGTCGACAGATGAAGCCCTTTGCAGAGAATTCGAGAAGGTGATGAAAGCGAAGTTCGAGATGAGCATGATGGGAGAACTCACAGTTTTTCTTAGGATTAGAAGTGAAGAAAAGAAAAGATGGCATCTTCATTCATCAGGCAAAGTATATCAGAGATATTCTTTCCAAGTACAACATGAATGATTGCAAATCCGCTAGCACTCCTTTTGCCTCTCAGACGGAACTCACTTCAGATCTTCAAGGAAAGCCAGTGAACAAATCTTTCTATCGCTCAATGATTGGCTCGTTAATGTATCTGACCGCTAGTAGGCCTGACATAATGTGGGCTGTCTGTCTCTGTGCCCGCTTTCAGACAAATCCCAAAGAATCGCATGATGCTGCCGTCAAAGAATCTTTCGCTATCTCAAAGGAACTCCAAAGCTTGGTTTGTGGTATCCTAAAGATAGTAATTTTGATCTAATTGCTTACTCTGACAGTGATCATGTAGGTTGCAAAGTAGACAGAAAATCTATCTCAGGAGGCTGCTAATTCTTAGGAAATCGTCTTATTTCGTGGCAGAGCAAAAAGCAGACAACAGTCTCTACATCTACCGCTCAGGCTGAATACACGGCAACTTACAGTTGCTGTTCACAAGTCCTTTGGATACAGAATCAGTTGTTGGATTATGGGATCAACATCATGAAGACTCCAATATTCATCGACAATGAAGCGTGTTTGGGGATCGTGAAGAATCCTATCCACCACGCCAGAACGAAACACATCGAAATTCGCATTCATGCGATTAGAGATGCGTACGAGAAAGGATACATCAAGTGGTGCCAGTGGATTCAGTGCAACAAAAAGCTGATATATTTATGAAAGCCTTCGATAAAGCTCGATTCAACCAGTTGGTAACCTGGTTGGAAACGGTGAACTTCCTTGAGTGGAATTGACCTTTTGGTGAAAAAAAAATGGTTTTCATAATATATAACAATCTCCTAAAATGTGCCCAACAAAGATTTTCTGCAAGGTTAAAATTTCTTTTCAAGCAATGGATTCTCGAAAATAAAATTTTAAGGGGGGAAGTTTTCCAGAAAATATTGTTGAGACAGAATCTTCTCTTTTGCACCTGCACGAGAAATGATAGAAAAACTGCTAACACTTTTGTTCTGATCTTAAAACAGAAAAAGATTAAGGCCTAAAGCAACGACGTGTCAGTAGATTCAGCAATACCTTGAAGTAAACTGCGAAAAGGAGACAAAACTCTAATGATCACACAACCCACGATGTCGTGCAACTTGCGGGTAACACGTTGCGGCGTATGGCTTAAGGGTCTTAAATCTTGCGTTGATAGATTGCCAAAGTCCGAGATTTCGGGTCTTTATATTGGCTAATCATTCGGGGATATCATAGTTGCTCTTCTACTGCATCCAGACATATGCTGACCTAGACACAGCTATGATATCTTTTCAAAAAGAGCCTGTGCGGCCAAAACCCTACACAAATGAATCTCTCATTGAGAATCATTCAAGTGCTTAAATCGTACCATCTGGTATCTGTCATAGCCCTCGTTAGACCTTGGTCTCTCTGCTATACGGAAGTACTGACCTGAACACCAACTGTCTAACGTTGAAATTTCAAATACGAATGAGGTCAATATACTCACCTGCTATGGGGAATTTTTGAGCATACCTTGATCGCGGGGATATGTCCTGACGTGGGACTCACTGGCACAACATTCTGATTGTCTCAGCATCAGTGGGGGAACATTGAATTTCTTGTCAATATTACTGCAACATGATAAAAAAGGCTCTCCGATCGCAGTTTGAAAGATAGGTGCATGGATTTAAAAGGACAAATATACTGACAGTTTTTCTTGTGCCTTAATTATTTTATATATCTAACATTTTATCTCAAACGAACGAAGTGTCACCAGTATGATCTTTTGCAGGAAAGTCACAAGATTCAAGTCAGTTAGCATACATTTGTGTGAAAAAGAAGGCTTCCGGACCCAAAAACAACTTTAAGGATCCAGATTGCAATTTTCATTTTTCTTAAGCTTATTTTTAAATTCTTGCACTATTTTTAATAAAAGGGGCACGTTTTTCGAGAAAAGTTAAAATTTTCGAGCGTATTTGTTTTCAAAATTTCTTTAGCTTGAAGATATCTCACAGAACAAACCACGCGACGTATTTATTGTTCCAGCGTATTTAATAAATACGATGGAAAGCAAATATGTATATATATGTTTCAGTCTCACTTTTCTACAAATAATTTCAAAATTTCTTTCAAATCTTCATCTTCTTCTCAACCGAAACCCACATTCACTTTCAATCAAACCTGTTCTGATTATCTAATAAAAGTTGTTAAGATCGATATCAGTATGATTTTAGATTTCAAGTATCGATTGTTTATTGATTGAATACGTGTATACATTGATTTCATATACTGTTGTGTCGATCAGTAAACATTTGAATCTGGTTTCCATCCGGTTTTCATGGGTTCATCAAGAAAAATTTGAAGTCAGCGTATTTATTATGAATGCAACGTAGATAATTTTGAATGTGGCGTAATTATCACAAACTCCTGAGTCAGCGGATTTAAGTCTTAAACGCGAGTTCAAGCAACCGACGTAATTGACAATTACGCCGGTAATCTAGCGTAGATAATTATCTTCGCTGGATTCCTTCTCGAGTAAAAATCCTAAATCCGCTGCTCTTGTGCAGCGTAAATAATCCTTAATCAGCGTAGTTGTATCTAAGTCTCGTGCACAGTCTTGTGCCCGACGAACTTAGCGATTTTGCACGGCGTAAATAGTAGCGGATTTATGAGTTTATTTTGTATATATCTCTTTATTATTACTATTATATACTTATATATACTTATAATTATATATAATTATGTACATAAATCTAACTTAGCTCGTTTTCGATTTCAGAAATGGTGAAGGAAATCATCTGGGATAAAACACGAAAGCATAATCAGCCGTGCAAACTGGTTCCACCTCCAAGTGATTTCGAAGACGTGGCGGAGTGGATAAACTCAAGCAAGATTAGCTATGCTGTTCAAGCCGATCCGATCATTTACAACATACATATTGAAGAGTTTTGGAAAACCGCCAAGGTGTCAACAATAAATGAAGTTAAGAGAATCACGGCTACAGTGAGGAACAAAAAGATCGTAGTAACAGAGGAGAATGTACGTAGAGTCCTTAGTCTGGGAGACAAACACAGTGATCCGCTCAGGGTTAAAAAGGACGGCATCCTCGATGGTTTTAAGGGGATGAGGTATGTTGGAGATTTCAGAGAGAAGAACGAGATCAAAAGAAAGGGGCTTACCAAGGATTGGAGATTCATTCTTCATGTATTTGCTGTGATCTTGGCACACAGGAAAGGAGGATAGGATGGATTGAATTTAGAATGGTCGGCTGCTATGCTCAACCTTTGCACAAAACAACCATTCAATATCTCCGGTCTGATATTTTACTGCATGGTTGATAACTCCAATTCCTCCACATGGGCCATGTACCCACGGTTTGTTCAGCTCCTCATCAACGACCAACATTCAAGTCTCCCTCATGACGGTGATCTGTACAAGTTTCGTTACCAACCAGTCGTCAGATTGCAGAACTGAAAACTGAAGAATGCGTGATGCTCCATCAGTGGATGTATAGGGAAGAAAGATACCCTGTTGTGAAGGCAGCCTATGAGAAATACAGAGAACGTGTCAAGAAAAAGAGACAGGGAGATAGTGATGAGGAAGTGGAAGAGGAAGAAGAGGAAACCGAGCAGCTAGTTAGAAAGAATAAAGGAAAGCAAATCATGAGGGAAGGGGAATCATCAAAGAAACAGAAAGATACTGCTTCTCAAGAACGATTGATGGAAAGCAGCTTCAGGGCCGGAGGCACTAGAGAACATCGCGAGCATATTGAGAATCTCGTGGAATTCATGAGGCCGAAGAAAGAGAGAAGTGAGAAACTAGAAGAAAGAGACGTCATATGACAGAATCCAAAACACCGGTAACGGTCACTACAGAGCAAGAGCAGTTAGACGAGTTCGTTGATCAGTTGATTGTTGATCCAGAAGCCCCAAGTCTATCTCCTCCGCTGAAGCGTAAGAAAACAGGGGAATGACCATCGACAGAGGCACAACCACGACAGATACCGCAACAAGCTCCTCGAAGACCACGTCCTTTTCAGGACTTGTACGATATCCTGGCGAAAGATATTGGGAAAGGCCCAGCTCAGGAAATCTGTCTGTTGAAACATCAAGTAAGCAACACGAACATTATTCGCGAGAAGCTGAGGGAACAAAGAAAGAAAAACAAAGAGCTTCACGCATATGTCAAAGAACAGACTAGATTTGTGAGATTTAAGTAGGATGGGATGGAAAAGATGTATCGTATGATCAGAGAACTTTGCACCAAAGTAGACATACCACCGATGTTCTCATCTACTGATATTTTAAATTATGAGAAGTTCAAGGCTGAAGAGGAAAGACAAAAAGCTGAAGCTGCAGAAAAGAAGAAAAAGCGTCTAGAATCTGCGGTAAACGTCACTGAGGATGACGAAAGTGAAGAGGAGGAGGTAGAAAGAGATGAAATGCCAGCTAGATTTGTTGAATGGGGTTTGGAAGATGATACTATTTATGAAACTGAGGACGGTGACGCAGTAACTCCTTTGCATCCAGAATGGTTCAGAAGAGAAAGAGAAAAGCTTCCAGATTTCTATCAGGTGGTCACTGTTGAAAAATCCAAAGTTACTGATAGAATAATAAGCTGGAAGTACTTCAATCTCAAAGGGATGTTCATCGTAAAGAGACGAGGTGGTGTTATTCAGCATTTCAAGACTGGAGCTAACATTAAAAGCCTTCCAAGATGGGACATTCGAGAACTGGGGAGGCTAGACTTGATAAACCCGACCAACAACAGCATCGTAGCTGACTTTGAAAGACTCATTTTAAGAGAATGCAATCGGGGCTTCACAGTTTTCAAGCCGCAATGACCCCGAAGAAGAGTATCAAAGACGACAAAAGATCCCATCACAGGAAAGGGAATGGTTACATGGGTCATAGATCCTGCTAAGGTCGAAACAAAAGTCAAAATTCCACCTGAACAACCCGTCATGCTTACAAACTTCAAGAAATGGTTTTACGATGGGAAGACATGAGAAGCAGTGATCCGATTAGTAACTAACGAAGATATTCAAATTCTAGACCCGATGGATGTTTTTATGTTCTGTCTCTCCTATCTCAACATTCTTTAGGGTCACAAAATCCACGTTGGAGCCGGAAATGAGTACAGAGAAAAAGGAATGTTATTCCAAAGGGCTGTGGAACGGGCTCGAGAAAGAAAGATGAGATAATGGAGATCGTTCTCAGGATTGAGAAGCAGACAAAAAAGGAGGAGGCAAGAAAAAGAAAAAGAAAAAGAAAAAGAAAGCACAAGTCATCATCGCAACAGAAAGCCCCCTCACCATCTCAAGCTGCATCTCACCCTCAAACTCCGGTTTCATCCACATATGAAGCCACTACGGAGTTACAACAACCCTCAAGTGAAGCTATTGTTAATCTAAGCTCTAAAGAAACAATCGAAGCAACAACTGATCAACCAACCGATCAAGCTACACAAGACAAAGATCAAGGTCCAGCCGCAGACCCTGAAGCTCGGAAATAAGATTGAAGAAACTCAAGCACGCAACGGTCTAGGGGGGATATTGTTAGAACTTTTGAGACCGTTGATGCTTGATTATAAATAGTTTGAGCTTGTTTGTATTAGTTAGTCAATGTTAAAGGGTCAAAAGTGTAATTGTGTGAAACTTCTTGTACACGGCTTAATTATTAGTCCAGCATAATTATTACTTACGCTGGATGATCAGTTTGTATAAATACTAAGATTAATGAATGTATGTCCAAGTTTCTTGGACATATTTTGGTGATCTTCTTGTGTTGTGATTTTTGCTATTGTGCTTGCATCCGAATATCCAGGTGCTGTTATTGATTACATGTTATTGAGATTTGATATACAACACTAGTTGTTTGATCCATACAAGATTCTTCATCTTCTTTGCTTGGTTTTCTTAGTATTTGCACATTCAAACAACTAATCCATAGTTGTTTGAGTGAAAACAATCAACCACTGTGATCCGAATCTGTTTTGGGAATCACATACGGCTTACCACCCACAAACCGATGGACAAAGCGAGCGTACTATCCAAACTTTGGAAGACATGCTTAGAGCATGTGTGATTGATTTAGGTGGAAGTTAGGATGACCACTTACCCCTAATAGAATTCTCCTACAATAATAGTTATCATACAAGTATCAAGGCTGCTCCTTTTGAAGCCTTATATGGGAGAAAATGTAGAACGCCTGTTTGTTGGGTTGAAATTGGGGAAGCCCAACTATCAGGACCTGAGATTGTCCTAAAGACCACATATAAGATAATACAAATCCGTGATCGTCTCAAAGCTACCCATGATAGGCAAAAAAGTTATGCAGACAAGAGGCGAAAACCACTCAAGTTCCAAATAGGGGACAAAGTATTATTGAAGGTATCACCCTGGAAAGTTGTGATGCGCTTCGGAAAGAAGGGCAAGTTGAGCTCAGATATATTAGACCATTCGAGGTAATCGAATGTGTTGGTTCTGTAGCTTATAAGCTCAAGCTGCCTGAGGAGCTCAGTGGGATCCATGATGTGTTCCACATATCTAATTTAAAGAAATGTCTAGCCGATGAGTCGCTAGCAATGTCACATCAAGATGTGCAAATTGATAAAAACCTGAGGTTCACTGAGAAACCAATTTCGATCGAGGATCGACAGGTTAAAAAGCTCCAAAGTAAATTTACACCTATCGTAAAGGTTAAGTGGGATGCCCTTCGCGGTGCCGAGTATACATGGGAGTTGAGTCCACTATGCGACAAAAGTACCCCCATCTTTTTGAATAAAATCTCGAGGTCGAGATTTCTTTTAAGGGGTGAGGATGTAACACCTCGTAAAATTCGTGTTCGATAATAAACCGACACTGTAAATGCGTTCGAATAATACCTCAAATGAGTTAGCCATTCAACTCCTCAAACGAATCCAAAAATCTAAAAAAAAATTAAACCTGACCGTAGCTTACGGTTCCGGACCATAAGCTACGGTCAAGGTTTTCTGGTTTGATTTATAACTAACCGTAAGCTACGATCTGGTAACCGTAGCTTACGGCGGGCCACTAGAAAATTCACTTTTACACCATTTTAACTTTCAAACAATAACCCAAAGGCCCCTAGACTTTATTATTACACTGTCCTTGCATAACCAAGTCATTTTTCGACCCGAACGACTCCCGGTTAAGGTGATATCTTTTGATTGACCATTCTTGAGTATCACACATCTTCACCGAACCTTAAACCTTACTAGCTTGGGTGACTTAACCCATGAAACCATAAGTATTCGTATCTTTCACATTTAAGCTAGTAAACGCTTATAAGTCGTAAGAACACCTAGTGTGACGCCCATTAATGTTCGGTTATTCATACTCTTTTTCAATACATCTCGTATTGAACGAAAAGACCAAGTTGTATCATTATGTCATTAGATATAAGTCAAGGGACAATTCATGACAATCCAAAAACTATTCTTGAGGGACTAAAAGTGTCAAAACCCCAAAATTCTGTCAGGATGCCACCTCTCCTGCAAAATGCCACACTCTTGCAGGTCTTGACACCTTGCTAGACACTTGTGAAGATCCTACAACACCTCTAACACCTGGCTTCATCTCTTGTACTATAAATAGCCACTCAAACTCACTCAATTCCTTGCTCATTCAATCTTTCTCCTCTCTATTACACTCTTGGAAGTTCCTACCATTTAGGAGCTTCCCTTTGAGTTCTAAGTTTCCTTTGGATCACTTGTAAGTGCTCCATCTCTGCTCTTTTCTTTTCATAGGCTTTTAATAGCCAAAAGTCAAGAATTTTCGACAAATGCCTTGACTTTCGGTTAAGACCATTATGGTCCAGCCATGTTCGAAATGAACATGGCTAAGTGATCATAATTAGAAAGGTGTTAATCCCTTAAAAGAACACCTCCTAAGGATCACGTTTGCTAGGTCAATTGACGGGTCAAAGTTTATGTTTTAAAAAGTCAAACGGGTCAGATTTCATAAATGTTATAATCTGAGTTTATATATGTTTACAACATGTTTTTGACACTTAAAAAAGTTGTAATATTTATTACAACATGTGGGAACATGTTCGAATTCATCAATTTCAGTCCTAGGGTCGGTTCGCAACCGAAAGTCACAAAGTTTGACTTCTGCTTTGACTTTCGATTCTGACCCGACTTAGATTAGTTAACTTCTGATTTATAGTCGCATTATGATCGCAATATAATGTAGCATAACCCTCTAGGTTTTATTATATGATCATAATCATAATCTGAGTTTATCACAAGTTCCTTAAAATGTCAAATTTTGACTAAAATGCCCTTTTTACATAAAACAAGGTTTTAATCAACAATGAACTTGCAAATGAATTACCTATGATATATTAATGTAATTAACATATTATGATGTTAATATTCTGATCATAAACTGATTTTGGTATAATATCATAAACTATACTTTTAAATGACCAAAATGCCCTTCCGATGCATAGTTTGGTCTTAAACGACAAACCACACTTATGTGTGACTTCTTACTGATAATATATCATAAATTAAGTATTTTTTCAGAATGTTTATGATCATAACATCATAATACATGCAAGTTCCTTTTATATGACATATAATTACCAAAACGCCCTTAGAGGCATAATTTCGTTTTAAAACCTCAACGGGCATATAAGATGATATCCTACTGATATTACAACTTATTTAAAATATAATGACATATAGAACTTATTCATGACTCATCCGGTTACCAGATATCGCTTATATGCATACGGTTAAGTACATGTAACTAGTTTATGAAAAGTAACCGAAACGGGTTTAACCTTATCATTTTAACCTCAAATTCCAGAATGTTAATTGTTTACCATATTATACAAGTCTTAAGTACTTGTTGGGTTTAAACTACATTCTATCTGGTCATCGCTTAATCTAGCGTATCGTACCGTTTTTTATCCTTTAAGCTAGTCGGTCTAAGTCTAAGACTTAAATAAGACGGTTAGCATTTTAATTGGTTAGCTTATGCCATAATCCAGACTAGAGCCTTCAGTAAATGCTATCTGCACTTATTTCATTTTGGCTGAGATATTAAATCTTGCATATTTAAATCAAGACTAGCTCAGTAAATACTCTTGACTTATTTTTCCTATACGGGCTTGGGTTACGGTAAATTATTACCGCTTGGTCGGAAATGGGATCAATCGAATGCCGGATTCTGGCTAGTAAATCCGCATATTCCGTTTTAATCAGTTTTGTTTGATAACTTAAACGTTGGGGGTTAACGACCGTGTCCTGGATATCCTTGGGTCATTACATTAGTTAATGGCCAGGAGCAAAGCACAGGGTGTAGGCATACACCCGACATATGTGAATGCTAAATTATTTTTACCCACAAGTTGGGGGATAACTCCTTCGTGGGTTTATAAGTGGTGTGTACGTTAATCATGTATCGGTCTCTGTACTGCGCCCCATATGTATTGACAAACATGTAAAGCTGTTAACAAGGTTACAACGCTGACTTTCCCATATAAAAGATTTGTACCATGTGCACTTAAATCTAAATTAATTTGTTTTCAACATGAGTCAGTCGGGTGTATTTACGGCGAAAGTTAACGTATTTTCAAAAGACTAAGCTGCAGATACATTACGAAATAGGCTAGAAGCTGCTCGGTAGTGATATAAGAGGATCTTGCAAATCCTTAGATCTGCCCAAAGTCTGTTATACATTTTTGTATATTTTACGATCCGCATGTGGATCTTTCATTACAAGCCGTCTGTATATTATTATTCATACTTTAACATTTGGTTTGTAATAGTAATTTAAATTCCAAGACTTCCGCTGTGCTGTGTTTAATTGACTATGATGATATCAACTTACGTCACGACATTCCCCACCCGGGCCCACCGGTGTTTGGTTGAAAATACGGGGTGTGACAATCGTATAATAGTATGATGTGTGTCTGTCGAGTGTGAATGTATGGATCTTTGCAGTATAACAAGTATCAGTTTGCATGTATTTAACGATTGAAGCACGTAAGACAAGAGTGTATCAAGCATGTATTTTATTACGATTCAAGTCTCGGATTACAAAATTGGGAAAAGAAATACGAATACAAGTTTCCAAAAATAGAAATACGATCATACTTTCTAATTAAGGAAAACACGAAAAAGCGAGGCGTTACAATTTTTGTTAATTACCAGATTGTATTAAGAGGGAATATTTTGACGAAGTAAAAAGTATATGTATTTCAAATTATTGGCCTCTTCCATCTATTAACTAACCTAATATCTATATGTGCATGAATATATCATATACAAATATATGTAAACAAACTTTAATTGGTAATGACTGAATACATTATTATTTTGTTAGTCTTGTTTTATTTTATAGTCAATAATGGTTACTAAATTTCATTTGATTATAATTTGAATAACATGCATTAATTCATGCGTATTTCTTTAATAGAATTAGCTATGTCAAATCTTGCAAAGCTTGAGTTTATGACTTTAGACATCACAAGAAAAAATTATTTGTGATGGGCTTTGGATGTTGAAATCCATCTAAATGCCAATAACCTTGGGGAAACAATTAAAGCAGAAATAAAACAAATACCCAAGATAAAGAAAATGCAATGATTTTCTTACGCCACCATATTCATGAATACTTGAAAAATGAATATCTCACTATCAAAGATCTACTCGTCCTATGGACCAATTTGAAATGAAGGTATGACCATCAGAAAATATAATATTACCAAGAGCTCGTTATGAATGAATCAATTTATGGTTGCAAGACTTTCAGCCTATAAGTGAGTATAACTCGGCAATGTTTAGAATCACGTCACAATTGATTCTAAGTGGTGAAAATATTACTAACAAGGAGATGTTGGAAAAAACATTCTCCACCTTTCAAGCCTCAAACATTGTCTTAAACAACAATATCGTGAAAGGGCTTCACCAAATACAGTGACTTAATATCATGTTTGCTTGTGGCTAAGCAAAATAATGAGTTACTAATGAAAAACCATGAAACTTGTCTGGTTGGTACAACTCTATTCCTAAAAGTGAATGTGGCAACATATAATGACCAAAGTGGAAGTCACGGACGTGGTCGTGGTTGTCAACGTGGGGGCGTGGTCATGGTCGTCGTGGTGGTGGACGTGGACGTGGATATGGTCCGGGGAATTATCATGGTGTTTAATTTAAAACAAAGGAACCCACCAGAGGTTGCATGATAATGAAAATAAATCTAATGATGGAAAAGGTAAAAAGAAAAATGGAACCCCATCGAATGCATGCTATCGATGTGGAAGTAACGACCACTGAGCTGGTACATGTCGTACAGCCAGACACTTGGTAGAACTTTACAAACAATCTATAAAAGACAAAGGAAAAGGAATAGAGACAAATTTCACATATAAAGATGGAAATGTCTATGTCCCAAGTAGTGAAAATGACCTTACTAATGCAAATAATCTGGATTATGATGGTTTCCTATCGAGCAAGCAAATTTGGATTTGGTGATATTGTGGCTGATACCAACCTGTTGGATGCTTGCAATTTTTCTTACGCGTGAATGATTATATTATTTCCTTGATGTTTTATCGAGACATTTTTTGGGATTTTGTTATGTTTTCTTTTGAAGTATTTTTGGGGTACTTTATGGGATTTGTTATGTTTGAACCATATTTATGAAATTTTGTTCTGTTTTGAAGCATATGGAGTGTTCAACTAAACGTCCTATTAGTGGTGAAGATGTATGTCTAATAGACAGTGCTACTACGCATACGATTCTAAAGAAAAAGAATTATTTCTCTAGTTTAACAATGAAAGAAGCAAGCGTTGGTACTATATCCGGTAAAACAAAATTAATTGAAGGCTTTGGAGAAGCTTATGTAGTTCTACAAAGTGGAACTTTGCTCAAAATTAACAATGGATTATTTCCTCCACTATCTCAAAGAAATCTATTAAGCTTTAAAGATATTCGTCTAAATGATATCATCTTGAGACTACAAGTGAGGGATATGATGAGTACCTTCAAATCACAAGTGTGATTTCGGGTAAAAAGCATATATTAGAGAAGTTACCTGCATTTTCCTCTGGTTTGTATTCTACTAAAATTGGTGCAGTTGAATTAAATGCAATCATAAACCATAAGTTTATGGACCGAGAAAATTTTATAATTTGGCATGATCGGTTAGGCCATCCTGGATCAATAATGATGCAAAAAATTATAGAAAATTCGTGTGGTCATTCTTTGTAGAACCAAAGATTCTTCAATCTAAGGATATTACATGTGTTGCATGCTCACAAGGGAAGTTAATCACTCGCCCATCATCAGTTAAGGTATGGACATAATCCTTGAGTTTTTTTAGAAAGAATACATGGGGATATATGTGGGCTTATACACCTTCCTAGTGGACCATTTAGATACTTTATGATCTTAATTGATGCATCAACTAGATGGTCATATGTGAGTTTACTATCAAGTCGTAATATGCCATCTGCACAACTACTTGCTCAATTAATAAGGCTAAGAGCACATTTTCCAGATTATCCCATCAAGAAAATTTGGTTGGACAATGCTGGTGAATATACATCCCAAACCTTCAATGATAACTGCATGTTTATTGGCATAAGTGTAGAGCACATACTCATGTACATACACAAAATGGACTTACTGAATCGCTTATCAAGAGACTTAAAATGATTGCAAGACCAATGATTATGAAATCAAAACTACCAGTATCTGCTTGGAGGCATGCAATCTTATATGCAGCAACACTAATTCGCATCAGGCCAACGAGTTACCACACTTCCTCCCAATTAAAGTTGGTTTTTGGTCAGGAACCAGATATTTTCCATCTAAGGATTTTCGATTGTGTCGTATATGTTCCTATCGCTCCACCACAGCTCACAAAGATGGGACCTCAAAGGAGGTTAGGAATATATATTGGGTATCAATCACCATCGATCATTAAGTATTTAGAGCCAGCAACAGGTGATTTATTTACGGCTCGATTTGGTGATTGTCATTTTGTTGAAACAACATTCCCAACATTAGGGGAGATGAAAAGCAACTTAAAAATAATAATATAATTTGAATGAATTATCATATCTCATCTGATCCTCGAACTAAACAGTGTGAACTAGAAGTTCAAAGGATAATTTATTTACAAACATTAGTAAATCAATTACTAGACGCATTCACTGACCCAAAGAGAGTGACTAAGTCACACATACTAGCTGCTAATGCTCCAATAAAAATAAGTGTCCCAGAAGGACAATAACATGTTGGAAATGAGTCTAATGCATACCTCAAATGTGGTAGACCAATCGGTTCTAAAGATAAAAATCATCGAAAGAAAAAAGGAGCAAATAATTGAGATGGTCAATTTAAACTATTAATGATAATGCCAAGAAAAGAGTCTCCTGAAGAGACACTAGACATGATGGTTCCAGAAGAACCTCAGATACCTGAAAACAAAAAGATCTCAATAAATTATCTCATGTCTAGAAAGGTATGGAACCGAAATGAAATCGACGTTGATGACAGTTTTTCATATAACGTAGCGCTAGAAGTAATGGAAAATAATGAGGATCAAGAACCAAAATCTATTGAGGAATGTAAAAAAAGAAATGATTGGCCAAACTGGAAAGACGCAATTAAGACAGAATTAGATTCCCTAAATAAACGATAAGTTTTTGGACCAGTAGTCCATATACCTGAAGGTGTAAAGCCTATCAGATATAAGTGGGTCTTTGTGCGAAAACGTAATGAGAAAAATGAAATCGTACGATACAAAGGCAAGATTAGTAGCACAAGGATTTTCGCAAAGACCTGGGATTGATTATGAGGATACAATTCTCCGATAATGGATGCGACAGCTTTTCTTTATCTTGTTAGTTGGTAATACAAGAAGGGATTGACTTGTGTCTAATGGATGTTGTGATAGCCTACCTCTATGGCTCACTTGATACGAATATTTACATGAAACTCCCTAAGGATTCAAATTGTCAAACTCATGTACATCTAGTTCTCGAGAACATCTTTCAATTAATTTAAACAAATCATTATATGGGCTAAAAAAATTGGGCGTATGTGGTATAATCGCCTTAGTGAGTATTTGTTGAAAGAAGGTTATAAAAATGATTCAATATGCCCATGTATCTTCATAAAAAGGTCAGAATCTGAATACATTATAATTGATGTATACGTTGATGACTTGAATATAATTGGAACTCTAGGGAGCTCCAAAAGGCGGTTGAATATTTGAAAAGAGAATTTGAAATGAAAGACCTTGGCAAAACAGAATTTTATCTCGGGTTACAAATTGAACATCTTAAGGGTGGAGTCCTTGTGCATCAACAAAACTACATACATAAGTTACTCAAAAGGTTCTATATGGAAATATCACATCCATTGTGTACTCCAATGATTGTAGGATCTCTTGATGTCGAGAAAGACCCATTCTGACCTCCGAATGATGGAGAGGAAATTCTTGGTCCAGAAGTACCATATTTAAGTGCAATTGGTGCACTAATGTTTCTTGCTAGTCATACACGACCAGATATATCATTTTCTGTAAAGTTATTGGCAAGACATAGTTCATGCCCAACAGAGAGGCATTGGAATGGGGTAAAACAAATATTTCGATACCTTCAAGGAACAAACGATATGGGTTTTTATTTTACTAACCAATAGACAACAAGTTTGTTTGGTTTTGCTGATTCAGGGTACTTGTCTGATCCTCACACTGGAAAATCTCAAACTGGATATATATTCACTAGTAAAAGGTACTACTATTTCATGGCGTTCTGTAAAGCAAACAACCACAACCACATCATCTGATTATGTAGAAATATTGGCGAGTCATGAAGCCAGCCGAGAATGTTTGGTTAAGGATTGTAATACAACACATTTGTGGGTCTTGTGGCATTTCTATGAGAGATGAGGAACCAACAATTTTACATGAAGACAACGCAACATACATTGCTCAACTTAAGGAAGGATACATCAAAGGAGACAGAACGAAGCACATTTGACCAAAGTTCTTTTTCACACATGATTTGCGAAAGAATGTAGATATTACTATCCAACAAATTCGTTCTAGCGACAATTTGGCAGACTTGTTTACTAAATCACTTCCGACATCTACATTCAAGAATTTGGCTCATGGGATCGGAATGCGTCGACTCAAGGAACTTAATTCATCAGGGGGAAATAATACGCGTTCACTCTTTTTCCCTTAGCTATGGTTTTATCCCATTGGGTTTTCCTGACAAGGTTTTTATCGAGGCAGCATCTCCAGGTATTATAAGAATAATATATTATTTTGTCACGTGGATAGTCAAGGGGGGTGTTAGAATTATTATTTATTAATGGTGTGACTACCCACTTGTATTACCATGATATCTATTAACTGTGTGACTATCCACTTGTATTTGTCATTATATGATGACTCTTCATGTACTTAATACCCATCTTGTAAGCCAATAAACAGAGACAAATGTGAACCATATTATATACTAAAATAATATATCCATTTTTTCAATCTCTTTTCTTATCTCTGTAATGTTAATAGACTCGTTGTTTCAAACATCATTCTTTTTATTTCTTTATTTTCTAGCTAGAGCTGATGTTGTTCAAGGGAGACTTACTTTGAAACATCTTGTGAGAAAAGCATTTTTTTTAATTAATAAACAAATAAAAATATAACTGACAACCAACGAGATGCAAAAAGGGGTTTCTTCTATTTTAAAGAAAAAGCTTAGTGAAGTTAACTTTTGTAATTATTAATTGGTCGGTTGTGAATTATACTCTAGAAATGTTCCATTGCTTCATTGTCATCTTATTAATTTATCCATCTCGAGTTCTAGTTTTGTAGGCCCAAAGTCAAAACAACCTATGAGGCAATGATTGTTTAGAGGTTCTAAACACCCTAATTCCTTCCTGTGACAACTGGCAGTTTCCGGTCTTAATCAAGCGCATAACGAACAGTAATACTATCATGATTAGCGTAATTAGACGTAAATTAACCCGATCAGGCCTTTGGAAAACCTAGGAACGTCTACTTGCTTCACGTTACGCGATTTGGCGATAGTCGAAGACACTAAACGCGAAATCGAACGATAAGCGAACTGATGCCGAACAAAGACTGACAACGCCTAAAAGTTTAAAAATAACAACTAAGTCGACGTACCCTATCTTCGGATAATCATTAAGTTAAAACCGAGCCGTCATTAGTTATATAAATCGGAATTATAATCGTCGTTAATTATATAAATCGGAAATATTAAATCGGCGAAAACTTAATATTCGAAAACGACGAAAAATTTTATATATTGTTTGATTGTATATATTGCAGGATGTGTTTGATAAATAAATCGACAAATAATATTGTCGGGATCGTCCGAAAACAGAGGAAACTCAGCCCGATTTTTGTAAAATCCGTAAAACGAAAACGCGACATATTTCAAAGGTTTAACGTCCGATTTCAAATGATTGTTATTAAATAAATATTGACATATATATTTATTTTAACGACGCCTACAAATCGACCCGATAACTTTTCAACACGCGCGACTACAAGGCAACAAGTTTCGACGATCCGTTACAATTGAAAATAATTATTTATGTTTAATTCAAAGCCGGATTCGAAAATTTGATTTCAAACCTCGATAAAATTATTCAAACGATGGCATAAAATAAGTATATTGTTTATATCTATTCGAAACGCCAATATTCCGCATGCTTTTTCAAGACGAATACAAGGTGCGGATTAGTTCAAACAAACGAATTCGGAAATCGTATTACCAGAATATTATTTATATTCGAACATCGAGATTTCAAATACTTTTATAGAATAAATATAGTTATATTTATTTCTAACGTCGATGACGCGGACAAGTACGAATACTTTCGAATGATATTATAATAATAATATATTGTTTATATTTGAATCAAACGTCTAAACGAAGAGCGACACGATACCGCCCGACTATTGCGCGAATACGCAATGTATTATTTATACGGATATATAGACAAGTATATCTATACAACATGTCTTACGAAAACTACGAAGTAGTTATGATTTCATGAAATATAGTTATGTTTGATATAAACATACATTTCAAGTCGCTCGAAAACTAAGACAATTCTAAGAAAATCATAGGCTGGCTAACTGAGTTAAGTCAATAACAATTTCATAGAATCGTGTGAGTAACGATTCGGTAGAGCTCGGTATCACGTAGTATAGCTACGTCATTCTTAGAAACTTACAAGTTATTCCATTTTAGGAATACACTAGATTGCATGCTAGCAAGTCAAGTTGTGGAGGCAACACTATGGAAATCACATTTAAGCTAACTTTGCACTGGATTATCCAGGTGAGTTCATAACCCCCACTTTTTACCGTTTTACATTTTATAAATGTTTTCGGGGGTGGAATGACATGCAAGTTTTGCGAAAGCATAAAATGTTTCGAGGAACGAAAATCATATATTTCTAAACCATGTTACAAACAGATTTAATGAACACAAATGGTTTATGAAAGGTTTATGCTAAACTTACCGGTTTTCACAGCTGTACAAAGCTTTTCTAAACATGCATGAGTTTTATGACTGGTGACGGGATTGTCATAGTCACAACTAGGGGGCGGGGCCCCAATTTTACAAAAGAACATGGGCTAGGCCCAATGACAAAGAACATGGGCTAGGCCCAGAAATCACAAAAGGACATGGACTAGGCCCAAAATCACAAAAGAACATGGGCTAGGCCCAATAACACAGATTTATAACAATTGGTATGTAGCTATGGGATTAGATTATAACAAGATCACTGTGCGTAAGTAGGGAAATAACAATAGTAACCATTAATCACGTAGTGACCAAGGTGCAAAAGGTGTAGATCTATCGAGTTTGAGACCCGCTCCACTCCTGTATGTTAACCGGTTAGGAGTGTTTTTGTGATCCCAACATTACAAAGAAGTCTCGGTTTGGTTACTTACTTATGGCACATATGTCGGTGTATTAGCTACACACTGATTGATCCTTAGATTCCATAGGAAAACTACATACTACAATTTTAATACCGGTTTACAAAGATAACAGAAACATTTCAATACTGGTTGATTTACAGATACGATTGAAAACATTTTATCACCGTTTTATAAACATAACAGTTATATGCATGGATTTGCAAACAACATGGGAAACATTTCAATACTGTTATACAGATATGACATTTCAAATGCTTTGGGATATTATGATCCCACAAACCGGTTTATTAAATGCAAGACTTTCAAATGTTTTATGACTCATTTAAAACAAAAACAGACAAACTATGAACTCGCCAACTTTATGTTGATTTTTCGCATGTTCTTTCTCAGGTTACAATTACCAGTATGGCACGGTTGGAATAGTGGAACCCATGGGGATTCGAGTAGTTAGCGGCCGTTCAGTTACTAGGAACCTTAGCCATCATGTCTGCTTCCGCTGTGCGATGAAGATGTCATTCGGTTCACGCCCCGGCTCTGATGTGAAACGGATAACAGGGGGTGTGACACTTCTTTGGTTTCGTTAAGTGCATGCATATATATATAAATCCTTATATATCCTTTTAACAAAAGTTAGTAAGGTGTTGTTCATATATTTTTAATAACAAACCCCAACAGATGCGATAGACGTCCGCACGATAGGAAATCAACAACAACGATACCATTTACAGATAATTATTATTAGTTTTTTCTGTAAACTTAACTTGAGACATAAATGATTGACTTGTATATGCACCAACCCAAATTAAATTGTGAAAATTGTAAACTGTCATCCACCTGTATTGATAAAGATCACATGAATATACTAGAAGTTGCATCCTTGCACGACCATTAATTGAAGCTTTTAGAAAAGTAATATTAGAAAAGGTGGATAAACATTTTTCATTTAAATTTTTTACTAATCTAGAAGCTCTTCGTCATTTATTTGACTTGTCGAAAAAAATTAGTTTACGAGCACTCATTATCTTAAATTATATTAAAAACTAACGGATTACATTTTAACCATCATACTTTTATTACAATAGTTCACTAAAGAAACTACAAATACAATGGCTTAAATCAATTTTATATATTATTTTCTCAATATGGAAATGGAAGGGTATTTTCTAAAACATATATTGGTCGAAATAGTCAAAGACTTTTGTCATCTTAAAACATCTTATTCCATAAAAAAAGTTGTATAATGAATATACGCATCAATATTTCTATAGAAAAAAGTAATGTACCTTTAAAATTTTAAAATATTGACTTAAAAAAGTCGAAAGTCAAATATCAAAAAGAGGTTATATTAATTGATAACAAGTGATTGAGATGAGAAGCATACCACGTGAAAGGTTGTCACTTTTTCCCTTTTATTTCCTCCTTTGGTGTGTTTATATAACATCCACAAACAGCTGATCGTGCGGCTCGATCAACTTCGCTCGAAAGATGTTGATGTCGGATCGTATGTTGCTCAAGGTCATTGTTCTTGGAGATAGCGGGTACGCAATTATATTTATATTAAAATTTAGTTTTTACGTCTAATCCTTTAATCTTCTTGTAATCAAAGGTAACATGAGTGCACCTTTGATTATATAGAACATTGTTATCTATTGTTTTCTGTACGATCAGCTCACGAAAATATAGCATGAGCTCCTAGGAGTTTATATAGAACATGAGCTCTTAGGACCTCATATAATGTTGATCTATGTATAAGCCTGAAATAGCTTGTTTTTTATTCATGTTCGGTTTAGTTCATCGTCTTGCTGTTGAAACGGAGCTTAGAATGCTGGACTCACCAACACTTATTGTTTTTGTAGGGTTGGGAAGACATCTTTGATGAATCAGTATCCTTAAAAAGTTAAATATATGGTAGTTTTTCATGATCACATACTAATGTTGAATGACTTTGAAGTGAATGTTTAAACGAAATGGAAGAAATTTGGTGATCACGTCGAGTTTTAAGTCGAGTTTTAAGAGTTTCTAGTTCAAATTAACTGTCATTCTAGATATGTTTATAAAAGATTCAACAAACAATACAAGGCCACAATTGGTGCTGATTTTGTGACAAAAGAGTTACATATAGATGACAAGCTTGTCACCTTGCAAGTAAGTATTTCGCCAATAACTTAAAGGAAAATTACAGATAATAATATAACAGTAAATTTTCGGGTGAGCTTGTATAAGTTGTGAAAACATTAACTTCTAGGGACTAGTATAATTACAGATCATAAACAAGAAACATGTAGGTATCCTTTTATGGTTAATTAGTAAAACGATAAAAAGAAATAATTCAAAATGAAAAATTAAGAGTAATTTAATTTAATATATGGTTGTATGATCAGATTTGGGACACAGCTGGGCAAGAGAGGTTTCATAGTCTTGGGGTTGCTTTTTACAGAGGGCTGATTGCTGTGTTCTTGTATATGATGTCAACATTCAGAAAACCTTTGAAACCCTTCAAACTTGGCATGAAGAGTTTTTAAATCAGGTTATAAAACTATGCTTCTTACTTCCATATATATATATATATAATATATGTGTGCATGTTTACTTATATGTATGTGTGTGTGGATATTCATTTCATAACTCACAATTTGGTAAAAGTTGCCTAAATTGTTATAACTCTTATACCATTTATTATATACATATAGCGGCGGACCCAAGTACAACTCTGGGTGGGCGGACGCACTCCTTAAAAGAAAATTTAATGTAGTTTTTAGACAAAAAACCCGACCGCACCTCTTAAAAATATGCTTGAACCACTCATCCGCAACCCCAGCAAATAATTCCTGGGTCCGCCATATATATATATATAATACAGATTTGCAATATGTTTAGTTGTATATATAATACATATAGATTTCAATATGTTTAGTTGTTTATATATAATATATATAGATTTCAATATGTTTAGTTGTTTACAGTTGACTTTTAAAAATGTATATGGTATTTGTTAGAGTTGTTCATGAGCCGGACCGAACCAAGCGAGGGTCTGCTCGAAGTTGGCTCATTTACAAAACGAGAGGCTCGGCTCAGATTAAATTTACGATACCGTGCAGGATGTTAAGGCTCGAACTCGTTTGGTTTATAACTTTGGTGCCCGGTTCTACTCAGCTTGCCTCCATTTCAAATTAAAATATAAGGCAATGTTTTCAATATAAAACATCCAAATTGTCATTCATTCAAGGATTCTTACACAAAGTTAACAATCTAACAAAAAAGATACAAAATAATTTAAATGGCGTTATTTGGCTTAAGCTTGAGCAGATAATCAGAGAGCCAAAGAATGAGAGTAGGGAGCGGCGAGTATTATCATATGACTCTACTTTTTGGCATCATGGTTTTTAGCTTTAGATCAATAGTGTATAGTTGTTTATTGGACTAGTTAGTAGGCCAATAGAGTAATAGTATAAATATATGATCATATTACATATATATGCATAATACTAATAATTCAAACCAAACGAGCAAGTTGATTGTGTATTATGCTGTCTGTGAGGTTCTTAATGTAATACAGTTCTGAAACCGCTTTCCTACATATTTGTGTGATATATGACAATATTCCACTTTATTTTACTGCAGGCTGATCCAAGTGAACCTGAGAGATTTCCTTTTGTGTTGTTGGGGAACAAGGTCGACACAAATGGTGGAGCAAGTCGAGCGGTAAGTATGTTTGGCTTTTCGATCAGTTAAGTAAGTTTTAATGACTACTAGTTGTGTTAAATGAAGGTTTCCGAGAAGACCGCACGAGAGTGGTGTGCTTTAAAGGGAAACATACCTTACTTTGAGACGTCTGCAAAAGAAAATTACAACGTCGATGAAGCGTTCCTTTGTGTTGCAAAAACCGCACTTGCAAGTGAACCGCACCCTCAAGATGTAAATGAAATGTTAGTCACCCTTCTTCATCATTTTTGTCTAAAATCTATATATGTGAAATATTCTTTATTTGTTTTCTTAAGAGTTATATCATAAGCTTACTATTCACTCTTTTTTAATTCTGTAGGTATTTTGAAAGAATTCCAACAACAATTTCAGAAACTGATAACAAGAAAGAAGTTGTGCATGCTAATGTCTCTTATGCATCTATGTAGGTGTTTACAAATTTGTGTGAAATGATTTTTTTTAATCTGTCTAAAACATAGTTTGATGTTTGTTTTATAACAAGTGCATATATTGATTACTGTTGTTCTAGTCGCTATTATCATAAGAGAAATTAAAGTTATATAAATTTCCGTTCCATGTTCCAAATTAGTCAATCAACTTAGAAAAAGGGATCCATACGGTCATTTCGTGACCTGGTTACAGATTTAAGCTTACGTGTATTATTTTATATACTACATCTGTATATAAAATAATAAATAAAATAAATGTTCCAACACTTTGTTTTAGTTTATTAAGAACTAAGAAGAATATCTACTGTAACATTATCTATCATGCTTTCAATTATACTTAAAAGTATTAATGGTCTGCAGTACTAATTGTATACATATATTCTTTAATGTGAACATTTATAGGGATAATATTAATATTTAAGGGTATGTGATCTATTTCTTGGATAGTTCTTTTCTTTGAAAAGTGATTTACTTTTCTCCTCCGAAAGATTACAAACGGTATGTCTAATTGCTAACCATATAACGAATGCAAGCAAGTAAAACGTTCAACCATGGTCAATACTCATTACTTAAGTTAAGAGGTCTGTCTTTTTAGTGGAGTCCCAGGTTCGATTACCGTAGGGCCATTTTGATGAACATGTGAGTGAAGGGACAAATTGGGGCTTTAAGTGAACTTACCTTGGACACAATCCATATATTGGTTCAAAAGACCAAACCCAGCCAGATTTTCAATACTTAGATCTAAAATTACTTATACATCCCTCCTATCAAAATTACACATAATCACTTGGTTTTTAACTATTTTTTGCCAATTTGTTAGATTTTGACAAGTTAGTCGCTTCAAAATATCAAATGAGTTCTATCACATCTCAAAAGATGTATATGGTTTCTGAATACTTTTGAAAGTATTTTAACATGCTAGAACCGTGATTGACCAATTTGATCAACCGATTTGCAATATCCACCGTTTGTGTCAATATGTCTAAAATTTCATGTGTTTTACAAAAAAAAAATTGCTTTCCACTTTAATACTTGGATGACCACTCAAATATATGCACCGGTGATTTCAACACATTTTTCACTAACTACTGCCCTTCAAAATACAAAATTTTATAAACATCCACTTTAAGCCAAATTCATTTAATTGGTTTTCACACACCATGATGTAATGTATTCAACGTTTTGACACTTTGTAACACCCAAACCTAGAACGTGTGATGGGTGACGGGCGATGTGTGACTACTACAACAGTAAAAGACAAAAGACTTAGTTTCATTTCTTTAAATGTCAAACGTTATATAAAGAAACATAGTTCACAAACCTATGCCAAAATACATAATATTATACAAAAGTGACAAACGTATTCAGATAACTTACTAGGGTTTATTTTTTTTCTCTACACCCTGCCAAGGTATTTGTGAACCTGCTTGTGAAATAAGAGCTTACGGAATGAGAAAAATACTTAGTAGGGAAATAATAGGCTCAAGTAACAATAATAGTAAGGATAATGGTAACAATAAGTGTACAATAGCAGTAATGGTATTACAATAAGATTAAAGCAACTCAATTAAGTAAATCATATCACACGAATGTACCCAAAAGCAAAGCTGTAAACGTTAATACGTGACGACACACGGTTAGTCACAAACTAGATCCTATCGAGTACCTAAAGACCAAATTGGTAATATGTTATGAAACCTTAACTTAGGGTTTCAAGATTCTTGAATTCAACAACAGATTGGAGCTGCCTTGAAGTCTTCTAATCATGAACTACAAAATCAGAAACAAATATCAGCAGGACAGAAACCCAATTGAATAAAGTTGTACCCTAATCGAAGCGAACATGTGATAATCCGACTACATAAGGATGTAATTAAGGAACGATGATTGATATTAAAGCCTTAGGCTCTGATACTATGTAAACTTTTATTGATTATAAATGGTTTAGAAATAAAGACTCACAAGAAACAATTCGATAGACTAAATCAAAGTCTTGTTAAGTAGTCGACACAGATTAAAATTGAACGATGATTTGGACTTAATGATGTTGCACAAGACCAGCGATTTCAAGAAAGCACTAGAGAACAATCAAAGGTGGTTGAATGATAAAGTCTTGATCAACCACAATGCAAGAGAGCAACTTTATATATAAGAAGAATTATCATAAGAAGAGAATGGAGCAAAATGATTGGTCAACAGCAAGGATCCAGCTTGGAACTGAGAAGAACTCCCTTGATATACAACTAAGTGATTCCAGTTGTTAGATTCCAAAGATAGCTAAAGTTAACACTCCAACTACCGCCTATTAAGCTTTGAGCCTATATATTATAAAAAAAACCAACTTACATTTTAGCCAATTTGCTTGCACTTATCACTTTTTAATAACATGCTTGAGGAAAACGACAGGTTAGTACAGTTCTCCTGCTTGCGGATTTTTCCCTACGCTAATTATCACATTTGGCCTCTTAGAATTCACTTTTACTTCATGCACCCCACCACACACACTAAAAAACACTTTTTTTTAATTCAATCTAAGCTCTACACTTTGACATAAACTAACTCCTTACTCATTAGTTTTCCATGATCTTTATTAATCATATATATATATATATATATATATATATATATATATATATATATACACACACACGCACAAATAGTAACACAAATTATTGAGATACACTATCTAGTTTTGAATGGTTATTTACTCTAAATACTAAGTACACATATGAAAGCCAACCAAACCTATCATTATATAGTATAGCAATAGTACCAGATATTAATGCGTCGCCACAATAGCTTTTGATACTAGGTTATCTATTATATGTAATCGATAAATATAAGAATAGTGGAAACTAATAGATCCAAACTAAGATATGAATTAAAAGTGAGTTGTAGACAATTAGATTTGAAAGATAATGAATCAAAGTTAAATCAACAAAGGAGAAAGATAAGATAATTGATTAAGTTTATGAGACTGTTTAAGAAATTAATCTAAGAACAACATGTGAAGTGCTAAGATGGATCAGGCCCAATAAGGATGGTCCTGTTTAATGAAAGGAAAGAAGTTATAGAAACACTTCAAAACCTACTTCAACAAAGCAAGAACTATTATGGACTCTTATGATTTAGAGTTTCTAGGTTACGTTCGAGATTGATCTATGAACATTGTGATTGTGAACAAATCCAAATCGATTGTTTAGAAAACTCTAACTAGTTTCCAGATCTTTTTATCGAGATCCATTCCCACAGTTAGTTCACACATTTAACCAATTATGTTACTGAGTTGTTCATTACCGGTCAAGGTTGCAAGCCCTAGATTAATGGACGTCAATGAAACCTAGACAACTTATTGAAAGATCTAACTAGCATACCTTATTGAAAGATCGATTCAACCACACAACTTAACATCACAATCAATATCATAATAGACCACTCACATCAAAAGATAAACCATAAACGACTTTACTAAAATCACATCACATAAAGAAATCAAACATTCAAGAATCAAACCATACTAAGAATCATTGCATCGAAATAGTTAATAGATATTTAGCCGAACATGATAAAAAAACAAAGAGATCATATTTGGATAGTTTAGAAAGATGAAAACAGTTTAGATGGAACTTGGTTAACAAACAAATGCAACCGAATGGTTGGATTTTCAATCTTCACGCTTTCTAACGTTTAAGTTAGTATGGATCGTGCCTAATTAATTATGGGTCATGATTAAGGTTTTTGACATGTACATGGCGGTGCTAGGGTATAGGTCGTATTCTTTGACTAGTATGAGGATGTATTCTGAACTTTTCTACTTTCATTACTTTTCTTCAAGCTTCTCATCATGTATTCATGATGTATCTCTGAATTGTTCTACTTTCTTTTGAAACTCAGTAATTTTCAATTGTGCTTCAGATAACTATTTGCATTTTTCATAAATTTATTTTATTTTCTCACTCATTATATCATAAGCCAAGTCAATTATTTGAAAATTTTATTTATTTTACTTGTTAAAATGCTTATATCTTTTTCATAAGCTTTGCTTTTCTTCAAATAAGACTCATTTCTTTTCAACAAAAAGTTTGACTCTTTAAACAAGACAAATAATTTACAAGACTTAGATTATGTTTTGATAATCTATTAACATCACCTTTTAATTCACTACAACTTAAACAAATTGAACTAGCAGATTTAAAATTTACCTCTCTTGTAGCTTTTCTTAAGTTGACCATGAAAGTAGCAAAATTAGTTACCACCTTATTTTCTTCAGCATTCTTCTCTTCATCAGACTTCTTCTCATCCTCTACAACTTTCTCTTCTAGAACCTTTGTCTGATCAGCATCAACCTTATCAACTTCGTCTCTATCTCAATCTCTACATCTACCTCTTCTTCTACATCTTCAACTGTTGCAATCTCTGCATGAATGCTTGTGAGATAGTTTCTGAATCTTCCAAATGAACACTCCAGTCAAAAGAACCCTCTCGTGTAGTGGAAATCAAAGCTCTTGTACCACTTTTGTTAGATGCACTTCTGTTGCTTGAACCTTGACCATGAGAATCTTGAAATGATGAGTTAGAACGAGCTCTGCTTTTGGTATCTAACATTCCCTTGCAAAGTGTCCAAAATTTTGATAGCTGTAACATCTAACATTGGACTTGTCGAAGCCAACTCTTGTTAGGATCTGAGTTTGATACTTGTGAATTAAATCCAGTTAAACAATCAATTATGATTGAAATTCAAATAATAAACTCACAAGCTGGGAGATATTATTAACACTTGTTTTCCGTTGAATCAAATGATTACGAATTACAGTGTAATGATTCTACAATCTCCCCCTCAACCTGATATCCAAAAATCGGTTCATACAAAAGAGAATGTGTGTAAAGTGATAAATAGATCTCTAACAGGTGAGATTTATTTATACTAAGTACAAAGGTCTGTTCGTGATTGGCTGACATCACCCTGATAGTGACATCTAACAGTTCTAACAGAAAAGATTCCACAGATGTTCAAAGATCTATGGGATCAAACCTCTAATCTAACTAAGCTAAAAAACTGTTAATAAGCTAATACTATTACATTCAGAAACATTTGTTCTTCAACCTCTATTGTTTTGTTGCAAACACCAGTATGGCCACAACAGATGTTTGGTCTTCATGAGCAGACCTTTTCTTTAACAAAACTTTGGCCATGAACAGACTTTGCTTTGTCATCAACAGTGGTTCCAAGGCATCAAACAATGGATAGCATGTCTTCAACAAATGTTTGATCTAGGTGTTCAAGATTCACTATCTTTGGGAGGAGGTTGGTTCAATTTGTTATTTATGTCTTGATCCTTTGTTCATGTTTTGGCTTTTGAATATCATTTGTTCTTTTGTAGGTCCAAAAATCTCCCCCTAGAACAGATGATGCCAAAACAGATGTTTAGTTGATAATCTTTATTGCTCATTAACTTCTCTCTCTGATTTGGGCTTTGAATTGCTTTTTAAATCTTTCAGAGAGAGTCATTTGGATCCCTTTTAAATTGAAGACTCGGTAAGTCTTGCAGATTTCAATTTTCAGGCTTGAGACATTACTAATGAAGTCTTTATCACTTCTCCATTAGCTCTGACTATAGTTCAATTCATGTCTTGTCCTATTGGATTACCACTTTAGAATTTTTAAGCTAGATGGATTTCTTGGGGCAAATCTTCCCAACAAACTTTCTTCCTGTGCGATTTGTTAGGTCCTATAAGTGTGAGACTGAAGCATCAAAATACGCAACGGTTTATGGTAGTTAACTGGGATGGTTAGTTTGTATTAGGTTTGGACCTTTATAGGTCATTTGGGCATGCATAGGCCATGTGGGCCAGGCAAGCCCATGAGGGACATGCCTTACCCTAGGTATATAAGCTAAGCTTATTCATTTCTAGGGTTAAGACTTTTGGGATTTTCTAGAGAGAGCCTCATCTTGTACCAGCGGTTTTGCTTGTTCAAGTAATAGAATCGCGTGCAAGGTGTTAAAGTTGATTCGTGTGGTTCTTCATCTTTTCGGTTTTCTTGAAGATCACCAAGTTTGGATTCCGCCCATCCTTGGTGATTGTGTGATATCGTTGATAGATCCGGATTATCGGGACTTACAAGTGGTATCAGAGCCTGTTGAACCTATTTTCTAGGCTCAGATCTGATATCACACTGATTCTGTTCGGTTTCTGCTGAAAAACACGAAGAACACGAAGAAGATTCAAGCATTTCGGATCAACATTCAAGGATTTCGGATTTTCTTGTTACATTTCGGACAGATTTCGGATCGTTTTGCTTCATTTCAGATTGATTTCGGATTAATCTTTTGTATTTCGGATTAAAATCTTGAATTTCGAAGATTCGGATAATCTTCAAGCATTTCGGATCCGAATTCGTTGAAGATCACGAAGAACACGAAGAAGATCATCCATCTCGGATTGATTCCAGATTAGGCTTCCATTCCGGATCAGACTTTGCATTCCGGATCAGGCCCTTATTCCGGATCTATTTCTCCATTTCGGATTCATCCGAGTTACTATTGCTGTGTATCTGATAGCATTCCGGATTACTGTTCCGGATTCTCATTCCGGACTGAAACAGTGCATCTCAGATACCATCTCGGACACTGTTCCGAATCACCAACTCGGATTAGCATATCAGATCACTGTTTGAGATTCCATCTCGGATTGTTAATCGAGTTAGTGTTCCGAATTTGGTACTGTTCCGAGTTGCACCAACAAAGGTGGAAAGTTAACCAGCTGACATAACTGGAGTTAAATGTTTTCGTACAAAGAATTTGATCCACAGACAATCTTAACAAACCGGTTGCACGGTTAGATTCGTGTGATTTTTAGGGCAAAAAAAGGCACGAAAATTCCTAAAATCACCATCGGACATTATATATCATTGGAATCGTATCGTCGAGACGAGTCTAACGGTACATTTTGGTAAAATAGGTTTCGGACGGTTTTTATCGTGTTTACCGGTACGGTTTTGATTATCCAAAAATGTTTACATCCCAACTCAGAACTCAAACATAGTCTTCAGCCCAGTCTGCAATTCTAAACGAATGCAAATCCAAACATTGTCTTTAGTCCACTAATCAAAGCATCCTTAACAGCACCTCACCCCAGACACAAAATCAAAACCCGAACTTGTAGGATCAAGTAAAGGAAAAGCTAAAAGAGTTTATTGGAAACTACAATGCTGATCTGGTTGCTGACTATGTGATGCGTTTGCTTGACCGTGGAAGGCGAAAAGAGGAAGTAAGAAATGATATAAATAGCTTTTTGGGTGATGACACAGACTCCTTTGTTTCTTGGTTGTGGAATCATTTACAATCAAACCAAGATCTCAAAGATTTATATGCAAAATCAACTAAGTCTAATCCTAAAAAAGTATTTGAGCAGAAACCTCAAGCCCAGCAAGCAGCAATCAGCAGCCCAGCACCCTAAACTCACGCTGACAAATCAAGCTCGCACATTGACACAGTCAACTACCTTTTGTGCACTTAACCTTGCAGAAATAGGGTTGCTCAACTCAGGGCACTAAATTCCAAAATGGTCGATGAATACAACAATGCAATGGCTCAGTGCATCAGCCTTCGAGAAAGTAAAAAGTTACTCGCAGAAAAGGTTGAAGCACAAAAGAAAGACATAGCTTAGCTCCACCTGGACGTAAATCAACAGAAATGTTGGGTCCATGATTACAAAACCAGATTAGATTCAAAGACCATGGAATGCGACTTGGTAAGAGTTGAGCTGGGACTTCTTACTGGAAAATGTCAACAAAATGAAGCTACTATAAAGAAGTTTGATACATCAGCAAGCTTGTTCAAGACGTGTGCAATGTGCAGTTGGCATATAAGGAGAACAAAGGTAAGGGTTTGGGATTCAATCAGGTTGCCCCACCGTATAATCACAACTACACAACAATGCCCGAAACCGACGAATATATTGAGAAAGCACAACATATGGTGTATGACAAACCCGGTGATTATTTTGTCAGACACACGGGAACCATCTGGTGCTGTTGACTCTTCTAATGAGTCAGCTGATGAAGTGAGAGCTGACGTGAACAAGGCTCCAAGTGCACAAACTGAACAATCTGAACCTTCTGCTTCTGATGAAAAGGTTCAGAGCAAGCTAAAAGAGCAGAAACGAGCAAATCGGAGACGAAGAAAGCAGAAGTTCAAACGTCAAGGACAATCACACTCTCCAAAATCATTAGTAGGCAGCAATAGCCCTCAAAAGGCTAGTGTTGTGAAAAATGCTTTTGTTAAGCCGGTCTTTAATGGCAAATGTGAAAAATATGCTTTTGATCGTGCTAACAAAGCTTTTGGAAAGGTTGGGGAGATTTCTGAACAAGACTTGCAGTCTAAACAAAACAAGAAGAATCCAAAGAAATCTCCACAACAGAAGAAGGCCCTTGCAAACGACAAGTACAAACATCCAAATTCATCTTCGTCTGCAAGAAACGTGCAAGGAAATCAAGCACAGAAGGGATCAGTTCATCCTTCAAGGACTTCAAGAGCAAATCAAGCTGATCCAAGTGCTTTACATATGAAGAGACAAACGTGCTTCAATTGCGACATTCCTAGTCACATCGCTTGAAACTGCACACATAGTCCCATGCTCTTTATCATGTTCAAAATCTGAAGGTTACACCTAAGGATAACAGTCATTCGAAGCCGATGAAGGTATCATCACCTAAGGCAATGAAGAATGTGAATCCCAAGGTTAAACCATCTGATGGAGATTGGAATGTTGCCAAAAACAAACGCAAGGCTGTTCAGAAACAAAAATCTTTTTCTAACACGACTAAACCTGAAAACAGCCAAAGTTGCTCAATCAAAGGCAACAATCGCGTTTGTTAAAACGAAACAGATTTGGAAACCCAAATCCAAGACGGTAGCAACATCACCAATTCTTGAAACAAAAGGGAATTTGTGTTTGAAAGAAGTATCTTATTTTGATGCTTTAGGGAAACCCAGGACCATGATGGCCTGGGTCCCACTGTCTTACTAATCTCCTTATTTTTCAGGAACAACCAAGGAGGAGATGTTGACAATCTCTGGAATGTTAATAGCGGTTGTTCTAGGGACATATCGGAAAACATCTCACTGTTGCAAAAGGTTAAAATTTTACGAGTGCAATGTTTCCTTTGGAGGAGATGAGGTAAGAAAGATCAGCAAAATGTACAATTTAGATTTCGTGCTTTAATTTTGAGATTGATTAGTTTTTAATCTAATGACGGAACGTTTAAGCAAAAAAATACCACAAAAATATTTTCTTTTTCCTTTTGTTTAAAACTTTGTGCATATGTTTTCTTAGGTAAATTTGTGCATAAAGTGTGATGCACAAATTTAAGGGGGGGGGGAGAGCGATATATGTATATATGTGTTGTTTGAGGGGGAGAAAATCAGAAAAATACGAAAAACATTTGAAAACAGAAAAATACAAAAACATTTGAAAATAAAAAAAATACAAAAGGTCTTTTTGCATCAAATGGGAAATGAAATGAATATTCATGATAAAGGGCGTGATTGACACACATAAGGTGTTGTAGCTGAAAAGACTAGGATCTAATGTGATGTGTCGGTAGGCTTAACGCTCAAAGTGATTAAAAGATACTAAGTGATATAAACATAACGAACTATGTATGTTGTGGGTAACATACCATCGGCGCATGATTTTATGGTCTTAAATCCTGCGTTAATAGATAGCCAACATCTGAAGTTTCGGGTCTTTCTACTGTTGAGTCATCCAGGGGATATCTTGGCTGCCCTTCTGTTGCCATCCATATTATATGCGGACCTAGGCACAGTTAGAATATCCTTAAAAGAGCCAAAATAGAAGGGCCAAAACCGTAAAAGAAAGGAAATCTCATCATGAGAAAATTCCATGAATTCAAATATACCACATAAGGTATTTGCCTAACCCTTGTCAGATATTATTAGTCACTCTGCTGTACGAAAGTACTGACCTGTTCACCAATAGTCTGACGTTGTAAAAGATAAAGGATGATCTCAACATACTCACCTACTACGACGAATTGTTGTGCTTACCTTGATCGTGGGGTTATGTCATGGTATGGGACGCATCGGTATTCATAGCATAATACTACCTTAAGCATATCACGAAGTTGAAAAATGAAAGTTGAGCGTTAAAGTTTAAGTGGACAAACATATTGGCAATCATTTAGACCAGTCCTAAGTTAGTTCGTACTGAAAAGTGTTCCTTGGTCCGCCTGAAACGATTTTGATCCCATTGCAATTGTATAGTTGTAACTATAAGTAAGTTTCTTTGTTTATTTGCATTTCTGTTTATATTTTTATATTCTAAAATTAAAAAATAGAAAATTCAAAAATCAAAAAATAGAGTGTTTTATTTGTTTTATTAAAAATTATTAACCGTTCTTGAAGATTTGACAGATCATCAAAAGATGAAGAAATTTGAATTTTGATCTAAGTACAAGTACTTAGATGTACTAAGTGTTCATGCGGTACTCTCCCTGTTTTATAAGAATGTTTGCTTATAAATTTCTGAGAATTGTGCAGATCTTGATTTAGATCAAGAAACAGGGGTTGCTGAAAATTGAGATGCTGTTAGTTGCCGACAAAGCATGGAGCATCACAAAACAGATCATCGTCTGACAGTGATAGTACATTTGAAGAAAGTACCTGAGAACCTGCTTGTTTGAAAGAGAAAGATTGAAGAAGAAAAGAGCTGCTGAGGTTCCTCCTCTCACATTCTTTTTGACAAAGATGTTTCAAGCAAAGCTGATCAAGATCCGATATGAAGCTAACCACAGGAGCAGAAGAAAGAGATCCAGTGCTGAGAGTTCGTTGAAGTATGAGGTCCAAGAAGTATGAGACTGACTTCCACAACACTTACAGCATAGCGACAACCATTGTCTCTGTTGAAGACGTTGCGAATTTATGCTATCAAGACAATTTGATGCATCAGTCTAGGGGGAGATTGTTAGGTCCTATAAGTGTGAGACTGAAGCACCAAATATACGCAAAGGTTTATGGTAGTTAATGGGATTAACTGGGTTAGTTTGTATTAGGTTTGGACCTTTATAGGTCATTTGGGCATGCCATAGGCCATGTGGGCCAGGCAAGCCCATAGGCAAGCCCATGAAGGGAATGCCTTACCCTAGGTATATAAGCAAAGCTTATTCATTTCTAGGGTTAAGACTTTTGGGATTTCTCTAGAGAGAGCCTCCATCTTGTACCGGACGGTTTTGTTTGTTCAAGTAATAGAATCGTGTGCAAGGTGTTAAAGTTGATTCGTGTGGTTCTTCATATTTTCGGTTTTCTTGAAGATCACCAAGTTCGGATTCCTGCCCATCCTTGGTGATTGTGTGATATCGTTGATAGATCCGGATTATCAGGACTTACAAGATTCCTGAATCTAGTAACTCTTCTAGAGATCATAGCTATCTGCCACTGTAGATCCATCTCTTCTAAATCATCAGGAGCAATCTGATCATAATCCTCATAAAATGTGGTTGGATCAGATATATTTCCCTAAATGTAGTTCTCATATGAAATAACGAATGAAGCAAGTAATGCAAGATGTTCTTCATTGGTACGCAGAGATAATGCCAATTCCTCATAATAGTCGTCACTCCATTGATCTAAAAATGGTTTGAACAATGCTTAGAAACTAGGTTAGCACAAAACTTAATATATTTTTTTTGGAAAAAGAATTTTAATGTGTTGATGTTAAACCTTCTTCGGTTAGTGACCACATCTCCAAGTTAATTTGTTGTGCACTGGTGTCTATCCAATGTTTTCATCTCGAGTATGAGCAACATCCATGTAGGATGAATAAAAAAAATATGAACTTACAGTAAAGGATCCAACACATTATAGCCATGTAAAAACAAAAACATAAACTATACCACATGTTGGTGCAGAATGTCTATAGCCTACGTTTTAGGGTCATGTCATACATGTAACAGGGCTTAAAGGTTAGAACTTATTACATTTTCTAAGTAAAAGGGACAACTCGTACAAAGTGATACACAACTCGTACGAGGTGACACATGTCAAGTCGTACGAGGTGCAACTTGTACAAGTTGGCATCTACACCCTTATGCGAGTTGAGCTTGTCTATAAATAGAAGGCTCAAGGGTGTCGAGTCCTGAGCTGTTTTTCTGATCAAGTGGCAAAGCCCTGTCAGTTTTGCGTCAGTATCCTGCAAACGTTTATCAATGTAAAGAAGCAGAAGCATTTAAACAGTAGATATGATCATTGTTAACTTACTAATGATGAATTCCGCGCACGTTGGTTAAGTTCAAGTCTGGTCCAGTGCTTTCAGAGGAAAGCCGATTCTCCCACAAGTGGTATCATGCCTGGAGGCTTGATTTGAAGACAATCGATCAATTTTCAGCCATTGAAGATCTCTAGTTCTACTCCTTGTTACGATAATCAGATCTGGACAAATTCATGGACGAATTGGACTAAGATTCTAGTATAACACGTTAAAATCAGTTTAAACAAACCCCTAAAACTTTCAGACCTAAATCCAACCGAATTCATGTCAAAAATTGCGAAAAACACGAATCTGTGAGAACACCTCGTTCAAAAGTGACAAGCGCAACTCGTACGAGGAGCCTAGACACCTCGTACGAAGTGCACATCGCACAAAATAAGTTTTTAGTAATCATAGTTATCACCTTGCATGAAGCGTACAACACCTTGTATGGAGTGGATAGCAACTCGTACGAAGTGTCTTTTTAGCATTTTTCAAAACTTTTGTACCTTCGCACGAGTTGGAAGTCACTTCTCACAAAGCGTACAACACCTCGTACGAAGTGCATAGCAACTCGTACGAAGTGTCTTTTTAACATTTTTCAAAACTTGTGTACCCTTTGCACGAAGCGACACCTCACACCAAACCAGTGTTAACAAATTTTCTGACAATTTTTTTGATAAAATGGAAGAAGAATTTTACAACGCATTCGCAACAACGACCGACATAACAACCGCCATAACCCAAAATACAAAACTTGAAAATGAAATGGGAACTATGGCTAACCCACCTAAACTTATGTATCTCAAAATTATAAGGGATGGTACGAACGCTTCACCAACTAGTGCAAGCGAATTATCTCGGAATTGGTATGCCATAGAAGAGGGTTATGCTACTCCGGTTGGAGAAACAGTCTTGAAAAGGTGTTGATGCAATAAACTGAGTAAGAGAAGGATTTGTTTAAACAGGAGAAGAAGATGAACATACTACAGCTCGGCATTAAAGAAGACATACTCACTATACTGCAACATGATAACACTTCTCAATCGTTATGGAACACCCTCAAAGTCAAGTTCTAAGGCAGTAAACAGATGATCAAAAGCAAACCATCGCTGCTAAAGAAAGAATTTGATATTTTTCATCCATTAAAGGGAGAAACATTGAAACAACTCATCGAAAGATACTGTCATCTGGTCGTGAAAATGAAACGTCTGGGTATTAACAAAGAAGACCAATATTTAGTAGAAAAGTTAGCAGATGCTATGCCAGAAGGTGAATGGTCGACATATCTTACGATTGTTAAGAATATTAGTATAACAGTGTCACGATGACTTTGGCAAAGTTTATCGAGAAGCTTGAAACTCATGAACTTGAATTGCAAAAAATGGCAAATCAAAAGGGTCAACCGCACAGCAAGATGTTAACTTGTATTACAAGGGAAGTCCAGCTACAAACATTCAAAGTCAAAAAATACAAACAACATTCAGCGCAAACAATGCGGTAAATGTCCAAAATCAATCATGCAACAATACTGGTTTCTTCTTTCCTAAGTTATGAACCAAATTCTCCATCTACCCCACAATCTGTCCAAAGCTCCAATAACTTCAACAACTGCCAAAACAACTAGTCTAACCCTACTCAAAGAGTTCTTCATTGTAACATTGCGGTTAACTTAGAAAACGCATAGAACTTCAACAAGCAAACAACCGCACAACATATGGCTCTACTTGCCTCGGTACTCCAATCTTATGAGAGCCTGGTGGCCAGTAAGATCGGGAATCCAAACATGAACAAAGAGGATTATGATCAAATCGACCCCGAAGAATTAGAGTTGATTGACATCAAATGGTGCATGGCAAGTATAGTTAGAAGAGCTCAACATTTCATGAGATTACTGGGCGTAACAGTTTGGGAGGTTTGGATGGAAAGTTAGGTTTTGATAAGTCAAAGGTAACTTGTTTTAAATGCTAGGAAAAAGGGCATTTCAAGAGGGAGTGCCCAAATAGAGAAGTACAAGGCAATCATAATCCTTTTGGAGAAGATTATTACAAGAAAGTGATATATCATAAAACTTCTCCTCCTCAGGCAACTACTAGGATGGTGCAAATTGAAGATGGTTCATCAAATTCAAAGAACAAATCACTAGTTGTTGCTCAAGAAGATGAAATATTTGATTGGAACAAGTACATTTCAAAGAACGAGAGTTTGGCACTGCTTGCTGAAATCATAGAAGAACCTGTATTTGATGAAGTGGTTGTAGGGAGTCAGAATGAAGAAAGTGAGACAGTTTTTGACGAAACGCTTGATCAAAGTGCTGAAGAATGCCTTGATGTACTCTACTATGATCGTTGTGCCGAGGAAGACATGATTCATCATGCAATTAAATCTATGATTCCTTATGATGTCTATAATTCTTTTGCAGGTTTCTTTGGAGGAAATTCAAGCCAAATCCAGGATGTACCAACATCAGAAGATTCCAAGAAGCTAGTAGAAGAAATTATCGATGTAACGAAAGAAATGAATTGAGAGAATCTAAAAAAGATATCCGACAAAGCAATGATGGCTAACCTGTATGAGGTAGTTCCTGAACAGAGTAAGATGGAATGAAAGAGTTAGTTGATGAGTCAATAAAAGAGATCAAGGTTGTGATAAAAGAAGTTGGGAAACCATGCATGAAATGCCTAGAGCCGTGCAAGGAATGTTCATAAAAGGACCTAAAATTTAACGAATTAAAGAAACAAACTGATAACATGACACGTGACTTTCGAAACATGAAAGTTGCTTATGATAAACTAAGCAAATGAATCAAACAATTTCAGGAAGTCAGTATAAAGGACATGGATCTAAAATCAATGTTAAAAGCTATTGTAATGGACAAACAAATGGCAATTGATATGCACATAGATACCATTGCTAAGCTAAAAACAGAACTCGAAGCCATAAAAATTGAGTCTGAACGAGTCAACAAGTTGTTGATTAGTTACGTAACGTCCTCTGCATGATTGATCATATTGTTCCTTAACAACTTGAGAAAACCAAACATGAAGAAAATGAACCTGAAAAACAAAGTAAAGGGCATGGTTATAATCAATGTCCACCCCCAATGTGGAACAAATATGGTAAGATATATCCAAATGGGGTGGAAAAGGCGCTTAATCTAAAACTGTAAACTGAACAAAAGAAAGATAAGCTGCGTGAAAACATTGACATAACCTATGAGTACCAATCAGACGTTATGAAAACAGTGGTTGAAAATGTGTTAGGAAATGAGTCTGCAAGCCCTGATTTTGAAAGTGCTAAGTCGAATCTTGAAAAATCTGAGTCAAGTTCACATTCTAAAAATGAAGAAAGTTTTCATAAGAATTATATTTCATCATCAGAAAGCAGTTTAAGTGATAATCCAAATGTGGTGGTTTACAAAATGATTAGATCGGATAAACTGCATTCAGATGAAGAATTCCCAATTCAGAATGTTAACCTTGATCATGTTGATAAATTTTTCAAGCTAGTTGAAGTCAATCATTTTAATCTTGAAAAGCAAGACGCTTTATTCTATTCCAAACCAAAAAGAGTTTACAATAACTACTATCAGAAGGGTAGGGATTATCCTAAAAACAAGAGGTAGGGTTTGGGATACGAAAGAAGGAGAAATGACAAAAGGTTTCAAAAACCAAACTATAAAAAGAAAGTTGAGTTTAATTTTGGAACAAGCACAGTGAATGAAAAAGAAAGTTTAGGTAAACAATCAAATGAAGAATTTAACAAGGAAAAAGAACTCCGTGAATAGGCCTTGGATTCCTATGTTGGAAACGACTGTAGGACATGCTACAAATGCAACAATGTAACACCCTGTAAAATCGTGTCCAATAGTATAGTGATACGTGTTGTATTTTAAATATAGTCTATTAAAGACCAATAAGGACTAAAGGCGTCAACATGCTCAAACTGAGCCTCTGAGTGACGGTCCGATATCAACATGCATAAATAACAACCTCTAAGTGACTATATGTCAACATGCTTAAAACTTGTCCTCTGAGTGACTGATATGTCAACATGCCCAGCCTCTGAGTGACATTGGAGTCAACATGCTTATAGTGGGCCTTGGGAGTGATCCTTTACGAAGTCCTAACTCTCATACGTGCCATTTGTTGGAAGAGAGGGTTCAATTCTGTAAATATGTGAAAGTTGGATAATGGAGGGATTAAAAGTGTCAACATGTTAATGTATACCTCTGAGTGACCTTTTAACGAACCGAGAACTCGACAATGTCCGGGCATAATCCGAGTATGTCAAAAATTGGCTACGGAGGGCTAAATATGCCAAAAGGGTGTTTTAGAAGGCATTTGGAGGGTTTAATAAGTTGAGGGGCTAAATTTGACAAACTTTGAAATCTGACATGGGGCGCTCGCGGGGCGCGAAAGACAAGGCTTGTGCCTCTCGCGGGGCGAGAGAGGCCTGTGTCTGCAGAAAGTTTTGCTTGGCCTCCACACATGTAGCCAAAAACCATTTTTTTGAAACTATGGACTTTCAATCAGCTATGCCACATTCTAGGACACTTGTAAGCTCCCTCTTACACCCCTAAACACCTGGCATCACCTCCTTTGAGTTCTCAAACTATAAATAGGTGTCCAAGTTCACCATTTGAACTTGCACCTTTCTTATTCGTAACTCTTCTCCCTCCTCTGGAAGTTCCTAACTGAAAGGTGCATCCAACTTAGTTCTCTTGCATTCTAGGAATGTCCTGTAGTGTTCATTCCTTGTGCAATTTCGTTTATAGGCTTTTATAGCCAAAAGTCAAACTTTTTACGCAAAACGCTTTGACTTTGGTTAAGACCATTATGGTCCAGCCATTGTTCGAAATGAACATGGCTAAGTGATCGTAATAAGGTAGGTGTTAGTCCCTATAAAGGGTACCTCCTGAAGATCACATTTGCTAGACTAATTGACGGTCAAAGTTATAGTATTAAAAAGTCAAACATGCCATTTTTTGGAAAAATCATAAATTGATCTTATTATGTTATGAAACTCGTTTTGATGCTTAAACAAGTTGGTAATATTTATTAGAACATGTAAGAACATGTTTGGCTCATCAATTTCAGTTCTAGAGTCGGTTCGCAACTGAAAGTCGTGAAGTTTGACTTCTACTTTGACTTTCGATTTGACCCGATTTAGATTAGTTACCTACTGATCTAAAGTTGCATTATGATTGTAATATAATGTAGCATAACCCTCTGAGGTTATTTTACATAATCAAATCAGAATCTGAGTTTATGCGCAAGTTCCATAATTATGCATTTTGATAAAAATGTCCTTTTTGCATAAAACAAGGTTTTGATGATAATGAACTTGGAAATACGTTTCCTATTGATATAATATTATAAGTAGGATTATTTGGATGTTAAACCAGATTATAAACTGAGTTTACAAGCAGGTCCTTGAATTATGTCGATAAATGACGATTTAGCCCTGGTGGCTCATAAAATGGTTTTAATCAAATCTTTTCAAGGTAAATCATTTACCTACTGATATGTTATATTAAATAGCATATCTAAAACACTTTAATCTGACCTTAACATCAGTTTTCGTAAACATCGCATAAGACGTCATTTTACGACAAAAGCGCCGTTTCGGCGCATAGTATGGTTTAAACCATATTAATTGACCAAGACTTGTTACCTACTGATTTTAAAACTTATTTTAAACATTTTTATAGTAGGTACATGTTGTAAACTCAGAATCCGAAATAATTTATACACTATGTGTAAAATGACCAAAATGTCCCTTTGGTGCATAGTTTGGTCATAAAAGATAAATTACACATATAATTGATATCCTACTGATATTATATCATAAATAAAATATTTCTAGAATACTTATAGTTATAACATTAAATTATATTCAAGTTCCTTTTATACGGCATGAAATTACCTAAACGCCCTTATGAGGCATAGTTTCAATTTAAAACCATAACGGGCATAAAAGTTGATAACCTACTGATATTACAAATTATTTAAAATCTAATGGCATATAGAACTTGTCCATGACTTATCCGGTTACCCATTATCGCTTATAAGCATACGGTTGATTATACGTAACTAGTTTACTGAATTCAACCAAAACGGGTTTAACCTTATCATTTTAAACTCAAAATCCAGAATGTTAATTGTTTACCCATATAATACAAGTCAAGGTATTTGTTGGGTTTAAACTACATTCTATCCGATCATCGCTTAATCTAGCGTACCATTTTTTATCCATTACGCTACTCGGTCTAAGTCTATGACTTGAATAAGACCGTTAGTATTTAATTGGTTAGCTTATGCCATAATCCAGACTAGAGCCTTTCAGTAAATGCTATTTGCACTTAGCTCATTTTGAATACGGCTGGAATATAATCTTGCATTTTAAACAAGGCTAATTCAGGTAAATACTCTTGACTTATTTCCCTATACGGGCTTGGGATACGGTAAAATATTACCGCTTGGTCATAAATGGGATCAATCGAATGCTGGATTGTGGCTAGTAAATCCGCATATTAAGTTTTAATCAGTTTTGTTTGATGACTTAAACATCGGGGGTTAAATTACAGTGTCCAGGATATCCTTGGCTCATTACATAGATAATGGCCACGACCTTAGCGCGGGGTGTAGGCATACACCTGACAGACGCTCAAAAGCAAATTACCCAAGACATTGGGGATAACTCCTGTGTGAGTTCTAAGTGGTGTGTATTTAATCATGTCTCGGTCTCAATACTGGGCCCTGTATGTATGGACAAACATGTGAATCTGTTAACAAGGTTACAAAGTAACTTTCCCAAGTTATAAAAGATTTGTGCCATGTGCCCTTAAATCTAATTTCTAAAATGTTTTCAAAATGAGTCAGTCGGGTGTATTTACAGCGAAAGCTGACGTATTTTCAAAAGACTAAGCTGCAGGTACAATACGAAATAGGCTGGAAGCAGCTCGGTAGTGAATAAGAGGATCTTGCAAATCCTTAGATCTGCCCTAAAGTCTGATTTATATTCTTTCTTTGTACATTTTATGATCCGTATGTGGATCTTCTATTACGAGCATGTATATTATTTTTGAATTTCGAACATTCGGTTTGTAATAGTAATTTTACTCCAAGACTTCCGTTGTGTCGTGTTTAATTGACTATGATGTTATCAACTGACGTTACGATACTCCCTACCCGGGCCTACTGGTATAAGGATTTGGGTTGGAAATCCAGGGTGTGACAGGTTGGTATCAGAGCCAACGTTTGAGAGAATTAAACACTATCCTTCTTGTGTTTAATCTCAAACTTACACAAGCACATTCCTTAGACTTCCGAGTCTAGGCATTGACCTAGGATTACTCATATCATTATTAAGATATTAATATTGTTTTAAATTTGATTTTTAACAGGAAATGCCGCCGAGAGTAAGAGGACAAAGTGGGAGAGGAAATCGTCCAATGAGGGGAGGACCATCTGGGCGCATCCCTTCTCAACCTCACAACTTAGAGTCCTACCAAGAATCAGGAGATTCATCTCCTTGGCAACCAGCGAGACACTTTGTATCTCATAGACACTCGCCCCCACATTCCCGAAATTCTTATCACTCTCACCACTCCTATCATTCACACTATTCTCACCATTCTCATCATTCCCATTCACACTCTTATCATGAAGAATTTAACCCTAACCACTACTTTAACATGCCTCTAGCCGATCAAAATCAGTTGGACCATCCAAACATATGGACAAGGACTCCGACCCGGAGATGCCGCCGTCAGGATCGAATACGCATCCCATAGAAATTTCAAACGATTCGAACTCTTATGTCGGATCACCTTACCAAGGTCCTAATGAGTGGGACCAATATTGGAACCAATTTACCTTCGCCAACACTCCTTCCCATCACTCTCAACCACCTCCTATACAAGAAGATGTCCACATGGAACCAGTGGACCAACCTCAACCACCACCTGAACCACCAAGGAGGAAGCGTGGAGCACGTATGTCGGTACGTGTAGGACAAAGGTCGGGATCACTGCCACCTTTGCCCAATTCCTACCCCACAATTCAAGAGGACCCACAAATGGGTGGACCCTCTAATGTTTCACCTGTGGTGGAACCAACACCAACACCCACAGTTCAACCACCACCATCAGGTTATAGTAATCCAATCCCCACATATCCAGACATGACTGGATATGATCCTTTCAACCCATCTACGCCAGTAGACTATCAAGCATGGTCGCAAGACCCCTATATGCAAGCAGTTATGCACAATGCACTTTACCTGTCTCATTTCCCACCTGCTTATCCACCGACTGCATATCCAACTTATGGGTACCAGTATCCGGTTATGCCACAACCACAACCTCAACCTCCGCCACCACTCGAGGCCATTAATAAGGCCTTGGAACGGCTGAAAGAAATGCAGCAGCAAGTGGAGAAAACGGAGAAAAAGACAAACAAGTTCTTCAAGAAACTCTCCAAGTTGGTCAAGGGAAAGAAGGACGAGTGAAGTCTCTTCTAATTATATGTAGTCCCTGCAAGGACATTTTTAGTTCTTTAGTCCCTGTGTGGACATTTTGTTTCTGTAGTTCTTAATTTCTTTCTAGTATTGTAACTTCTGTTGAAATTTAATGAAGTATTTTGGAGTTATATATATGTATTCATCCTCTTCAAACGAGCGTCTCGATTTTACTCGAAATTTATGCTCTACGACATAATTCCAAAAAGATCTTAATGATTTTGATTAGCCAAGTGGCACAGACCACATATTTGGCCAATTTATGATAGGTAAGTACGAAGGGGTCTTCTATCAGGATAGTTAAGGGAAGTTATCCTTCTATCCAGAGGTGGTGGACTTAAGTTCAAGCCTCCGAGTCGGTAAGGTCAATGCGACCGGGACTATTAATCAACCATTAAGGTACTCTTATGTTAACATTCAAGAATGTTCATACTCTTGGTAGTGTGACTTAAGGAATCACACTAGCCTTCTAGGTAAAGGACTATTTCCAAACCTTATATAGCCTACGTGATCAAATTTGATCCCGGCTAATATCAACAGTGCGATGATAATAAACATCCATTAGTGAGGTATTACCCTTTGGGCTATGATTAAACATCCATTAGTGATGTATTGCCCTTGGGGCTATGATTAAACATCCATTAGTGATGTATTGCCCTTGAGGCTATGATTAATCCATTAGTGATGTATTGCCCTTGGGGCTATGATTAGACATCCATTAGTGATGTATTGCCCTTGGGGCTATGATTAAACATCCATTAGTGATGCTTTGCCTTTGAGCAATATTATATTGTTAAAAATGACAACGACAGCTGTGGTTAATATAACCCCATGTCCAAATTATATGTCAATTAGTGACAGGCCTATGTGTCATATTCTATGTCCATTAGTGACAGGCCTATGTGCCATATTTTATGTCCATTAGTGACAGGCCTATGTGCCCAATTTTATGTCCTTTGAGACAAGCTTATGAGCTAAATATATTGTCAATTATGACAATGACAGTTGTGACAATGCGATCCACTGTCCAATAATATAGGGACTATATCCAAATTGTAATTTGCCTTTGATGGTCCTATTAAGACCTAGGCCAAATATAGATATGTGAAACCTAAGAGTTGTGATGTTATTCACACTAGTATAGGCAACAGATTGTTATATCCAATGTTGAAAGCCAATATGGTTGATATACCTTGGCTAAATGAAGTTTTATTGGTATATAGAACCAAAGCTCAAGGGATGGCTAACTCGAATGAGGCACAAAGTAGCCACCGGAATGTTGACTCTAACAAAGCCGAAAACAGAGATATTGATAATGATAATTTTCAAGCTTGCATTGATGTGGCTGTTGAAAAGGCCATAGAAAAGCTTAGAGAATTGAGTGCTACTCGCTCTAGACCATTATCAACTACCCGATCCTCAGCTCATAAAGAGAGCTCCGTTCACTCTTCGAATGCGAAGAGTGAACCAAAGAAAATAGATTTTGTTGATAGGTCCCGTTCTGTAAAAGACGGATGTACCTATAAGTATTTTGTCTCCTGCAAGCCCCGAGATTTCAATGGGGAGAAAGGAGCGGTGGAAGCCCTAAAGTGGCTGGATGAGATGGAGACAAACATAGATATCAGCGACTGTGCTGATAAGGACGTGGTTAAGTATGTATCACAGTCCTTTAAGGGTGATGCCCTAATCTAGTGGAAAGCCATGATCCAGTCTACAGGTAAAGTACACCTGTATAATTTAGGATGGTCCAAGTTTGTGGACCTTGTTAAGGAAACTTACTGCCCACCTCATGAGGTGGAGAAATTAGAGACATACTTTTTGTCTCTTTCCATGAAAAACCTAGACTGTCGGAAGTATGTTTCTGATTTCAATTCCCTATCTAGGTTAGTTTTCTATCTGATCACCCTTGAAACAACGCATCGCGCGTTTTATCAATGGTTAGCACCTGAAATTAAGGGTATGGTAAAGGCTGCTCAGCCTAGTACCTAGGGTTCGCTGTTGACCTATCTCTCTCCCTTACCCTTGATCTAGTAAGGCAAAAGTCTGTTAGGTCTGAAACTGATGAAAAAGAAAGAGAGAGAAGACGACAACTCCCAAAGATTTAATAAGAAGAATAAAGGGAGGTTCGGGTTCAAAAGGAACCAAGACAAGTCACCTATGACGCCAACATGCAAGACTTGCAACCGCATGCACTGGGGACAGTGTAATTATGGTCCACAAGCCAAACCCTATGGTATATGTAAGAGAAAAGGACATAAGACCTTAGAATGCAAGGATCTTAAGGATGCCGTTTGCTACGTCTGCAATGAAAAAGGGCACATAAAGACTTACTACCCTAAGAATCTTAAGAATAATGTGAAGCCTGGAGAGGCCAAGAAGGGGAATGCTCGTGCCTTTCAAATGATTGCAAGAGAGGTTGTTAATGACAACAATGTCATAACAGGTACATTCCTCATTAACAATATTTATGCAAGAGTTCTTTTTGATTCGGGTGCAGAAAGATCTTTTGTTGACCATAAGTTTAGTAAACTATTAAACTTACCCATAAGAACTCTAGATAAAACATATGAGATAGAACCTTTTGATGGAAGTTTAGAAACAACATCTTCCATTCTTGATGGAGCTTTTACATACATTAAGAATCATTCCATTCCTATCTCTCTTTTGGCAATAAAATTGGCGGGGTTCGATGTAGTTTTAGCATGGATTGGTTATCTCATAACCAATCCCGCATTGCCTGCGATAAGAAATTCATCAAAATTAAAACCCCATCTGGTAAAATGATCACCATCCCTGGAGACTCACACTACGGATTGCCAGAAAAGGTGTCGTCATTTAAGGCATCCAAGTGTTTGAGGAAAGGTTGTATCATTTACATGGCACAAGTTACCATTAATGAGCCTAAGCCAAGAATTGGAGACCTCCCAGTCATTTCAGAGTATCCCGATGTATTCCCTGAAGAATTACAAGGTCTACCTCCAGACAGGAAAGTGGAGTTTAGGATTGATATTTACCAGGGTCAGCACCCGTAGCTAGGGCCCCATATGCCTAGCTCCAACGAAAATGAAGGAGTTGAGGACACAATTAGATGAACTCATAGAGAAAGGCTTTATACAGCCTAGTTCCTAGACTTGGGGAGCTCCTATCCTCTTTGTTAAGAAAAAGACGGTTCAATGCGGATGTGCATTGATTACCGTGAGCTGAACAAGATAACAATCAAGAATCGTTATCCTCTGCCCAGGATCGATGATTTGTTTGACCAACTTCAAGGGGCTAGTTACTTTTCTAAGATTGATTTGAGATCTGAATATCATCAGCTGAAGGTTAGAAGTGAGGATGTTCCTAAAACTGCCTTCAGGACCCGATATGGTCATTTTGAATTCTTGGTGATGCCTTTTGGGCTCACAAATACACCTGCAGCATTCATTGATCTATGAATAGAGTCTGCAAGCCATATCTAGATAAGTTTGTCATTGTCTTCATAGAAGACATACTTATTTATTCTCGTAATCAAGTTGATCACGAGAAACATCTTCGGTGCATCTTAGAACTGTTTAGGCAAGAGAAGCTTTATGCTAAATACTCTAAGTGTGAGTTTTGGCTTAGAGAAGTCCAATTTCTTGGACATATGGTAAGTGAGCATGGTATCCAAGTGGATCCTCCAAAATTGAGGCTATAATGAATTCGGAAGTACCCAAAACCCCATCAGAGATCCGTAGTTTCCTAGTATTGGTTGGTTAATATAGGAGGTTCATTGAGAACTTTTCGAGGATAGTCACTCCTTTAACTACCCTGACCCGTAAGAATGTTAAATTTAACTGGGTTCCAAAACAACAAGAATCCTTTGAGATTCTAAAACACAAGTTGAGCAATGCTCCTGTGTTATCTCTACCTGAGGGTATTGAGGAATTTTTAGTCTATTGTGATGCAGCGCACACTGTCATGGGCTGTGTGCTAATGAAAAAAGGCAAGGTAATTGCTTATGCATCACGACAGTTAAAGGTGCACGAAAGGAATCACACCACCCACGATTTGGAATTGGGTGCCGTTGTATTTGCACTAAAGCTGTGGAGACATTACTTGTATGGCACAAAGTGTATTATATACATTGACCATAAAAGTCTCCAGCATCTGTTCAATCAGAAGGAATTGAACATGCGACAACGCCGATGGATGGAAACACTTAATGACTATGATTGCGAGATTCGCTACCATCCAAGCAAGGCAAATGTAGTTGCTGATGCCTTAAGTCGCAAGGAACGAGTTAAACCTATAAGGATTAACGCCAAGAGAATTGAGCTCAGAAATAGCTTAAATGAGAAGCTACTAGATGCACAGAAGCAAGCTCTATTAGAGGCTAATATTCCTAATGAGGATTAGGCGGAACTGTGGATCAGTTAGTGCCTAGAAAGGATGGAATCCTTAGATTTAATGATAGAATCTGGGTTCCAATTTTTGGAGGGCTTAGGAATCTAATCCTCCAAGAAGCGCATAACTCTAAGTACTCTGTTCACCCGGTGGTGACAAAATGTACCAAGATCTAAAGAAGAATTATTGGTGGATGGGTTTGAAGAAATCCATAGCCACTTATGTAGCTAAGTGTCTGACGTGTTCGCAAGTTAAGGCCGAACATCAGAAGCCGTCAGGACTTCTACAGCAATTAGAAATTCCCACATGGAAATGGGAAATGGTAACTATGGACTTGATTACCAAGTTACCTAAGACTAAAAGTGGAAATGACACTATTTGGGTCATTGTGGATAGGCTGACTAAGTCAGCACATCTCTTGCCAATAAAGGAAACGTATAATTTAGACAAATTGCTAAGTTGTATGTGGACAAGATTGTGTCCCTACACGGTGTGCCGGTATCTATTGTATCTGACAGAGATACTAGATAACATCTCACTTTTGGAAAAGTTTCCAACAATCTTTAGGCACACAATTAAACTTTAGTACGGCTTACCATCCTCAGACTAATGGTCAAAGTGAGCGTACTATCCAGACATTGGAAGACATGATTAGGGCATGTGTAATTGATTTAGGTGGAAGCTGGGATGACCACTTACCCCTAATAGAATTCTCCTACAATAATAGTTATCATACGAGCATTAAGGCTGCTCCTTTTGAGGCCTTATATGGGAGAAAATGTAGAACGCCCGTGTGTTGGGCAGAAGTTGGGGAAGCCCAACTATCAGGACGAGATTATCCTGGAGACCACGAAAAAGATTGTGCAAATCCGTGATCGTCTCAAAGCTGCCAGGGATAGGCAGAAGAGTTATGCTGACAAGGGCGTAAACCTCTTAAGTTCCAAATAGGGGACAAAGTCATGTTAAAAGTGTCACCCTGGAAAGGTGTGATGCGCTTTGGGAAGAAAAGCTAGTTAATCCCAAGATACATCGGACCATTCGAGATAGTCGGCACTGTAGCTTATAAGCTCATATTTCCAGAGGAGCTAAGTGGAATCTATGATGTGTTCCACATCATAACCTTAAGAAATGTCTAGCCGATGAGTCGCTAGCAATGTCGCACGAAGATGTGCAAATTGACGAAAACCTGAGGTTCATTGAGAAACCAATTTGATCGAAGATCGACAGGTTAAGAAGCTACGACAGAAATTGATACCTATAGTAAAGGTTAAATGGGACGCCTTTAGAGGTCCCGAGTACATATGGGAGGTTGAGTCAACTATACGACAGAAGTACCCCCATCTTTTTGAAAATAATCTAGAGGTTGAGATTTATTTTAAGGGGGTGAGGATGTAACACCCTGGAAAATCATGTCCAATAGTATATTGACACGTGTTGTATTTTAAATATAGTCTATTAAAGACCAATAAGGACTAAAGGCGTCAACATGCTCAAACTGAGCCTTCTGAGTGACATCCGATGTCAACATGCATAAATAACAGCTCTAAGTGACTGATATTTCAACATGCTTAAAACTTGGCCTGAGTCACTGATATTCAACATGCCCAGCCTCTGAGTGACATATGAGTCAACATGCTTATAGTGGGCCTCTGAGTGATCCTTTACGAAGTCCTAACTCTCATACGTGCCATTTGTTGGAAGAGAGGGTTCAATTCTGTATATATGTGAAAGTTGGATAATGGAGGGATTAAAAGTGTCAACATGTTAATTTACACCTCTGAGTGACCTTTTAACGAACCGAGAACTCGACAATGTCCGGGCATAATCCGGTATGTCAAAAATTGGCTACGGAGGGCTAAATATGCCAAAAGGGTGTTTTAGAAGGCCTTGGAGGGTTTAATAAGTTGAGGGGCTAAATGTGACAAAATTTGAAATCTGACATGGGGCGCTCGCGGGGCTCGAGAGGCAAGGCTTGTGCCCCTCGTGGGGCGCGAGAGGCCTGTGTCTGCAGAAAGTTTTGCTTGGCCTCCACACATGTAGCCAAAAACCATTTTTTTCGAAACTATGGACTTTAATCAGCTATGCCACGTTTTAGGACACTTGTAAGCTCCCTCTTACACCCCTAAACACCTGGCATCACCTCCTTTGAGTTCTCCAACTATAAATAGGTGTCCAAGTTCACCATTTGAACCTGCACCTTTCTTATTCATAACTCTTCTCATCCTCTGGAAGTTCCTAACTGAAAGGAGCATCCAACTTAGTTCTCTTACATTCTAGGAATCTCTTGTAAGTGTTCCTTCCTTGTGCATTTTCGTTTATAGGCTTTATAGCCAAAAGTCAAGCTTTTTACGAAAACGCTTTGATTTTCGGTTAAGACCATTATGGTCCAGCCATTGTTCAAAATGAACATGGCTAAGTGATCGTAATAAGGTAGGTGTTATCCCTATAAAGGGCACCTCCTAAAGATCACGTTTCCTAGACCAATTGACGGGTCAAAGTTATAATATTAAAAAGTCAAACAGGTCATTTTTTGAAAAATCATAAATTGATCTTATATATGTTATGAAACCTGTTTTGACACTTAAACAAGTTGGTATAATTATTAGAACATGTAAGAACATGTTCGGCTCATCAATTTCAGTTCTAGATCGGTTGCAACCGAAAGTCGCGAAGTTTGACTTCTACTTTGACTTTCAATTCTGACCCGATTTAGATTAGTTACCTACTGATCTAAAGTTGCATTATGATCGTAATATAATGTAGCATAACCCTCTGAGGTTATTTTGCATCATCATAATAAGAATCTGAGTTTATGCGCAAGTTCCATAATTATGCCATTTTGACAAAAATGTCCTTTTTGCATAAAACAAGGTTTTGATGATAATGAACTTGGAAATAGGTTTTCTACTGATATAATATTATAAGTAGGATTATTTGGGATGTTAAACAAGATTATAAACTGAGTTTACAAGCAGGTCCTTGAATTATGTCGATAAATGACGATTTAGCCCTTGTGGCTCATAAAATGGTTTTAATCAAATCTTTTCAAGGTAAATCATTTTCCTACTGATATATTATACTAAATAGCATATCTAAAACATTTTAATCTGATCTTAACATCAGTTTTTGTAAAATATAATGGCATATAGAACTTATCCATGACTTATCCGGTTAAGCCATTATCGCTTCTAAGCATACGGTTGATTATACGTAACTAGTCAAGGTACTCAAAATCCAGAATGTTAATTGTTTACCCATATAATACAAGTCAAGGTACTTGTTGGGTTTAAACTACATTCTATCTGATCATCGTTAATCTTGCGTACAATTTTTGATCCATTACACTACTCGGTCTAAGTCTATGACTTAAATAAGACCGTTAGTATTTAATTGGTTAGCTTATGCCAAAATCCAGACTAGAGCCTTCCGGTAAATGCTATTTGCACTTAGCTCATTTTGAATACGGCTGGAATATAATCTTGCATTTTAAACAAGGCTAATTCAGGTAAATACTCTTGACTTATTTTCCCTATACGGTTTGGGATATGGTAAAATGTTACCACTTGGTCAGAAATGGGATCAATCGAATGTAGATTGTGGCTAGTAAATCCGCATATTCTGTTTTAATCAGTTTTGTTTGATAACTTAAACATCGGGGTTAAACTACCGTGTCCTAGATATCCTCAGCTTATTTCATTAGATAATGGCCACGATCTTAGCGCGGGGTGTAGGCATACACCTGAAAGATGCCAAATGCAAATTACCCAAGACGTTGGGGATAACTCCTCTGTGAGTTCTAAGTGGTGTGTATTTAATCATGTCTCGGTCTCTGTACTTGGCCTTGTATGTATGGACAAACATGTGAATCTGTTAACAAGGTTACAAAGTAATTCCCAAGTTATAAAAGATTTGTGCCCCGTGCACTTAAATCTAATTTCTAAAATGTTTTCAAAATGAGTCAGTCAGGTGTATTTACAAAAAGCTGACATATTTTCAAAAGACTAAGCTGCAGGTACAATACGAAATAGGCTGGAAGCAGCTCGGTAGTGAATAAGAGGATTTTTCAAATCCTTAGATCTGCCCTAAAGTCTGTTTTATATTCTTTCTTTGTACATTTTATGATCCGCGTGTGGACTTCTATTACGACCTGTATATTATTTTGTATTTCGAACATTCGGTTTGTAATAGTAATTTTATCTCCAAGACTTTCCGTTGTGTCATGTTTAATTGACTATGATGTTTAAACTACTGACGTCACAATACTCCCCACCCGGCCCACTGGTATAAGGATTTGGGTTGAAATCCGAGGTGTGACAAACAAAGTTGGGCATATTGCACAACAATGTTCGCAAACAATCTAAAACCTGTTCATTGTGTGAGTAAGACTACAGATGTTGTGAAACAAAAAGGCTTAAGTTTCTGCCAACACAAATCCTGAAAGAAAAAAACGAATCCACAAAATTTGTGAAGCCAACAATTGCAAATTTTTCAAACTTTGAAGTTGGTGAATCATCGATCACAAACGAACTAATGGATTCAAAACTTTATCCAAAAAGGGCATAATTTAAGGCACAAACTTGGGTGGTTAAATCCAAACCATCTTCTGAAGTTAGAAAACAACCACTATGCCAACCAAAGCAAAAGATAAAATCGAATCAAAGGTTGGACAGGAAGTTGAAATCAAAATTCCAAAATTTGATGTTCTTGTCCCACCCAAGACCGAGAAGGCTTGGGTTTCACTGTTTAAGTAATTACTTATTCCATGTAGGGCTCCCGAGGTCAGCCATTTCAAAGTGGATAATGGACAGCGGGGCATCTCGTCACATGACAGGAATGCTAGCCTTATTATATGATGTAAAAGCTATGTAGAGTTTGCCGGAACACAAGGAGGTCGTATAGTTGGTGAAGGTATTCTCACAAACAGTGTGGTGTCTTTTGATAAGGTCAACTACATCGCAGAATTAGAGAACAATTTGCTAAGCATTTCATATATTTGCGACAAGAAGTTCACAACTCACTTCAACGATAAAGAATGTCTCATTCTCAAGCCGGGTTCCAAAATTCCCGAAGAGTGGATCCTCATGCACACTCCATGAGAAAATGATCTTTATGTCCTTGACATGAGCATTGCATCCACTACTTTGAAAACCAGTCAATGTTTTGTTACAAAGGCAACAAAAAAAGAATCGACCTTATGGCATCGAAAGATGGGGCATATCCACGTTTGAAAAATGAACAACCTGGTTCACAACAATCTAGTGGAAGGAGTTAACGTCAAAAGTTTTCATTTAAATGATGATTGTCTGAGTTGCAAGAAGGGGAAGTAGCACAAGTAATCTCACCCAAGAAAGCTTCTAAATTCAATCAAACTACCACTGGAAAGGCTGCATATGGATCTATTTGGTCCAGTTAATGTTCGAAGTATATCTAGTGATCTATACTGCCTTGTGTGACCGATGACTATTCAAGGTTCTCATGGGTTCTATTTCTGGAGAGTAAAGACGAAACATTTGAAAATCTTATGATCTTTTTTCAGAAAATTGGAAAACTTATACCATTTGCCGATCAGAAGAATACGCAGTGACAATGGTACGGAGTTCAAAAACAACAAGATGCTCGAATTCTACAACGCTAAAGGTACTCTTCACGAATTCAGCGCCCCTTCTACTCCTCGGCAAAATAGAGTAGCTGAACGTAAGAATCGTACTCTCATCGAAACTACACGCATGATGCTCGCCGCTTCAAAGTTACCAGTAAGTTTTTGGAGCGAAGCCGTTGCCTCTGCATCTTGCACGTTAAACAGGGTTTTAACCGTCAAGGCTCACAAGAAAACATGTTTCGATCTGCTTAACCAACGAAAGCCTAACTTGAAATTTCTGGAACCCTTTGGATCTCCACGTACGGTCATTGACCTAGATGGCAAATTCGGTGCTAGATCTTTGGAAGGTTTCTTCGTGGGATACGCTAGTTCTCAAGAAGGAGTTTATCTGCCAAGCTTAAACCAGGTTATCCTAGCCAGAATGTTAATTGTCAGAGATATACATCTCCAACGCAAAAGCCTAGTGATCCCTGGATGTTTAACTACGAGAGTTTGTGGAATTCGTTTGACCTACCGGAAGAACCAACAGCTGAAGAACTTGTGTTATTATATCAACACATCAAGCATCTAATCAAGAGCAAGTTTCTAGACCATTGGCGATTTCACAACCTCAAGACAGTACAAATACATCTGAAACAGGTCCAAACAATTCTCAACCAGAACCTGTCGTTGAACCAACTGTAAACAAAACAATACCCTCTTTCAATCAGTCAGAAGATTTGGATTCTGATGAAGAGCCTACGAACGACGAGGCGGGATCCAGTTCAGATGAAGCGTTAGAACAGATTCAAAGTCTGTTAAACAATTAAGCTGCGAATCAAGTGCTAGGAATGATGTTGCTACTTCAATACAGGTTGTAGAACAGAATGTTACAAATCTTGAAAGCGAAAGTGATGCCAAGAACTTATTCATACCATCCGTCAGAGAATATCATCGGAGATTTGCAAACAGGAGTTAAAACGCGAATCCGATCCATAAGGATCTAAGTTGCTTTTACATAAAGTTGCATCACTTCATGATACTATTTCTTACAGTTTTTTTTATTTCACAAGTTGAACGAACGACTTGGAAAGAAGCTATTAAAGAAGAGAGCTGGGTTGAAGCTATGCAGGAAGAGTTACAACAATTTGAAAATCTTGGAGTATCGAAGTTGTTGATTTACCCGACGACCACAGGAAAATTAATACACGGTGGGTCTTCAAGTGCAAATGAGACGATAGAGGGGTGCGGTCAGAAACAAAGCTCGGCTCGTGGTCCAAGGCTTTCATCAGCAAGAGGGCATAGACTGCACTGAGGTCTATGATCCTGTAACACGTTTGGAAGCTATCCGCATATTCCTGGCCTTTGCGTCATGGAAAGGGTTTTAGGTGTACAAGTTTGGATGTAAAATCTGCTTTTCTGTACGGTAAGGTCAAAGAGGAAGTATATGTCGGTAAACCACTGGGATTTACCGATCCGATACACAAAGATAAGGTTTACCTACTGAACAAAGCACTCTACGGCTTACACCAGGCCCCGAGAGCCTGGTATTAGACACTTTTTAAATATCTTCTAGAGAACGGCTTCACTAGAGGAACAGTAGAGAGTACCCTTTTTACCAAATAAGTGGATGGACATCTGATTATCGTACAAATCTATGTGGACGATATCATCTTTGGATCGACGAATGAATCGTTGTGTAAAGACTTTGAAGAAGTCATGAGAAAGAAATTCGAGATGAGTGCAATGGGGGAGATGAAGTTCTTCTTGGGACTTCAGGTAGATCAGCTGCCTGACGGATCTTTATTCATCAGACGAAGTTTGTTCACGATGTGTTGGAGAAATTCGACATGACGGGAACATCACCAGCATCAACTCCATTGGCCATCAATCCACGCATTCATCCATATCCTAACGGGGTGAAAGTTGACGAAACATTATATCGCTCCATGATCGTTCATTGATGTGTCTTACAGCTTCTAGGCCGGATATCATGTATCTGAAATGCCTTTGTGCCCGATATCAGTCCAATCCTAGAGATTCGCACTTGCTGATCGTCAAAAGTATAATGCGCTATCTAAAGGGTTCCCAAGCACCGGCTTATGGTATAAAAAAGACGACAACTTCAATCTCGTAGGATATTCAATTCTGATTTCGGCTGCCGCAAGCTTAACACCAAATCTACAATGGCTGGTTGCAAGTTCTTCAGAACTCATTTGGTAGTGCAAGAAACAGACCCGGTCGCTCTCTCTACATGTGAAGTTGAATACGTTTTGGCATCCAGTTGTTATTCCCAGATACTGTGGATACAACAACAAATGATAACAAGGCAACCATTGATATCACAAAGAATCCGGTTCAACACTTTAAAACTAAACATATAGAAATTCGACATCCTTTTATCCGTGATTGCTACGAGGAAAAGTTGGTGCGAATTGAAAAAATCCACACTGATGACCAAAAGGCAGATTTTTACACCAAAGCTTTTGATAGAGCAAGATTCAAAAATCTTTCAAAATACGGTTTATGAAATTTGACATCAGGGGATGGAATTGAGGTTGAATTCGAGGATGACGAGGACTCGACGTGATCCTCATCGGTTTGTCATATTCATAGTGTTAAATATTTTCTTACTTTATAAAAACAAAAATCCAAAAAATTTGTTTTTGATTTTAGGGGAGAAAGTTGTGGAAAATACAAAAACATAAAAAAGAAAAAGAGTTTTCGTGTAAAAATAAGAAATGATAGTACATCAGTGGACTATCACAGAACGCTAAAGAAATGTAATGTTAAAAAGTGGCTAAACAGGTCTTTCTAATGATGTGCCAGTAGGCTTCGCACATTCAGTAAATTGCTTTCAAAATATAAACTTAAAAGAAAACTGATTAATCTGTGGTTTAACATCTCTCGGATATATGGACTTGTACTCCAAAATTTCATTTGAGAGAATGTAAGATTCTAAGATACTAGGTCTTTATATTTAATTGATATATGGGGTATTATTCGAGTTCTACTGATTTTGCGTCAGCAATGACCTAGAACTTGTATAATACTCTTCGCATTTACACCACGAAGCTGCATCAAAAGATTGAAAAGATCAAAAATATCAAAAGATACGACAATTACATACAAAAAGATTTCAAATATGGAACACCACCTTTAATTCGAGCCTTCATCTCTTTCTCTGTACAGAAGTACTAACCTGGGCTCTCTACGTCTCACACTGCCCCCTTACAGATATCAGTTAGGTATATTCACCTCTGAGAAGAAATCTAGGGAATCTCGATACAGGAGTATATTTTGAGGTGGGAAACACAAATAATTCATGTTCATAAATATTACCTAACAGATCTTGAAAAAATGAGAAATGTGTAGAGGTCTAAATGGATCAGTATACTGACAATCTAAGTAAATCTGTTTAGAACGTAAAGTTTTATCAAAGATCAATGGTACTGGTGATATATCTTAAAAACTAATATGATCCTCTAACACAAACTCACAAAAATATGTCTGTAAATATGTTTGTACAGAGTTTACATTTCATTTCAAAAAAAACCCAAAAAGATTTTCAGTGTATTTTAGCATAAACTTCGGAAAATACAAAAACATTTTATTTCTATCTTAGTTTGGACCACCGATGATGGAAATACCATTCGTCTAAATCCAAAGCGACAGTTGCTGAAGGAAAGCAGAAAGAATTACGGGTTGGGAGCTAATCTGGAAAGAGAAAATGTCCTAAAAAGTTAAGAAGGTCATTAATTTGAAACTTAAAATTGACGAAAACATCAGTTTGGTCATAAAGTGGTCAACCAAGGTCAATAACTTGGACTTGGTAGTCAAATCAGTTAACCGAGGTCATTAACTTGGACTTGGTCAACTGAGTGGGTGTTAAACTGATAAAATATTCGAAAAATTGAAAATGTGAAAATTCAAAGTTTTTTGGTCCACCTCGTACAAGTTGATGACCATCTCGTACGAGTTGGCCACCTCGCAACAATATCAAAAGCCGCCTCGTACAAGGTGGCAAAGGCCCCTATATATATGCTCAACTCGTACGAGTTGCTCATTATCAGTTGGTGGGAGTTGTGAGTATCCTTTGAGCGGTTTGTGTTTTTTGAACGAATATAAACGAACTACGCCTATACACACCTTGGGGAGGTTGATCTACACATCTCTTACAATGGTTAAGGTAGAAATCCAAGTTTTACCCATTAATTTGACGATTTCGGTCCTTGAAATTGAAAAATGAAATTGAAATTGAAATTGAAAAAAACGAACGGCCAAAATGGAAATTGAAATTGAACATATCTTTAAGAATATCGGCGCTGTTAGGACCTAATGGAACCCTCAATATGTTAAAAATCAAAATTTTATGTTTGATAATCATAACAGTTAAACTTATACGAGGTGAACCTCTCGGTGACACCTCGTACGAGATGACATGCACACTACTACGAGGTGTAATTGGTCAAAATGGTTAAGTGTTTATACACACTCCGTACGTAGTGGACTTATTTTGAAATGTTTAAAATTTTTCTAAGTGTTGGTTTGTTATGTATGTGCAGACAAAGAAGACGTCTTTCGATCCTATTCATAATATTTGTTGTCTTCTTGTTGATACTATTCAGTGATAGAACCGTTCAAAGGAATTCTCGATTTTATGGGACGTTTACCTATCATGAAGGCTCTAACTGATAAACACGAGCCTTATCGCTCACACATTGAACTTTATGGAATGCTGCAAGATATGAAGAGGATCAGGAATCCATTTTCTCAGCAGTAAAGATCAGCGATAAAGAGTTTGAGGTCAAAATTACAAAGAGTTGATTCGTCGAGTATTGGGTTTTAATGGAAAAGATAGTGATCCCACAAGCTACTAGGAAAGAATGGTTAAGGTTTGCTTCTATCGTATGGGGTACAAAGGTCACGTTAACTCCACAAACTTCAACAAGCCAATCTTGGGAGACCATACAAGTTTTTTGTACATTCAGTTATACAAGCCCTGAGTCACAGGAAGGGAGGCTATGACGACATTACCGATTATCAGATGTGTATGGTTATGGCTCTCGTTCTTAACATGCCATACAACTTCACAAAGTTGATTTTTGAGAAGATGGTGCTAAACACTTCAAAAGAAAATTTTCTACACTATCCAAGATTTGTGCAAATGATGATGGATGATCAGTTTTCAAATTTGGCAAAGGAAGACGATGATGAGTTGAAGTTAAGTCATATGGATGTGGACATGTTGGAAAGATTGAATATATACATGAAGCAAGATTCAGAGCCTGATGTCAAACCATTCTTCAGTGTTATCGCAGATAAAGATTATGTTCCTCCTCCAAATGGAAAGTGGAGAAAAGCCACGAGTGGTGATGAAAAGGATGAAGTTGCATGCCTTGAAGGTTTGATTCCGAGAAGGAGTGCGTATTATGAGAAAGAAGAGGTGAAAAAGAAACGAAAGCATGCTACTGCAAAGAAAGCTGCCAGAACCTCCATGTCAACAACTACTCAAAAAAATGCAAATGTACTACTATTCGTACTTTACTAGTTCACGAGCCAAAGGTCGAGGAGGTTCAAGCAGAAGAGCCAGTGATTGTCGAAGTTCAAGCTAATGTGAATGTTGAAGCAGAGACTGAGAACGTACACGATGATGTTTTCTCTACAACTTCTGAACATGATAAAGAGCAAGGTGAGAATGATGTGGCATAGCTGGTGCTAGAGGAGATGATGGAGATGGGTCATCCGATGATAGTCCTGATCCTGAAGCTGAGGGCGCAGCTAAGAAGGCAGAGTTAAAGAAGAAAAGGGAATTGGGGGGATGATGATGATGATGATGTGTATACCTTCTGAGTCTGAAGAAGATATTACTATTGTTAAACCTACATGGAAGCAGCTAAGCGTACAAAGAGTAAAGCTTTAGATGCTGCAAAAAATATTGGTTCTCCGACTGCTAAAAGGGCAACTAAGAAGTATGGAAAGAGGAGAACCCTGAAGTAAATGTGGTTGCTCCTAGTGGGAATGTTGAGTTGGTTATTCCACCATATCCACCACACATACAACAGCCTCCACAATCACCACCATAGCCAACATCACCACCACCGATTATACCTCCACCACAACCATCATCTCATCACATAATCCCCCCCCCCCCTCAACCATCTCCACAAAAACAACCAACACCACCTATGCCATCACGATCTACTCCTCAATCTGGACCAAGACAAACTTTAGCTGATAAATTTCCCACTTATTTGGGTGATATTCTGTTGTCAGAAGGCTTTGATAGTGATATGTTCAACGACAGCAAGATCAATGAGATAGAGACAAAGATGAAAGAATATTAAGGCCAAATCAAGTTTCTTGAGGAAGATAAGAAAAGATTCGAAGCGTTGCTGGTAGTATTGGTGGATGATAATGAAAAGATGGGTGAATTGCAGAGCAATATCAAAGAACATGATGCTACGATCAAACAGCTTGAGACAGAGAACATGAACTTTTTGTCTTTGCCTACAAGTGTCACTGCTGAGAACGAAAGGCTACAAATGGTATCGGAGCTACGATACCGATTCAATTGATCTAACAGTCGATTAATCACCTCCCCGTGAATTATGGAGGTTTGGAGGTTTTAGACGTAAATCATCAAATAAACGGACAATCCACAGACAGAAAGTAAAATTGAACCTATAGAATAGTTAGAAACTGATTTCAACCAAGTCCGTGCCAGATTTATCATAAAATTCACAGAAATGAAGATTTTGGATCGAAAAATGTAATCAGACGTGTCCGTATGAAGAGGCACTTCATACGAGGTGACACTTCGCACGAGATGACACTTCGCACGAGGTGACACTTCGCGCGAATGTTGAATATTGAATAGATTAGATACGAACACACGAACCAAGTACGAACGTGAGAGGATCAAAAGTGTCACTTCGTACAAAGCTAACTCACCTCATACGAGGTGGTCACCACTTCATACGAAGCAGTATGCTCACTTCGTACAAGGTGCTCATGTCTATTTATATGTGTTGTGTGTTCATTGTTTTGTAAGTTTTGGAAGTTCCTAGATGGGAAACGCTGGTGAAATAATTTCACCAGCTTGACAAGATGTATACTCTTTCGGTATGAATGAATGAATGCTTCCGCTGATTCTGTTTCTACTCCTTTCTTAATAACGTTCTACCGAATCGATACTATCATACGCCCAAACTTCCGTCTAGAACCGTCGTCGGGACCCACACCACATATGTTTCAAACACCAAAACAACCAAGAATACTTTTTTATTAAAAAAACTGAAACAAACAAAATGTTCAAAAATTTAAACAAATCCTTAAGCACAAAACAACACACAAACAAACAAGAAAGGATTACCTAATTGAAGCATATAGGAAACATCTTATACACAAACAAATATCACATGAATCACATTCTTACCACCCTTGGATTTAAAAAAAATAAGGTTGCAAAATAACATCAAAAAATAACATAAAAAACATTTAAACAAATGATGTAGAAAGCATGTTTAAAGACGGGACATGTAAGTATATCATACATACCATGAAAACACATGATTTTGTGGAATAAACAAACTATGTAAGAAGCACAACAACTACATGAGAAAAATAAAAAAAATGGTTAAAACAAACATAAACATCGCAACGAGACTACATCTTGCGAATGAGTTACTCCGATGAAATGGGTTAGGCATCTGACATTCATCGTCGATAAAGTTTTTTGAAAAAACAGCCTCAAGATCATCCACGAAATCATGTGGATCATCCATCTCGCATGGGGAAACAAAGGTTAGAAATCGGAAAATAGCTTGGGAAAGGATAAGAAAAATGGAGAAGAAGAAAGTACAATGCAAAAGGTATAGAGAAAATAAAATATTTGACTAAAGTAAATGGGTTGGTGGAGGGAAAGACATAAGAAATGTACTTCCGGATGATGTGTGATGGGTGTTGGTAGGGTACAAGGTAACGCTTCGCATTTTGTACCTTCCTTATTTATAAGTGTATCGTATTTTCTATTTTTGGAAAGTTGTAACCGTATCGCATTCGCTTTTTATTTCAAATATTGTAATTCGAGGCGTTGATCATAATAAAATCATATTTTTATATACTTATATACATATTACATGCTTGCAATCTACATTACAATCTTGAATGGATACTTATACACTCAACCGATACTCAAATACTTGTGTTTATATTTTGGGACGTGCTCGATACTTTTTAAATACGTTATTACATTTTAACGGGTTAAAAATATGTAAAATTATTACAACATAACCCAACCCATAACATTCGTGACCTTCATATGAAATAATAGTAATAGTAATAGTAATAGTAATAATAAAACACAAAAGGAACTGGGGGTTTAAAGTCACACGAAGGGAAGTGGCCTTTGTGCCCTCCCCCCTTTCCACATGAACCACATGGCCTTCGTGGCCCTCCTCTTTCACGAATGACCATTACCACACGAAGGCTTATGCCTTTATGTCACTTTCTTGTTTCACGAACCACTTCCCTTATACGCAAAGGTATAGCCTTCATGTATAAAGGGTGCCTTCGTTGGGAACCCACCTAGACACGGCATATTTGCGCAAACTGTCATAGAAGGTTCTAAACCTTTCTATTACACTTTAATTTAACTGCCAACCACCATCCACTTTATTAAATGCTTTAACCCTAACATTTCTTTATAAATAGCAGTTACCCTTTCAGTCTAAATCCTTTCCCACACTCTAATCACTCTGAAATCCTCACATTCTCTCAAATGTTCAAGCTGCAAACAGTGAACTCCAGATTGTTCACAGTGAGTTTTACTCACAATTTCGCACATTTTATTCTCTTTTCTTCTCTAACTTTCCTGGATAACCTCTAGAAAGGTTTCCACAAGTTTACCTTGGCAAACTAAAGTGGAACCTCACCACATTGAGGACCAAGAAAGTTATAAACTTTCTGTTAAGAATTTATATTTCTATTTCTTAGTTACTTCACTAGAACTTGGTGTAAACGTGTACCCACCAAGCTCCTAACTTAGTTCATAGTTGTGGGCTTGTGTTGTGGTTGATTCCCACCAAGAACACAAGCTTAAATCTTATTTAATTTTTGTCCAAATGTTCTAAGTGATGTAAAACCATTTAAGCTTCAACCCTTAATGTTAAAAGTCTTGTGCATGAGTTGTGTGTGAACCATGGAAGCTTTGGCTATCCGAATTAGTTCCACAAGACCTCACTTGTTCACCCTTTTCATACACCAAGTAGCTTCCAAGATTCAAAGTAACACAACCCCGTCGCACTCCCAACTTTTGCCACGATGGGTATGGAACACCCGAGTTGATTTTGCTTGGCTACTTGACGAACTAGTTAGATGTACTTTTATTTTTATTCATGACCAGCCGGGTCATCAACTAAGTTGATGACTTTGTGCTTTGGTGGAACATACAATGGGGTTAATATTACCTCCGTGCTTGACTTACATGATTTATATGATTATACATGATGAACTATGTATTATAATATATGTATTTAACCGAATTCTTGATACTAACTAGATTATGGTTAGGTATCATGAACTAGGTTATATTATCTTCGTTATAAACTCCTCATTTGTGATTTTCAAGGGCAAGTTAGGACCCATAAAAACACAATGGAAACTTAGTGTACAAACGGGTATTTAGACTAGATATATTTTCGTTATATACATACTTTTATTATTAATTCAGAAACCGAACTCTCCACAAATTCCATAATCTAACACACCTTCGCTTCCCCAATGTAGGGTAACTTCGGTGTTTTCAACTCTCAACACTTCAACTCACGTATGTGGGATTTCTACGCAAAACAGTAAGTATACTCGATCCCATTAACCGTTTTATACACTTTGGTGCAACATGTACACTTTATACAAAATACGAATCATGTTTAAACTTGTTATAATTATACTCTATCCGTTAAAACATGATATTTGTATTATTCTTTTTATCGCATGCTAGGTATACTTATGTTTATATGCTCATTAACTTTTGTAACATCTCGTAAAAATCGTGTCCAATAATATAGCGACACGTGTCATTACTTTTATATTAAGTCTAATAAGGACTAAAAGTGTCAACATACTTAAATTGAGCCTCTGAGTGACCCATTAGTGTCAAGATGCTTAAACTGAGCCTCTAAGTGACCCATTAGTGTCAACATGCTTAAACTGAGCCTCTGAGTGCCCCCATCAGTGTCAACATGCTTAAACTGAGCCTCTAAGTGACCCATAAGTGTCAACATGCTTAAATTGAGCCTCTGAGTGACCCACTAGTGTCAACATACTTAAACTGAGCCTCTGAGTGACTCATCAGTGTCAACATGCTTTAACTAAGCCTCTGAGTGACCCTTTACGAAGTCTCAACTCTCATATCAGCCACTTGTTGGACGAAATGGATTATTTTTGTAAATATGTAAAAGTTTGATGATGGAGGGACTAAAAGTGTCAACATATTAATTTATACCTCTGAGTGACCTTTTAACGAACCAAGAGCTTGACAATGTCCGGGCATACTCCCGGGTACGCCAAATATTGGCTACGGAGGGCTAATTATGCTTATGAACGTGTTTTAGAAGTTTAATAAGTTGAGGGACTAAATGTGGCTAACTTTGAAAGATTCCATGGACCGATCCGCGCCGTGAGAGACAAGGCCTGGTCTCTCGCGGGCCGCCAAGGGCCTCTGCTGCAAAAAAATTGCTTGGCAGCCACACAAGGTGCCAAAACCCATTCAATTCGAAACCATGGGCTTCCAAACTTCTATGCCATGTTTTAGGACACTTGTAGACACCCTCTAACACTTGCTAACACCTGCCATCACCTCTTTCAAGCTCTCCAACTATAAAAAGGAGCATTGGTTCACCACTTCAACTTGCACCTTTCTCATAAACATTCTATCTCCCTCCTCTAGTTGTTCCTAACTGAAAGGAGCATCCAACTTAGTTCTATTTCATCCTAGGATCACTGGTAAGTGTTCCTTTCTTTTACATTTTCGTTTATAGGCCTTTTATAGCCAAAAGTCAAGCGTTTACGGAAAGCGCTTTGAGTTTTGATTAAAACCATTATGGTCCATCCAGTGTTCATAACGAACACGGCTAAGTGATCGTAATAAGGTAGGTGTTAATCTCTATAAAGGGCACCTCATAAAGATCACGTTTACTAGACCAATTGACGGGTCAAAGTTTTATTATTAAAAAAGTTAAATAGGCCAGATTTTGAAAATATTTTAATCTGAGTTTACATATGTTATAAAACATATTTTGACACTTAAACAAGTTGGTAGTAATTAATAGAATATGTGAGAACATGTTCGACTCGTCAATTTCAGTTCTAGTGTTGGTTCGCAACCGAAAGTCGCAAAGTTTGACTTCTGCTTTGACTTTTGATTCTGACCCGATTTAGATTAGTTAGCAACTGATCTAGGGTTGCATTATGATCGTAATATAATGTAGCATAACCTCTTAGGTTATATTACATTATCACAATCAGAATCTGAGTTTATGCATATTATGCCAATTTTAAACTAAAATGCCACTTTTACATAAAATAAGGTTTTAATCGATAACAGACTTGAAAATGAATTTCCTACTGATGTAATATCATAAGTAAGATTATTTGGGATGTCAAGTTAGTTTATATACTGAGTTTATATACAAGTCTCTGTATTATGTCGAAAAATGACGATAAAGCTCTTATGGCGCATAAAACGGTTTTAATTATAATTTTATACCAAACCTTTTATCTACTGATGTGTTATATTAAATAACATATCTAAAATATATAAACTTGATCTTAGCATTGGTTTTCATTAAACTTCGCACAAATCGTCATTTTTCGATATAAACGCTGTTACAACGCATAGTATGGTTTTAAACCATATTTATCAACCAAGGCTTGTTACCTACTGATTTTTAGAACTCTTAAAAAATATTTTTACAGTAGGTACATAATATAAACTCAGAATTCCAAATAAGTTATTAAACTATGTGTAAAATGACCAAAATGCCCCTTCGGTGCATAGTTTGGTCATAAATGATAAATTACGCATATGATAAATATCTTACTGATATTATACCATAAATTAAAAATTTTCTAGAATATTTATGATCATAACATAAAAATATATTCAAGTTCCTTGTATACGATATATAATTACCAAAACGCCCTTATGAGGCATAATTTCATTTTAACTGAAATTAACCGATATCGCTTATATACGTACGGTTAAGCATATGTAACTAGTTTACTAAAATTAACCGAAACAGGTTTAACCTTATCATTTTAAATCTTAAAATCCAGAATGCTTATGGTTTATCCATATTATACAAGTCATAGTACTTGTTGGGTTTAAACTACATTCTATCCGGTGATCGCTTAATCTAGCGTATTATACCGTTTTGATCCTTAATCTAGCTTATGCTATCTACACTTATTCATTTTGAGTACGGCTGAAATATTAAATCTTGCATTTTTAAATCAAGACTAACTCAGGTAAATACACTTGACTTATTTCCTCTATACGGGCTTGGGTTACGGTAAATTATTACCGCTTGGTCAGAAATGGGATCAATCGAATGTTAGATTGTGGCTAGTAAATCCGCATATTCCATTTTGATTAGTTTTGTTTGATAACTTAAACATTGGGGTTAACGACAGTGTCCTAGATATCCTTGGCTCATTACATTAGATAACGGCCACGACCAAAGCACGGGGTGTAGGCATACATCTGACAGATGCGAATGCTAAATTATTTTTACCCACTAGTTTGGTGATAACTCCTTCGTGGGTTCGTAAGTGGTGTGTACGTTAATCATGTCTCGGTCTCTGTACTGGGCCCCATATATATTGACAAACATGTAAAGCTCTTAACAAGATTACAAGGTTGACTTTCCCAAGTTATAAAATATTTTGATATGCCCTGTGTACTTAAATCCATTTTTGAAATGTTTTCAAAACGAGCCAGTTAATTGTATTTACCAGCGAAAGCTGACGTATTTTCAAAAGACTAAGTTGCAGGTACAATATGAAATAGGTTGGAAGCTACTTGGTATTGATATAAGAGGATCTTGCAAATCCTTAGATCTACCCAAAGTCTGTTACACATTTTTTTATATTTTACGATCCGCCTATGAATCTTTTGTTACAAACTGTAAGTATATTATTTTCATACTTTGAACATTTTGTTTGTAATAATAATTTAAACTCCAAGACTTCCTTGTACTGTGTTAATTGACTATGATGATATCAACTTACGTCACGATATTCCCCACCCGGGCCCACCGGTGTTTGGTTGGAAATTCGGGGTGTGATAGGTTGGTATCAGAGCCAACATTTGAGAGGATTAAAACACTAGCCTTTTGTGTTAAATCTCAAACTTAAACAATAGCACATTCCTTAGACTTCCGAGTCTAGGCATTGATCTAGGATTACTCATCTCATTATTAAGTTATTATTATTGTTTTGACTCAATTTTAATAGGAGAATGCCGCCAAGATTTAGAGACAAAGTGGAAGAGGGAAAAGGTCCAATAAAAGGAGGACCATCAGGGCGCATCCCTTCACAACCTCACAATTCAAATTCCTAACAAGATTCAGGGGATTCATCTCCTTGGCAACCAGTAAAACACTCTATCTCTCATGAACCTTCGCCCCCACACTCCTAAAATTCTTACTATTCACACCATTCCCATCACTCCCATCATTCACACCACTCTCACCATTTCCATCATTCCCATTCACACTTTTACCATGAAGAGGTTAACCCAAACCTTTACTTTAACACACCTCCAGCTGATCAGAATCAGTTGGATCAACCAGACGCCATGGATGAGGATTCCGACAAGAGATGCCACCGTCAGGTTCACATGGACATCCCATCGAAATCTCTAGCGGTTCTAACTCATATGCTGGATCACCATACCAAGGTCCTAATGAATGGGACCAATATTGGAGTCAATTCACTTTTGTTAACACTCCTTCGAACCATTCTACTACACCGCCTCCTACACAAGAAGACGTCCAAATGGAAGCGGTGGAGCAACTTCAGCCACCACCTGAGCCACCAAGGAGAAAACGTGGGGCACGTATGTCGGTGCGTGTGGGACAACGGTTGGGATCACTAGCACCATTGCCTGAAACCTACCCTACGATTCATGAGGACCCACAAATGGGTGGACCCTCCAATACTTCACCTGTGGTGGAACCGACACCACCACCTGTGGTTCAAATACCACCATTGGGTTTTAATTACCCTATCCCTACATACCCAGATACGTCTGAGTATAATCCTTTTAACCCATCTACATCGGTAAATTACCAGGCACTATCACATGACCCTTATTTGCAAGCGGTCATGCATAATGCACTTTACCCGTCTCCTTTCCCACCTGCTTATCCACCTACTGGATACCCAAATTATGGGTACCAGTATCCTGTTGTACCTAAACCACAACTTCCGCCACCTCTTGAAGCCATTAATGAGGCTTTAGATCGGATGAAGGAAATGCAACAACAAGCAGAGAAAACGGAGAAGAAAATGAATAAGTTCTTCAAGAAGCTTCCCAAGTTGGTTAAGGGAAAGAAGGACGAGTGAAGTCTTTTTCTATTCTTATGTTATTTCTTTAGTCCCTACGTGGACATTGTTATTTCTTTAGTCCCTACGTGGACATGTTATTCCTTTAAGTCCTTACGTGGGCAATTAGTTTTATTTATTTATTTCTAGTATTGTAATTTCCTAATTTGATTAAATGGAATATTTTGGAGTTATATATGTATGTATGTATTCATCATCTTCAAGCGACCGTCACGATTTTAACTCAAATTTATGATCAGCTATATAATTCCAAAAGATCTTAATGGTTTTGATTAGCCAAATGGCAAAGTCCATATTAATTGGCCAAATAATAAATGACAGTTAAGGATGAATAGCCTTCTATCATGATAGTTAAGGAAGATTATCCTTCTATCCAAAGGCGGTGGACTATGTTCAAGCCTCCAAGTCATTAAGGTCAATGCAACCGTGACTATTAATCGACCATTAAGATAATCATGTGTTAACATTCAAGCAATGTTAATACTCCTGGTAGTGTGACTTGAGGAACCACACTAGCCGTCTAGGTAATGGACTACGTCCTAACCTTATGTAGCCTATGTGATCAAATTTGATCCCGGCTAATATCATCAATGTGATGATAATCTTAAACATCCATTAGTGATGTAGTGACCTACGGGCCATGATTAAAAATCCATTAGTGATGTAGTGCCTACGGGCGATGATTAACATCCATTAGTGATGTAGTGCCTACGGGCCATATGACATATATGATGTAGTGCTACGGGCCTTTAATAATCTTGTGATGTAGTGTCTACGGCCATGATTGAACATCCATTAGTGATGTAGTACCTACGGGCCATAATTGAACATCCATTTGTGATGTAGTGTCTACAAACCATAATTAAACATCCATTAGTGATATAATGCCTACGGGCTATGATTTTACATCCATTAGTGATGATTTGCCTACGAGCGATATTATATTGTCAATTAAAGACAAATGACAATTGTAACCTTATGGTTCCTGTCCAAGGTGGTGAGTTATACTCAAGCCTCATAATCGATGTGATCAATGAGATCACGACTAATATCATCAGTATGATGATTATCTATCTTGACATCTAGGTGATGTTAATTGATTGGCCTACTAGCCATATTATATAGTCAAATATGACAATGACAGTTGTGGTTAATATGACCCTCTGCCTAAAATTTTGTCCATAGTAACAGGCCAATGTGCCATACTTATGTGTCCATAATGACAGGCCTATGTGTCGTAATAATATGTCCATAGTGACGGGCCTTAGTAACATATTTTTACGTTCTTATTGACAAGCTAATGTGCTGAATTTTAATATCCTTACGATAAGGCTTGTGAGCCATATTTTTAAATGTCCTACGAGACAAGCCTATGAACTATTTATCATTGTCATATGACGATGGCAGTTGTAACATTAAGATCCACTGTCTAAAATATATATGGACTATGTCCAAATTGTAATTTGCCTTTGATAGTCCCTTTTTGAGACCTAGGCCAAATATAGATAACATTCATAGAAATGTTAAGCCTACAGTTGTGATTATAAGCACACTAGTTTAAATAGACAATGGATTTATATATCCAACTTTAAAGCCAATATGGTTATTAGTACCATGGCTAAAAGTGAAGTTTAAATTGGTGTTTAGAACCAAAGCTTCAAGAATGGCTAACTCGGACGAGGCGCAAAGTAGCCACCGAGAAATTAACTCTAACAACGCTGAAAATATAGCCATCAATAATGATGATTTCCAAGCTCACATTGATGCAGCTGTTGGAAAGGCCATGGAAAAATTTAAGGAAATAAGCACTGCTCGCTCCAAACCTTTATCTATTCCACCATCATCAGCTCGAAAGGAGAGATCTGTTCACTCTTCAAATGTGACGAGTGAACCAAAGGAAACTAGAGTTTCATGATAAGTCTCATTCTTCTAAAGACGGTTGTACCTATAAATACTTTGTCTCCTTAAGCCCCGAGATTTCAATGGGGAAAGGGGAGCTGTAGAAGCCTTGAGATGGCTTGATGAAATGGAGACAATAATGGACATCAGCGGTTGTGCTGATATGGATGTGGTAAAGTATGTGTCCCAATCCTTCAAGGGTGATGCCCTAATTTGGTGGAAGGCAATGGTCCAGTCAACAGGTAAGGTACACCTGTGTAACTTGGGTGGTCCAAGTTTGTTGACCTTGTCAAGGAGACTTACTACCTACCTCATTAGGTGGAGAAGATGGAGTCGGACTTTCTGACTTTTACAATGAAAAATTTGGACTGTCGGAAGTATTTTACTGAATTCAACTCCCTATCCAGATTAGTCTCCTATTTAATCACTCCTGAACCCAAACGCATTGCGCGTTTCATTAATGGGTTAGCGCCCGAGATTAAGGGTATGGTAAAGGCTGCTCAGCCTAATACCTATAGGTCTGCTGTTTACCTATCTCTCTCCCTCACTTTAGACTTGGTAAGACAAAAGTCAGTTAAAACTGACACTAACAGGAAAAGGAAGAGAGAGGATGATAACTCCCAAACGTTCAAAAAGAAAGGAAATTTTGGGTTTAGAAAGAACCAGCACACGTCTAATGATAGGCCAATGTGCAAGATCTGTAACTGCAGGCATTGGGGACAATGCAATGCTGACCCATAAGCTAATCCCTGTGGAATTTGCAAAAGAAAAGGGCATATGACCCTAGAGTGCAAAAATCTTAAGGATGCCATCTGTTATGACTGTAATGAGAAGGGGCATATTAAGCCTAACTACCCTAAGAACCCCAGAAGTAACGATGCAAAGCCTGGAGAGGCTAAAAAAGGAAACGCACGTGCTGTTTAGATGAATGCTAAGGAGGCTGTTAATGACAACAACGTCATAGCAGGTACATTCCTCATCAATGACATATATGCTAGAGTTCTTTTTTATTCGGGTGCAGATAAGTCTTTTGTAGACCACAAGTTTAGTAAACTATTAAACTTACTCATAAGAACTTTAGACATAAATATGAGGTAGAACTTGCTGACGGAACCTTAGAAACAACATCTTCCATTCTTGATGTATGTTTTATATCCATTAAGAATCATTTCTATCCCTATCTCCCTTCTGCCAATAAATTGCTAGGGTTCGATGTAGTCTTAGGCATGGATTGGTTATCTCATAACCAAGCCCGCATTGCCTGTGATAAGAAACTCATCGAAGTTAAAACCCTATATGGTGAAATGCTCACCATCCTTGGAGATTCACACTATAGATTACCAAAGTGTCGTTATTTAAGGCATCCAAGTGTCTAGGGAAAGGTTGTGTCATTTACATGGCACAAAACAAGCCAAAGCCAAAGATCGAAAACCTTTCAGTCATCTCGGTATGTCCCCATGTTTTTCCTGAAGAATTACCGGGTCTACCTCCAGATAGGCAAGTGGAGTTTAGGATTGACATCCTACCAGGAGCAGCACCTGTTGCTAGAGCTCTGTATCGGTTAGCAACGATAGAAATGAAGGAATTGAGAATACAATTAGATGAACTTTTAGAGAAAGGCTTCATTCAGCCTAGTTCTTCGCCTTGGGGAGCTCCTATTCTTTTTGTTAAGAAAAAGGACGGTTCAATGCGGATGTGCGTTGATTACCGCGAATTAACCAAAATAACGATTAAGAATCATTATCCTCTGCCCAGGATCGATGAGTTGTTTGATCAAATCAGGGGCTAGTTATTTCTCTAAGATCGATTTAAGATCAGGATAAGTGAGGGTGCTCCCAAGAATGCCTTTAGACCTTTTATGGTCATTGTGAATTTTTGGTGATGCCTTTTGGGCTCACAAATGCACCTGCAACATTCATGGATCTCATGAATAGAGTCTGCAATCCCATATCTAGATAAGTTTGTCATTGTCTTCATAGACGGCATACTTATCTACTCTCATAATCAAGTCGATCACGAGAAACATCTTTGGTGCATCCTAGAATTGCAAAGACAAGAGAAGCTTTTTGCTAAGTTCTCTAAGTGTGAGTTTTGGCTTAGAGAAGTCCAGTTTCTTGGACATGTTGTAAGTGAGCGTGGCATCCAAGTGGATTCCGCCAAGATTAAAGCCATAATGAATTGGGAAGTACTCAAAACTCCATTGGAGATTCATAGTTTCTTAGAATTTACTGGTTATTATAGGAGGTTCATTGAGAACTTTTCGAGGATAGCTTCTTTAACTACCTTAACCCATAGGAATGTCGAGGTTGACTGGGGTCCCAAGCAACAAGAATCTTTTAAAGTTCTAAAACACAAGTTGAGCAATGCTCCTGTGTTATCTCTACCTGAGGGTATTGAGATTTTTGTCGTTTATTGTGATGCCTCGCACACTTGCATGTGTTGTGTGCTAATGCAAAAGGCAAAGTAATTGCTTATGCATCACGATAATTAAAGGTGCACGAAAGGAATTGCACCACTCATGATTTGGAATTGGGTGCTATTGTATTTGCACTTAAGTTGTGGAGACATTACTTATAAGGCACATAGTGTATTATACACACTGACCATAAGAGTCTCCAACACATGTTCAATCAAAAGGATTTGAACATGTGACAACGTCGCTGAATGGAAACACTTAATGATTATGATTGCGAAATTCGCTATCATCCCGGCAAGGAAAATGTCATTACTGACGCCTTAAGTCGCAAGGAAAGGGTTAAGCCTTTTAGGATTAACGCCAAGAGCATTGAGCTCAGAAATAGCTTGAATGAAAAGCTATTAGATGCGCAAAAGCAAGCCCTATTCGAGGCTAATATTTCTAATGAAGAATTAGGCAGAGCTGTTGATCAATTAGTGCCTGGAAAATATGGAATCCTTAGATTTAATGGCAGAATCTGGGTTACAATCTTTGGAGGACTTAGGGATCTAATCCTCTAAGAAGCACATAATTCAAGATACTCAGTTCACCCTGGTGGTGACAAAATGTATCAAGATTTAAAGAAGAATTTTTGGTGGATGTGTTTGAAGAAATCCATAGCCACTTATGTAGCTAAGTGTCTGACGTGTTCACAAGTTAAAGACGAACATCAGAAACCGTCAGACTTCTACAACAGCCAGAAATTCCCACTTGGAAATGGGAAATGGCAACAATGGACTTGATTACCAAGTTACCTAAGACCAAACGTGGTAATCACACGATTTGGGTCATTGTGGATAGACTGACTAAGTCATCGCATTTCTTGCCAATTAAAGAGACTTATAATTCTAACAAATTGGCTAAGTTGTATGTGGACAAGATTGTGTCCCTACACGGTGTGCCGGTATCTATTGTATCTGACAGAGATACTAGATACACGTCTCACTTTTGGAAAAGTTTCCAACAATCTTAGGCACACAATTAAACTTTAGTACGGCTTACCATCCTCAGACTGATGGGCAAAGTGAGCGTACTATCCAAACTTTAGAAGACATGCTTAGAGCATGTGTGCTTGATTTAGGTGGAAGTTTGAATGACCACTTACCCCTGATAGAATTCTCCTATAATAATAGTTATCATACGAGCATCAAGGCTGCTCCTTTTGAAGCCTTGTATGGGAGAAAATGTAGAACGCCTGTTTGTTGGGCTGAAGTTGGGGAAGCCCAAATACTGGACCGGAGATTGTCCTGGAAACCACGGATAAGATTGTACAAATCCGTGATCGATTAAAAGCTGCCGGTGATAGGCAGAAAAGTTATGCAGACAAGAGGCGTAAACCTCTTAAGTTCCAAATAGGGGACAAAGTCATGCTAAAAGTATCACCTTGGAAAGGTGTAATGCGATTTGGAAAGAAGGGCAAGTTAAGCCCAAGATATATTGGACCATTCGAGATAATCGAATGTGTCGGCGCTGTAGCTTATAAGCTTAAGCTGCCAGAGGAGCTTAGTGGAATTCATGATCTATTCCACATTTGTGATATTAATAAATGTCTAGCCGATGAATCGCTAGTAATGTCACATCATGATGTGCAAATTGATGAAAACCTGAGGTTCATTGAGAAACCGATTTCGATCGAAGATCGACAGGTTAAGAAGTTCTGAAAGAAATTTATACCTATAGTAAAGGTTAAGTGGGATGCTCTTCGAGGCCCCGATTATACATGGGAGGTTGAGTCCACTATGCGACAAAAGTACCCCCACCTTTTTAATAAAATCTCGAGGTCGATATTTCTTTTAAGAGGGTGAGGATGTAACACCTTGTAAAAATCGTGTCCAATAATATAGCGACACGTGTCATTACTTTTATATTAAGTCTAATAAGGACTAACTCTGAGTGACCCATTAGTGTCAACATGCTTAAACTGAGCCTCTGAGTGACCTATAAGTGTCAACATGCTTAAACTGAGCCTCTGAGTGACCTATAAGTGTCAACATGCTTCAACTGAGCCTCTGAGTAACCCACTAGTGTCAACATGCTTAAATTGAGTCTCTGACTGACTCATTAGTGTCAACATGCTTGAACTAAGCCTCTGAGTGACCCTTTACAAAGTCTCAACTCTCATATTAACCACTTGTTGCACGAGAGGGATTATTTTTGTAAAAATGTAAAAGTTGGACGATGGAGGGATTAAAAGTGTCAACATGTTAATTTATACATCTGAGTGACCTTTTAACGAACCAAAAGCTTGACAATTTCCAGGCATACTCCCGGGTACGCCAAATATTTGCTATGGAGGACTAATTATGCTTATGAAGATGTTTTAGAAGTTTAATAAGTTGAGGGACTAAATATAGCAAACTTTGAAAGATTCCATGGACCGCTCACGGGCCGCGAAAGACATGGCCTGGTCTCTCGCGGGCCGCCAGAGGGCCTCTACTGCAGAAAAATTTCTTGGCAGCCACACAAGTTGCCAAAACCCATTCAATTCGAAACCCTGGGCTTCCAAACTTCTATGCCACATTTTAGGACACTTGTAGGCACCCTCTAACCCTTGCTAACACCTGCCATCACCTCCTTCAAGCTCTCCAACTATAAATAGGAGCATTGGTTCACCACTTCAACTTGCACCTTTCTCATAAACATTCTATCTCCCTCCTCTAGAAGTTCCTAACTGAAAGGAGCATCCAACTTAGTTCTATTTCATCCTAGGATCACTGGTAAGTGTTCCTTTCTTTTGCATTTTCGTTTATAGGCTTTTTATAGCCAAAAGTCAAGCATTTACGGAAAACGCTTTGAGTTTCGGTTAAGACCATTATGGTCCAGCCATTGTTCATAACGAACATGGCTAAGTGATCGTAATAAGGTAGGTGTTAATCCCTGTAATGGGCACCTCATAAAGATCACGTTACTATACCAATTGACAGGTCAAAGTTTTATTATTAAAAAAGTCAAATAGGCAAGATTTTGAAAATATTATAATCTGAGTTTACATATGTTATAAAACATGTTTTGACACTTAAACAAGTTGGTAATAATTACTAGAACATGTGAGAACATGTTCGACTCATCAAATTCAGTTCTAGGGTTGGTATACAACCGAAAGTCGCAAAGTTTGACTTCTGTTTTGACTTTCGATTCTGACCTGATTTAGATTAGTTAACTACTGATATAAGGTTTCATTATGATTGTAATATAATGTAGTATAACCTTCTTAGGTTATTTACATGATCACAATCAGAATCTGAGTTTATGCACAAGTTCCGTATTATGCCAATTTTAAACTAAAATGCCATTTTTACATAAAATAAGGTTTTAATCGATAACGGACTTGAAAATGAATTTCCTACTGATGTAATATCATAAGTAAGATTATTTGGGATGTCAATATATTGTCACACCCTGACCCGGAAATGGTAGTCGGGACATGATTGGGTTTTCATCAAAGCTCATGACATTTACTATAAAGTTTCATATTTATTATTTCTCTTTAAAGAAGAAGTTACAATAGACATACAAGCATAACATGTTCAAATACACTTTCATTACAAACTAAAGTATTAAACAAAAAATCATACAATTACAAAGGGAAACTAAACTAAATTGTCCATTCCAAAGCATTAACTTGTTTATTCTTCTAGGCCATCCTACGTGTTTCTTTTCTCAACTGGATCACCTGTATCATGTGTAAAAATAGGGTTTTTGGGGTCAACAAAAGTTGGCGAGTGAATCTTATGAAAAACATTTGAACGAATTTATTATATTGGTTATAAAAAGGTGCATAACCATATACGAGTAAACGTAAATGTAAATTTAATCACAAAACACATAATATCAATTAATGCACAAGCACACACACCAAATGATGAACAATGAGATCAAGGCTCAATCAAACGGAGCCGATCTAACGAGGCACGCGATGTTCAACTCGTCTCCCACGAGGAACTGATGGGCCTAATGAATGATTTGCACGCAACTTGACAAAATGTAAACACGCATCACAACAAACAATATTTACATCATAAGTTTAGGTCATACAATGGTAATAGCACAAGTTTGAATAAACGAAATATTTAAAGCGACACATGATACACCCCAAAACGTGAATAAAAAGGGGAATTTGTAAGGATTCACTCACAGTGGGTGCGTTCCTTGATAATGATGAATGCGCACGAAATTATGATTCGACCGACGAGGAAAAACTAACCTAAATAATAACGAAATAATTCGATAAATAAATAAAGTTCATTGGAAATTAATATTTTAATTAGTGCTCTTAGTGAGATTGTTAGATTTATTTTTGTGAGTTTAAGGAAATTTTCTAACTTTAATAATCTTATTTTTAAGTATTTTTAAAAGATTTTTCAATTAATTAATTAAGTAAAAATACATATATAAAAAAAATATGGGTTGACTTTCTGTCAGGTCTGACCGGTCAGACAGTGTATATTCAGGCGGTGCGCGGGGATTGAACTCGGGACCTTTCGTTTGTGTGCACGCAGCTCTACCAACTGAGCTATGTGTCTAACCCGAAATAATCTCTGATTTTATTATTCTTATATACTAGTTAAGTTATTTTAGAAATTATTCAATTTTAAAAAGGATTTAAAACCTTTGAACCGGTGCACACAACCTGCCTCGAACCCGCGACGTGCATATTGTTTTTGCACACAGTCCACCACTGGACTGTGTGTCTAACCTGGTTATTATTCCGGTTTTTATTATATTTATACACTTATCACATGCTTCAGGATTTGGCTTTTATAAAAAGGGTATGTTATTTCAGTGGATCGGAACACAAACAGAACTCGAACCCGGGACCATATGTTTCAAGTGCACACACTCCACCACTGGACTGTGTGTCTAACCCGGTATTTTATCCTATTTTAATCATACATATAAACTGTTTAATCTTCATCTTCCTCATCGAAGTAACCCAGAAACATAACTCGTCTGTGTTTGATTTAAAACTCTTTGTTTTAAATTATGAATGGACGATTACAAGACATTAAAGAAAGGATTCAACAGGGTTATACCAGACAGTCGTGATCTTCACTTCTCCAGTGGAATTCCGACGACAACACAAAAGTCCGGCGAAGTTTAACTTGCGACAGAGGCTCTACAGGGAGTTTGAGGTGAGTGCGGTGATTTCTGTCTGAGCTCTAGAAGTCCTATTTATAGAGTAAGGCAATAATGGAATAGATTCTTCGGTTTTCCGGCGAGTAACTGAGGATTCCGGGGAACAGAAAATTGTTTTTCGTCAAGAACAGAGTGTTTGAGCAGAGCGTTGGACTTGTGATTGTGCGAGTTTAAGCAGGTGATAGCTCGATATATATATATTGGTCGCAGAAAACGGTTTCGGTTTTGAATCTTTAGAACCAATATTTGATTTCGGTTTAAATCCTAGATTATCGCATTATTAAATTCAATCGGTTACCACATGTATTCATTGGGTTTCCGTTAGAGATTTCAATGATTGGAACCAGATTATTCGCTGAACGGAAAACATGATTTCAGTTTAAATGACGGTTTCAGGTTTTGGGTTTTGAACTTACAGACGACCGTAAGTTCAATATATATAATATTTGGTTCTTAAAACTACACATTAAGTGTGTGCGTCTAGTGGTATGTTGTGTATGTGTATATCCGGGAGACCCGGGTTCGAAACCCGTTTTCTCCTTTTTTTTATTTTTTTTATCATTTTGAAGTTTATTTCAATTTACCTTTTTCATTTTTATTTATTAATTAAGATTTAATTCTATAACATCTACTAATTGCGAAAAGAAATAATAGTCGACACTAATAAATATGAAATGAACATTTAACCAAATACTTGATTAATAAACGGTGCGGGTTGTTTTGAAACCCGTCTTACGACGAATGTTACATGTATACTGAGTTTATATACGAATTCTTGTATTATGTTGAAAAATGACGATAACGCCCTTATGGCGCATAAAACGGTTTTAATTATAATTTTATACCAAACCTTTTATCTAATGATGTGTTATATTAAATAAAAGATCTAAAATATATATACCTGATCTTAGCGTTAGTTTTCATTAAACTTCGCACAAATCGTCATTTTCGACATAAACGCCGTTACAGCGCTTAGTATGGTTTTAAACCATATTTATCAACCAAGACTTGTTACCTACTGATTTTTAAAACTCATTAAATATAATTTTACAGTAGGTACATAATATAAACTCAGAATCCCAAATATAAAACTATGTGTAAAATGACCAAAATGCCCCTTCGGTGCATAGTTTGGTCATAAATGATAAATTACACATATGATAAATATCTTACTGATATTATACCATAAATTAAAATTTTTCTAGAATATTTATGATCATAACATCAAAATATATTCAAGTTCCTTTTATACGATATATAATTACCAAAACGCCCTTATGAGGCATAATTTCATTTTAAAACCTTAACGGTCATGTAAGTTGATATCTCACTAATATTACAACTTATTTAAAATATAATGGCATATAGAACTTATTCATGACTCATCCGGTTACCCGATATCGCTTATATGCGTACGGTTAGCATATGTAACTAGTTTACGGAAATTAACCGAAACCGGTTTTAACCTTTTCATTTTAAATCTCAAAATCCAGAATGCTTATGGTTTACCCATATTATACAAGTCATAGTACTTGTTGGGTTTAAACTACATTCTATCCGGTCATCGCTTAATCTAGCGTATTATACCGTTTTGATCCTTTAAGCTAGTCGATCTAAGTCTATAACTTAAATAAGACCGTTAGCATTCTAATTGGTTAGCTTATGCCATAATCCATACTAGAGCCTTCCAGTAAATTCTATCTGCACTTATTTCATTTCGAATATGGCTGAGATATTAAATCTTGCATTTTTAAATCAAGACTAACTAAGGTAAATACTCTTGACTTATTTCCCCTATACAGGCTTGGGTTACGGTAAATTATTACCGCTTGGTCGAAAATGGGATCAATCGAATGTCGGATTGTGGCTAGTAAATCCGCATATTCCGTTTTGATCAGTTTTGTTTGATAACTTAAACATTGGGGGTTAACGACCGTGTCCTGGATACCTGTGGCTCATTACATTAGATAATGGCCACGACCAAAGCACGGGGTGTAGGCATACACCTGATATATGCGAATTATTTTTACCCACTAGTTTGGGGATAACTCCTTCGTAGAAATTTAAGTGGTGTGTACGTTAATCATGTCTCGGTCTCTGTACTTGGCCCCATATATATTGACAAACATGTAAAGCTATTAACAAGGTTACAAGGTTGACTTTCCCGAGTTATAAAAGATTTTAATGTACCCTGTGCACTTAAATCCATTTTTAAAATATTTTCAAAACGAGTCAGTTAATTGTATTTACCAGCAAAGGCTAACGTATTTTTAAAAGATTAAGTTGTAGGTACAATACGAAATAGGCTGGAAGCTGCTTGGTATTGATATAAAAGGATCTTGCATATCCTTAGATCTACCCAAAGTCTGTTACACATTTTTGTATATTTTAAAATCTGCCTGTGGATCTTTCATCACAGCCGTCTGTATATTATTTTCGTACTTTGAACATTTGGTTTGTAATAATAATTTAAACTCCACGACTTCCGCTATGTTGTGTTAATTGACTGTGGTGATATCAACTTATGTCACGATATTCCCCACCGGGCCCACGGTGTTTGGTTGGAAATTCGGGATGTGACAACTTTTCTAGCTAATCTTAACAATTATAGCGCTTTATGATTAACGCACCGCCCGTATTCTTATGGTATTGTTAAGTAAACTATTTTACAACCTTCTCATTTCGGCGACAATGGTATGCACGATTGCGGTACACTTTGTTTTGACTTATAGTTAACACATCTTAGTATGATAATGAACAATATATGCAATTTACCATGTTGGATATGAGACAACTTTTATCCACCATGATACTATGTAATCAAACTTGTATACTCGCCAACTTTTGTTGATCTTTATTTTAATACATGTTGTAGGAAACTAGTCGATGATGATTGAAGAAACATACTTAGGGTAGATTAGAAACACATCTAGATTTTAATTGACGTATATTGCTTCATGTTGTTAAGTTATTTGTAAAATTTGTTGTACTTTCCATTTCAAACAATGTATTTCAATTTTAGTATCAATGAAATTTAATTATCTAAACATTGTCACAATTAGTTTTATGAAGTCTTTTGCAATCTCGTTTTTGTCTCATTTCGATGTTTCCACCATCGGAGTGACATACAATATGCATAAACGGCCAAATTAACCCTTAATCTTATCTTAAGGTTTGATGATGTGGAGGAATCATGTCCACACAAAGGCGTTTACCAGGTTTCCTTAATTAAATGGGTTTTCCATCAATACTTCCACACTATATATATTATATATATATATATATATATATATATATAGTTATTACATTATATTTTGATATACCTAAATAAAGTATTTCATGAATTTTGAGATGTTTATAACACACAAATAGATCTGTTAAAGAAGAAAATTAGGAGAGAAATTGAATTTACTTAAGACCAAAGGAAAATGATAATAACAACGGTATGAATGTAACAACCCAAGTAAACCGTGTCAAGATATTATTTGCTCTGCCCCCGATGGGTAGCTCATCCAGGAACTCACGGCTTTGTCTTCACCTAACGAGTTACTCGCCCAGGCAAACCGCGTCTTGGTACAGAAGGTTTCCACCCCCTTATAAGGAAAGCTTTGTTCTCCTCCTCAACTGATGTGGGACTTACATTCCCCCCCCCCCCCTTAGGGAGCCAAGCTTCCTCGCTGGCACACCGGCCCAGCCCCTGGCTCTGATACCATTTGTAACATCCGGCCCCTCTCACCACCAATATTGTCCGCTTTGCCCCCGATGGGTTGTCCATCTAAGAACTTACGGATTTATTTTTGCTTGCCCCGGTGGAGACTTCCTAGTAGGTCACCCATCTTAGTATTACTCCCACCAGAGCATGCTTAACAATGGAGTTCTCCTCTCATCCACTAGCATTAAGCCCAAAACACGTTGATGATTTAAGAGTCTTTGGATTACTTATGAACCAGGGATCTCTCTTGGCCACGGCCGATGTGGGCTTTGCCTAGGGTGTCACAATGGTCCATGTTAATCTTTCAGTAGTCAATATCGGTATCATTACAATCACCCCCCCCCCAAGTGACTTATCGTCCTCGATAAGGTTTGCCCCACCATCTCGAACGGCACAGGAGTGTCTCTGATATCATTTGTAGCATCTGGCCCCTCGCACCATCAATATTGTCTATTTTGCCTCCGATGGGTTGTCTATTCAGGGACTCATGGCTTTGTTTTTTGTCGCCCAGGTGGAGACGTCCCAGGAGGTCACCCATCCTAGTATTACTCCACCAGAGCATGCTTAACTATGAAGTTCTCCTCTCATCCACTAGTATTAAGTCAAGAACGCGTTGATGATTTAAGAGGCATTGGATTACTTATGAACAGGGATCTCTCTTGGCCATGGCCGATATGGGAGAACTCTACCGTTAAGCGTGTTCAGGTGGGAGTAGTACTAGGATGGGTGACCTCCTGGGAAGTCTCCACCGGGACAACCAAAATCAAAGCTGTGAGTTCCTGGATGAGCAACTCATCGGAGGCAAAGCGGATAATATTGATGGTGAGAGAGGCCGGGTGTTACAACAATAACGTGTGAAGTGTACGTTTGTTCAAGACTATTTTAACTTCAAGCGCCAACGAAACCGGGGGCATGAAGGGGCAATTTCGTTTGGCGAGGATAAATAGGCAGTGCACACATTTGCAAAAATTTGATTACCTTGTAGTTGAAAGCATCAAATTTGATTACCTTGTAATTGAAAGCATCTGGAAATTTCTTTTGATATGAACGATTACTTTGTTCATTAGTGGGAACTAGTTGATCAGGTTACTAGCTATCATTAGGAATTGCGTGATCAACAACAATTATATTTAGCAGGAATAGTGATAAAAAAAAACAGTAGTGACTTGGCAATAAGTTGTGTTGAGTTATTGCTGACAAATGCCACTCATCAACAATGTCTATGTTACGACCAAAGGAGTTCTCGTTGTTTAAGATAACCAAATAACTTTCAAATTGTTTTAAGCGTTAACTAACACATTTATTTACGAAGTATTGTTTCTTTCAACTAAATTTTGTGATGGTTCTCCAACTGTAAACGCAAGTCACAACCGATTTTGAATACACATTTTCATAAAAGAAAACAAATACTTATTGTTGTTTTCAATCTGAATTGCCTGATTAAGATATCTAGAGTACCATCAAAATACTTTAATATGATGGTGATCATACACAATTTAGAAATATATCATTTAGATTAGGAAACCTACAAATACTAATTATAGAATTTCCTTGTATCTTCATGAAAAAAAAAAACATGTTCTAAACCCGTCATTTTTTTGTGGATAAATGATACTTAGTTGTTTGCTAGAAAATCAGGTTTTGTTACTTCATTCCACTGACAACATATACATATATGTTCTCATCAATAGACAAAGTTAGTGCTTTTGGTTGGAGAAAAAAAGTGTCTGGTTTTTTCTTTTCTTTTTCTTGAAGTAAATTGTGTTCTATATTTCTTTAATTGTAAAACTCAAACATTAAATCTTGCAAAATAGAAAATTAAATTTTAAATGTCTTCTAGAAACGAGGAAACTTTTAACATTAGAAAGAGTTGTTGGCGCAGTAGATTAATAGGATTAGGATGTCATGTTATTACTCCTAAAATATAATAAGCAATTTATTCAGATTCGATCTTGTAATTTAGATTCGATTGTGATAATCTTTAACTATCTGCTATGGGGTAAGGAGTTATGTGGGTACCATTTAGAGGGTGGGCAACCCGGTTGCTGACCTCCTTCGTTTGTATAGAATTTTACTAGTTTTCTACCCCCCAACAACTCATCTCGAGTTTGGTGTACCGTTAGTGTGTTTTTTCTTCGGTGGCAATTAACATACGCGCATGGCTCCTACGAAAGGGGGTCGGAACGTTAAGTCAGTGGGCCCTGTGAGGGCTCTGCTAGTGGTTTAAGGACCTGCCCTTTCAAATTTTTCCACGAATGTAAAGATGGCAAACCGGGGTCTGTGGGTTTTTTCCGCCTACTTGAACACATGCAAAGCACACACCTCAAGACAGAAAACCGAAAGCTATCTTTGAAGGAGGCTATCTCCAAGGACTTGGACCTTTTTTTGGATGTTGCGGAAGTTCTTAGGGAAGGGGATAAATGGTTTTGTGGAAAGTGCATGGTGATGCATGCACTCAGTAGGGGATGCAAGCATGATAATGAGGTCGTGTCGTTTGCCATGATCTCGGGGGATGTTGAAGATTTCATTGTTGGGATCCGGAAACCAATGTCAAGTGGTGGTTGACACAAACCCACGTCACCCAGCAGGGCTCGGGGGTGATGTTAACCTACTCGAGCGTGTTTTCTCCCCTCCCTTTCAGATTGTTAAAAGCATTCCCCCCAGTTGCTGGCTGTTGTTTGCTCAGGTTCTAACAGGTGCTTTGCGCAAAGTGGTAGCGTCGCCAGGATCGGTTGATAATTAGGTCCAATTGTTTTTACTACCGCGTTGCACCTTGCGGGTGGTTAGACCATCCTCCAGACAAGAGGAAGGTCAGGGAACAGGAAATCTCTACAGTGTAGTAACATCTTACACGCGCTTACAATTTGGAAAGATGGGTCTGGGTTTGATGATTTGGTCTCTTCCCTATTGGATAGCGTGGGAAGAGACGGGGGCTTCAAGGGAGAATGCAGGAGAGAGGAAGACAAAGAAAGGAACCCTAATATTAAGCAATGTCTTCGGAAAGTCAGGGATGAACATTTCACAGCTGCGGTTAAGGTCCTATGCTCTAGTGGAGTTGCCCCTCTAGGTGATCGACATTGAAAGCTCTTATTGATAAACACCCAGTGGTGCCGCCCCCGTCCTTGCCTTCCAACCCTTTGGCCCAACCCACTCTTGTTGTTGATGGGGAGTGTGTACTCAAATGTATTCGATCCTTTCCTAAAGGGACGTCATGTGGCAGAGACGGGATACGGGCCCAACACCTGTAGATGCTATTGGTGGCGAGGGCTCGGTGACTTCCTTAGGTTTGCTTACGAGCATTACTGAAGTTGTTAACTTATGGCTTGGAGGATCCTGCCCTAAGGTGCTTGCTGAGTTTGTTGCCTCAGCCCCCTCACCCCCTATTGAAGCCCGATAAAGGAATTCGACCTATTACTATGGGGGATATTTGGCAAAGGTTGGTTTCAAAGGTGGCGATGAAGAAGGTCGGGAAAGAAATGACCCAGTACTTGGGTGGACTATCAATTTGGGGTTGGGTGCCAAATGGGGCAGAGGCGGTGCTTCACAGTGCAAACAGGTTTCTCAACTCATTTCATGCAGATGGTTCCTTAGCCTTGCTTACTGTGGATTTCTCCAATGCTTTCAACAAGGTCGACCGCACAGCTTTTCTACACGAGGTTCATCAGCGTAGCCCGTCAATCTATCGGTGGGTCCAATTTCTTTACACCCAGCCTGCTAGGTTGTATGTTGGTAACGAGTGTATTGGGCTACAGGAGATCCCTTGGGGGCCTTTCTCTTTGCCCTTGCCTTACATCCTCTTATTCTCGGGTTCAGGACCGTTGTAAACTCCCGTTTCATGCTTGGTACTTGGATGATGGGATGATTATCGGCAACGCCTCTGAGGTTGCTAAGGCCTTAGACATCATCAACGAGGAGGGGCCATCTCTAGGGCTTTATCTCAACATTAAGAAAACAGAGGTTTTTTGGCCGAAATGCGACGGGCGGAAAGTTCAAGATGGGCTTTTCCCGAGAGGGATCGGTAGACCAGAGAAGGGGATTAAGCTCCTTGGTGGAGCTGTTAGTCGGGATCCTAGCTTTATTGAGGAGTTGGCAGGCGGCGAGACTCGGGGGCAGGTTGACCTCATGAAACTCTTACCCTGCCTGAGAGATCCCCATGTGAACTCCTTCTGCTAAGGTCGTGCATGGGGGTCGCTAAGTTACTTTTTGGGTTGCGGACTTGTCAACCGCATTTTATGGAGGATGTGGTATCTTGGTTCGATGATGGCCTTAGAAAGGCTATAGAAGACATAGTAGTGGGTGGCGGCCCCTTCTTTGATGACCTCCAGTGGCGTCTTGGCATCTTTGCCAATGCGTCTAAGTGGTTTGGGCCTCTTCTCAGCTCGAGATGTTGGGGCTTATGCCTTTGTGGCGTCTAGAGCTCAGTCTTGGGAACTACAGGATCATATCCTTCGAAACTGTGAGGTCGTCGGGCTTGACCCTGACTATCAGCAGGCGCTTGAACGCTTAAATGTCTCTCTCCCAGACTTGGATATTGGAGGTTTCTCTAATAAGGACACCGCCCCCTCGAAGCCACAAAAAACTTTGGCGAATGCTCTGTTTAGCAAAATCGCTCAAAGCCTGGGAGAAGCTTTTGATTTGTCATCCCGCCAGAAGGGGTGTTTGAGTGCCTGAAAGTCCCCATGCTCAGGAATTTTGACCGTTATACCAATTGAGGGGTTGGGACAATGTATGTCTGCAGTAGAATATAGAGCCATTCTCAAATACCGGTTGATGATCCCTATGTACCCGAAGATGAAACTTGCCCGATATGTCGTAAAGCTTGTATGGATAAATACGGGGAGCATGCAGTTCACTGTAAAGAGCTCCCTGGGTTCAAATATCAGCACGACTGAGTGCGTGATGCTTTATGGGACATCTTAAGAAGAGCTTGGATTTCGGCTAAGAAAGAGGCCCCTGTGAATTTCCTCACGGACCCTATGGAAGGGAGATCTACTCTGCGACCAGCGGATCTGCTCGTCTTTGGCTGGGCTGGGGGAAACATGCTTGTGTAGACCTCACGGGGGTTTCCCCTTTGGTTGGTTTAAGGGAAAACGGGTTTGTAGCTGGACAAGCGGCAAGAAAGGCAGAATCAAAGAAAGTGGATAAGTACGCTAAAGCTTGCGCAAAGAACAAGCATGTCTTTGTCCCTTTTGCCTTTGATACTTTTGGCTCCCTAGCCCCAAAAGCTATCCACTTCTTGACGAGGGTTCAACGGGTCGTCTACAGCAATTGTTCAACCCCAAGGGGGTAAGGGTTTGTATTTGGAAGGTTAGGGTTTGCAATTCAGAAAGGATTGGCGGTTCAGCTTGTTGCCCGGCTACCTTCTGTTTTGATGTAACTTTGCAAGTTTTCTGGCTTATATATGAATTATATTTATTGCTTTAGAAGTACAAGATGTATATTTGATGATAGTTCGCTCTATCAATTATTTTTCCTCTCTTCTTTTCATGATGTAAAAATTCATGACGTCAACCATGTATACTCAGCGTCATCGTCCATACTTTTTAATTTAAATAAGGTTACTTTACATGTTGATGTTGAATAAAGTTTTATTAGTATCATCTAATTAGTAATAACTATCCATCTCACACTCCAACTGATGACGGAAACATCGAAGCCCGGACGAACGAGATTGCTCGAGTCATCATAACACTAGAATGTAACAATAATTAAAGATAACAAAATTTCATTTCATTACTAAGTTTTCAAGTACATTGGTTGAAATAAAATACAACATCGAAGTTCAAAATACAACTAAAAGGAACGGTTTACATCATAAGTCTAAATTATGGGTGAGTTTCTAGAACCATCCTACTAGATCTCCTTGATTATCATCATCCTTAACCTGCAATCATGTTAAAGTATAGTTCAACACACAAGACATTGGCGAGTATACAAGTTTTGTTTAATAACATATAATTAATGTTTAACAAATCCTTATGCATATATGTTAACTTGAAACTAACATGGCAAAACTATCATGCAGTTATACATGTCAACCAAAGTTTACCGCTAGCGTAATCTAATCATAGTAATGACTAGACCGTTTTGTTTACTTAATATGGCCTCATGTTTACTGGCGGTGCGTTACTCCTAGTGCTATACATGTTAAGGGAGGCTTGATCAAAGTTAATGACGAGGTATAAGCATAGCAAGTATAAGCACGTATGAATCTAAGTTTAACATAATATGCATGTATTTAAGGATTGTTTGTGATTTAAGCATAAGTATGTTTGTGTGATTTGGATAAAGTAGAAGTATTGCACCCTAAGTGTTAAAAGTAAAACGGGTTAAGTATACTCACGGTTTTGCAAAGCTTCCAAAGAAGATGCTGCGAGTTGTTGAGGTTGAAGGTTGGGAGTTACCCTACATGAGAGGAACGGAGATGGATGAGTATTCTGAGTTGGGTAGAGGGTTGGATTTGGAAACAAAATGTATAGAAAGTATACTTGGGAAAATCAAACGTCGCGTAACACTACTACTCACTTCGTGCGAAGTGCCTTTATTCACTTCGTGCGAAGTGGCAGTCCACTTCGTACGAAGCTACTGCTTAGTGATTTAGCTTGTTTAATGTCCGTTCAGACAGTAAATTCAATAAACGAGAGTTTAGGTACGAGACAGAAACAGTCCAGATTCATAACGGTTAACTATAGTTCAGTTAATGTTCGAATTTGGTCAGAAAGTCAAATATAAGCATACATATTATTATTTGGATTATATAGTTCATCAAGTTTGTCATAAAGTCAAGTATGGGGGTGCGAACACCTTATTATATGATTCACCAAAGCACAAAGTTGCAATAACCCGGTTGTTCATGAATGTACAGAAAGTAAAATGCAAAAATGTTCAAGTGAGGTGTGAAACTTAATTCGGGTAGTCCAAAGCTCCTAACGTTCAAGTAGCTAGAACACTAATCCAGCCCGATGAGGATGATGAACTAGGTTAGCTTACAACACTTGGTATAAAAGAAAAGAAGTAAAAGCAGAAGAAAAGTTATGAAATTGCAGAGTGTTAGTGAGTTAAACTCACTTAGAAGAATCTGAGATGATTTTGCCGAAAATCAAGAAATTTGAGAGTGAGCGTATACGGAAGATTGGAAGTGGTGAAGTACGTCTGTATTTATAGAAAAGAAAAACAGTTGTCAGCTTCACATTGTGCGAAGTGGGTTCAACTCGCACGAGTGGGTTGGTTTTGAGCTGTTTTTACGTATTTTAGCTGGTTTTCGAGGATTTTAAGCATATGAGAGTAATGTATAAGTATAATTGCACATAAAACTGAGTATTCAAGTAACCCAAGTATGAATTTCTTGCATGCAATCACGTATTCAAGTGTATAACGTATATTTTATGTATGTAACATGTGTAAGTATCAAGTAAGTTTCCATTATGATCATAATCTCAAAGTACAAGGGTTGAAAATGAAAAAAAACGAATACGTTACAAGTTTCCAAAAATACAAATATGATAACACTTCCTAAATAAGAAAGTACAAGAATACGAGAAGTTACAAAATATTAATAAACAACATACAATGTTTTGAAGAAAGTTAGGCTTTATTATGTTATGCAAGAGACTAAGAGAAAATTATGTTTAAAATGAACATTAAATTTTGTTTCATCAAGAAAAATGAATGATATTTTTGTCACCAATATATCTATGTACTAAAACACAAAAGTACAAAAGGAAAAATTAGTACTACACATATTATTAATTATATGTAAATGTAGGAAAGTCTATTTGGTAGAAACATTTATCTTTTAACGGATGGGTCGCAGTTCAAACCTGGACAAAGAGAGTATTTAAGAATTATTGGTGTAAAATAAAATCGAAGTAAGATTTATAATTTGAAATATATGCTACTAACTTGTGGAAGATTATCGCATAAATTAATTTTTTTTATTTTTATTAATCATCAACTAATAAATATATGAAGTTAAATACACCCCCAAATAAAATTAACGACATCAGCAAAGGTCGAACAAAGCAGAGATCCAAGAGCTTTTAAGGCCATTCGTAATGGTTAACGTTCGCTAAAAGGTATTTTCGCCACATCAATGTTATAGCGTCCGTTAAAAATGTGTAATAGTTAATTCTCTCATTCCATTATTACCTTCCAATTTTGTTTTTCTCACTCTGTATTATAGTAGAAATGCACCACCTTCTTCACGCCCCTATAAACCCAAAGGATGATGTTGAGGGCATTATCAATCCACTTCATACCTCCTATAATGCCCATTACTCATGGTATAAGAAGGAAACTATAGGAACAAAGAAAAGCTACAACACCAGCAAGTCTCTAAAAGTTGGTTGGCATGAGATAAGAAGGAAACCTACAAAGAAGGAAAGAAGTGGGACTCAGAAGGAAGGAAGAAAGATTAAGAAACACAATAACCCTTTTGTGCTAAAACTTCTAGAGAACTGTTTCAGCAATCGGTTGTGGAGATTGCATGAATCGCCGTTGAGAGATTTCCATTGTATCTCTGAGATAACCATGTTTTTTACTTAATTGGGGAGAGATTTATAAGGTTGCTTTAAACGTCGATAGCAGTAGTGGACCCAAAAATTATTTGCTATGGGTGTGGATTAGGGGTTTTCAGAATTCGTTTCGAATTCGAAATTCGTTTTTATTCGATTCTATTAGCAAGAATTCGTTTCGATTAAAAACATTCGAATTCGAGTCGAGTCAAGTAAATCGCATACGAATTTATAATTTCAAATTCGATTCGAAATTCGAATAAAATTATACATTTTTCTTTATACTACAATTTATTTCAATTTTTATCCAAGTATTAAAATTACTCGTTGCCAAACCCACTACATGACCCATAACTAAAACTCAAGTAACAATCTATCAATAGATTTCTAACCCTAAAAATATTAACTTGTAATGTAGAGTGGTTATTCATCTCGACTTCTCATTTGGATATACGTGCTTCATAACTGCTTTAAAATTTATGTTTCATTTTGATAGTTTTTTACATGTTTTTAAAGAACTGAATTTATTCGAATTCGAATTTTTAATCGTATACGAATTGGGTTTTTTATTCGAATACGAATTCGAATCGAATTGCGGTAAGTTTTAATCAAATCCGAATCGAATACGAATTCAAGGGAAAATATAAATTATTCGAATAATTCGAAAATTCGATATTAATTCAATGAATACTTGTAGTGTGGATGAGGGGTTCAAACATTTTTCAAGAGGTGCGAACAGGTATTTTGCCTAAAAAATACACTAACTTTTTTTTTCAAATGGTGCGCCAGCCCACCCACAACATCAAGTAGGTTGGCCCCTGGTCGACAACAAATACAGATGACGGTAACGTGTCTTTGTTTGAAGTTGGCTATTCTGGTCCATCATGGGAAAGAATTTTAAAACAAAGGTCAGTGTGCATCAGGATGGTGGATGAGAATGGAGTAACATGGCGTTGGCATAGAGAGCGTAATGATGGTCTTAAGGCTCATGACCACACTCTATAGCCTAGGGGGTGCAGCACATCATCCATCATCTTAGATGACAATCCATAAACCATCTCATACCCCCTATACCCCTTAGCCTAAAAAATACTTCGATAGTTTTAAATACGATTTATAAACAAGTTAAAACTTAATTTTGGTCAAACATGATTAAATATAATCATATTCTTTCTTTCCTTTCTTTTTTATGGCAAATGATATGTTAAACGGGTTACTGGCGAAACTCATCACATCAGGATACATCTTCAAACCAGGGAAAACCCTCACCTATGGCCGAAGCCCATGAACACTCGCCCGAAGACGCGACATGAGTGTAGTGAAGTAAAACCTACGCAGTTCAAGGATCGAACTAGCGATCACCGCCTACACACCAAAACTAAATGTAAAAGAAGGAATGAAAACTGGATCACTTAAAACACTAGATCTTTTACTTACCATTTCATTACCAACTCATTGGGTAATCATATTCTAATTCTTGTTATGGTTACTTTTTAGAAAAAAAAAGACTTTAAATATATAACTTTTCAAAGTTCAGATCGATTGTTGTATGATGCATGTTATTGCATGCAAAGAGAATGTCTGATATCAATATGTGTTTCATTGACTCCACACTGCATGGTCAAACAAACAACCAACCAACCAATCCCTTAATTACCTTCACCCACTATAAATACTACATATGAACCCTCTTTCCTTATCATTCATTCAACTCCCACACAACAACAAACATGGTCTTGCCTTTAGGCTTTCTTGAGCTCATCCTCGCAGCTACATGCTACATCTCTTTCTCTTTGTTCCGTCAACGACACGCAAAAGTTTACGAGTGGCCGCTTCTTGGGATGCTTCCGTCCCTGGTTCGCGAGGTCGGGGAATTCATGAACGCTGCGAAGAGCTTCTTCGGGCAACCGGTGGCACCTTCTTGTTCAAAGGTCCATGGTTCATCCATATGGACATGTTGGTCACTGTTGACCCATCTTATGTCCACCACATCATGAGCTCCAAGTACTTCAATTTCCCGAAAGGCAACGAATTTCGGGAAATATTTGAAGTCCTTGGAGACGGGATCTTCAATTCTGATTATGATTTGTGGCGTAGACATCGAAAGATTACGCATGCTTTGATTAATAATCCAAGGTTTGTAAGGTTCTTAGCCAGGATGAACTATGAAAAACTGGCTAGAGGTTTGATTCCGGTTCTTAACCATGTGGCCTCAAAAGGGGTGGTTGTGGATATGCAAGATGTGTTCCAAAGGCTTACTTTCGACACAACTTGTATGTTCGTAACAGGATACGACCCCGGATGTCTATCACTCGATTTTAAACATGTGCCATTCTCACAAGCCTTGGATGAGGCCGAAGAAGCCATTTTTGCGGTCATGTTGTTCCGAAAAGCGTGTGGAAACTACAAAGGTGGCTAGGGTTTGGGAATGAAAAGAAATTGAAACACGCATGGGACACATTAGACGATATGATCGGGGTCTTATCGCAAGAAAACGAAAAGATATGATGGACGGGATAGTATCCGAGGACAATGCCAAGGGGGTGGACATGTTGAAGTCCTTGATGACAGATCAGCCATATAGCGAAGAGTTCAAACAAGAAATAAGTTTTTAAGAGACACTATCTTGAACTTAATGATTCTGGGAGGGACACAACAAGCTCGTCACTAACATGGTTTCTGTGGCTCGTTGTGACCCACCCGGGCGTTAGAGAAAAAGATTAGAGATGAAATAAATGCGGTTATTCCCGAGTCTCAACTCGGGAAACCACGAATTTTTGAAGCCAAAGAATCGAACAAATTGGTTTATTTACATGCTGCATTTTGTGACGCGTTAAGACTCTACCCACCTGTCCCGTTCCAACATAAGGCTCCGATTAAACCTGATATTCTTCCTAGTGGCCATGGAGTTGATCCAAATATGAAGGTAACATTTATTTCTTGTGATACACATAGCACTAAATTCATTAAACTAATATTACTATGAAATATTTCTTTCAGCATATAAATACAATAATTATTTCTTGATTGTAAATAATTATCATTTAACTAAACCACTGAATTATTGAACCAAAAATTACAAAAATTGGTTATCATATCATATTTTGTAAACTCTTACATTAAATAAGTCGTTAATAATTCCCATGGTTATAATAGAATGGTTACAATTATCTGTGATAAATGTTTTCATATAGAATGACTTTTTATAACTATTTATTTACAAATTAACCTAAAATTGGATAACGTTCAAAATATGTAATTTACAAAATTTCACCAACATTTTTAATTCAGTTGCGTTGTTTATATTTTTTTTGCTGTATTATACCAAAAATTATATCGCAAGTAACCTATTCATCGTTTCGGTTATATTTTTTATTTGACGTGCAAGATTTTGTAAACTTGCAAGCGAACATAGTGTTTTTATTTTGAATTTGTTCTTTAATATTAAATCCCAGATTATGTTTTCGTTGTACGCGATGGGAAGAATGGAAAAGATTTGGGGCGAAGATAGTTGTGAATTCAAGCCAGAGAGATGGATCACCGAGAAAAATATGATAAGGCACGAGCCATCGTATGAGTTCTTGGCGTTTAATGCTGGCCCTCGGACATGCATCGGGGGACAAATCGCCTTCACTCAAATGAAAGCCATAGGTGAAACGATTCTTCACAATTACAACTTTGAAATGGTTAAAGATCATGTCGTTGCACCTAATGTTTCAATTATACTTTACATGAAACATGGTTTGAAAGTTAGGGTTACACCAAGATGGCCTTGTTTGGTTATTTAAAAAAGATTAAAATAAACGTGATGGTTTGTTTTACTTTTAAATAAAATACAAAACTAAAAATGGTGAACATCACTCGTGGTATTTTACGTCCAAACATACAATGATACAAAGTCTTACATATAATATATAGTGCTTCTTTCGTATTAGTGCAAGGACAATCATTAGTCAAACTTATAAGTTAACTAGGGTTGTATGAACCATTGCGTGAGTTATGTTATAACATATTGGATCAATTATTGTTATTAATAATCAATTTTTATTGTTATTGTTATTATGACCACATCGTCATATACCATATATGGTTCTCAGTTCCGTCTAATCATGAAAACATTGGTTAAAGCGTATAAAAAAAGATATTTCTCAGTCGGAACAATCTAATAGTTACTTTTTAGTTTAACAAAATATTTGAATATTGAATTTAAATATGGAATGGATTTGGATGATAAGTTCATTTAAGTTTGATTAATTTTTCAGTTCTTTTTCAATACTAGTGATGTTTAGCTATCTTGCAGTTTCCAATCCACTATTAATATATTGCCATTCTCTATACACGTATTCACGCGTTGGGACATTAACCACATTTATTGCCTTAATCCCCAAACTACCATATATCTAACCATATTGATGATAGTGACCAAACACAAATTGATTAATTATATATAATTAGAAATTTGATTACCAAATAAACAAAGATTGGGAGATGATGATAGCAATCATACATAATATACAGGATATAGTTGAGCATTCTAGACAATCTTATCACCATATAATGAATGTAGAACACAGTTCAACAAAGATATCCATGGACCCTTTAACCTAAATCTTAAATCATAAACAAAAAATAATTTCCGTATTATTATCTTCCAAAATGTATTACAAAGACTTAAATATAATTACCCATAACACTTATTTAAAATACAATTATTATGAATCTTTACATTTGCCCTCTTCACCATGCGTTAAGATCTTGAATCCTATGGTGCACAAAGAAACAAGGCAACACTGAGTCAGTTGTCGCGTAGACAGAAAAAACGTTATTTCTAAACGGCTGTAAACTTTTATTGTTTGGACTTCAGATTATCGAACTAGTTATTGTGAAACAGCGTTATAAAGTGATTCGGATAATGGATAAATCGGTTCTTTATATAAGAAAAATATATTCAAAGGGAAACATTCAATTTATATAAGTGTGAGCTCGAGTTTACGAATAAACCACAGACTAAGCATTAAAACAATATTGTCTAAAACTTGGAAGAACGTATAAAAGTTTCATGAAACAGTCTAACATAACAAAATTTATCTAACTAAACCTATATCAATTTATTTTTCTAGATTCAGTATTTTCAAGTGCAATTCAGGATAACCATATAATGAAACATGAACCATGCTTGAGAATTACGATTGTCTATGATCAAATCAGAGTTGAAAATTAGAATTTAAATAATCATATGTCATAATCAGATGTCATAAATTGATAACAACGTAACACCTTCTAGTTGATATAATTGGCAACTTAAATGATCTGAAATTTTAAGTATAAAAATCGGATAACTATTAATTGAAATCACACACACAATGACCCAAAGTGGGCTTTATTTCCCTTTGGTGTGAAAAAACTTCTTTTGTTAGGAAGCTTGTGTGGTTGGGTTGGGTCGGGTTGAGGCTAAGATTGATGAATAGGCAGTAACCACCAATGTTCGTCTTTTCTTATGAGCATTATATTCCTTCTCACCTTGTGGAGACCAAATTAAATCTCTTTCTTGTTTTTAATAGAAAGTTTTTCAGCAAACGTGACCAGGAAACCTTCGTAAAAATAAATAGATTAAAGAGTAATTGGGTTTTTGGTTCTTGTGGTTTAGTAGTTATTGTTATTATTTACAAAATCCAAATATTTTACGTTTTTCATACCAAAGTTTTTATTTTGTTGCAGTTTTAGTCCATCACACTAACTCCATCCAACTTATAGTTAAATCTATAAGGACCAAAATCGCAATTTACTCTAAAAAAATATAACATTATACAATGTATCCTTAATAATATAATTATTATTTAAAATGCCAAAGTGAAGAAATCCTTTTCTCCAAAACTATGTACGTGGTAGTTATTTTTGTTAATTTAGTTGAAAGCTTAACACGTGATATTCATCAATAACAAACTTTTCACCGAGCTACGTATCTAATTTGTACACAAGCTCACATGTGATTGAAAATGATAGAGATCGGGGGTTGCAAATAATTTTGTGTTGCGTTCTTGATTGAACAATTGAACAAATGGTTAATGCCTAATGACCGGCCTCTCTTACATAGACTCCAACCTTAGTCTAAAGTTTTGATCGCTAAAATTGATTTACATATCTAGGGATATTGTTGGATATGTATTTGGTGAGTGTTTAATTCATAAAATCATGTTTTCTCTAAATTTGTATATGTGCTATTATGTATCAAATCAATCAAAGAAGTTAAAATTAAAGAAACTTCAATAGTTATACTAGTGAAACAGACTTCCATCAACAAAACCATAAAGGCCTTCGTCCCTCATTAATTGTGGTTCACTAATGGGTAACACAAAACCACTAAAAGTGTTCTAGTGAAGACTACTAGTATCTTTTTTTCAAAATCACAACAAATCTTTAAGGTTTTTGCAAGAACAGACATGTTATGCAACAACATAAGAATACATATTTTTTATATTTCCTTTGTTGATCTCTCAAAGATCATTGACGGTATTCATGGAGGCTCAACCGGATAAAAATGTTTATGTGCTAGTTCACTAAAATGTTTTAATTAGTAAAAAAACTTTTTATATAATTAAATAAGTTGCATAGGTACCAAACATATTAAATTATAATAAATTATAAGTATAAAATATCTTGAATTTACCTAAAGTCCTAAATGGAGTGTTCGACGAATGTTAAGACTAAGACTTACTTAAACTTCAAACTTCAAGACAAATATGTAGTTTGTTTGTAAAGAAAAATAGAACCTTTGGTATTAAAATTGCAACATAAACTATAAGTTGGATGAAGTTTGTGTGGTCGATCAAAAGCGCAATAAAATAGAAATCTTGGTATTAAAATTGCAAAACATTTAGATTTTGTAAATAATAGCAATAACTACTAAACCATAGAGACAAAAACCGCAATTTACTCTAGATTAAAACTATGTATTTACATAAATACGAAAAGGAGTAAGTTACAATACATATTGCAACTAAAATAAATAAAAAATGAAGAAATAAGATGAGACAAAAAGGTATTTGGTAAAGAATTCTAATTCAAGTGAGTCTCTTAAAATAGATTAGCGGTCTCTCTAGAGAATTCGTTTACTACCCAGGTGATGTACACAAAGTGGTTTAAATAATACTAGCTAAATTAGTCCTAATCTAGACATTCTAAGTTTAAAATTTATAAACTAAGACTCTCTAAATCTATACCACACAATCGGCAAATGTATACAGCCTAATAAGTCTGAGTATCGAACCCACGAGACTCTAATGAAAACATATACTAGACTCGATTACTTATCTAAACTGACTCGACTTAATTGTTTGTATGTTTTGAGCGGGTTTCTAACAATCTAGATGCAACTAATTAAAGATTAACTAAAACTGACTAAGACACGAACTAAACTGGATATTGAAACAACTCTCTTTTTCTTATATATATATATATATATATATATATATATATATAATATATATATATATATATATTATAATATTAATTTTGAAGAAGTTCAAAATAGTTGAGTATTTAAAAGTATTCACAAAAATACTTAACATCATTACATATCATTAATACATAAACTAGGCGAACTAAAACGGAAGCATGAGATTCGAAATGCTCGATTCCTTATCATGGCTTGATCTTCTTCACTTTACTTGAGAATTTTCTTTAGGCTGAAAATTTTATAGATTATTAGTAATATAATTCAATAAAGAAAATATACCATAACTATTTAATCAAATAACATATTTAAAATTTTCAAAATTTGAGAGTGGCGTCGGCGACGACTGAAAGATCCGTCAACGACGCCGTGTGTAAACTTGCGTCTGTTTCAAACCATCGTAGACAGTAGCATAGGGCGTCAGCACTATGGTGGTGCATCGGCGACGGCCTGTTATGCCGTAGACGACGACACCTTCTGCATTAAGTTTACTGCAGATTTGATTTATTGTCGTTCGACCCATTTTTGACCTCCGTACATAAGCGTATGACTCGAAACTTGCTAAACTTTGTCCGAGTAACAATATTCCTTATTTCCATTACCTCGATATTATCTTTTTGAGTATTTTCATCACTCTAATTCTAGTTTTATAAACTTCTTTATTTTGACCCGTTCGTAAAGTTTATTAACAAACAGCTTGATATATCTATTATTTATCACAATTTATCAGTTATATTTATAGTCTTGTTCTTTGGAACAGTTACTTATAATTTATGCATCTATTCCTCGACTCTTTTATGCATATAAACTCTTCTATTTCCGATTTTACCCTTTTATCACATTTTAACCAAAACGAGCATACATGTATCCCTTCCGGTACACGTTTAAGCTCCACTTAACCAGTTTGGTTGCATTAGCGAAATCCATCGCTTAACCCAACCAAACCTTTATTCATCTTTCTATTTTGACCTGTTTGGTTCTTTAACGAAATCCATCGCTTAACCCAACCAAACCCTTATTCATCTTTCTATTTTGACCTGTTTGGTTCTTTAACGAAATGTCACACCCCGACCCGCAGCGGAATAAGAGTCGGGGCATAATTGGGTTATCACCAAAGCTCATGACATTTACTAATATGTTTCATATTTAATAAAGTCAAAGTTACATTTCCAAATATCCAAACATGTTCATTCAATACAAAGAAAATAAACCAAACATAACAATCCCAACTCTAAATCGTTTTATTCTTCTAGTCCAAGTCCTATGTGTTCCTAGCTGCTGCTGGTTCACCTGTATCATGTGTAAAATGGGGGTTTTTGGGTCAACATAAGTTGGCGAGTGAACCTTATTAGATAAACATTTATTAATGAATTACTTGTTAGTTTATCAATGAAAAATTGTGCATAATCATAGATGAGCAAATGTAAATAATCAAGCAATGGCAAATAGCAGTCACAACTATAACATACAATAACACATGACAGCATACATGAACATATCAACATCATACTGTAAATAACATAAATGAAACTGTGCGATCAAGGCTCAATCAAACGGAGCCGATCGTATTGCATGTACTGAAAATGAAAATGTCTGTGCGATCAAGGCTCAATCAAACGAAGCCGATCGTATGTGGGCACGCCAGATTCAACCTCATAATGAAATGGGGAACATGCTCAACGCTCATAATGTAATGGGGAGCGGCGGCCTATGAAATTGCATGTACTGAAAATAATAAACTTGCATCTAACAATAACTACACAACAGAAACAAACTGAATACACTAGTTCATGATATGATGTATGCACAATGGTTTAAGTATAATATATATATCAAGACACATGATACACCCCAAAACGTGATTAAAACGGGGAATTTGTAAAGATTCACACACCTTGGGTGCGTTGGATTGGAGATGGTGATATGCGCACGAATTAGATGAGCGGAACAACGAGGATTACTAACCTAAATAATAACGGAAAAATATATTAAATGAGTGGATTTTATTAAGGATTTTAATGAAATTTTTAGATATATTTTTGTGAGTTTAAGGCTATTTTCTATCTTTAAAAATGTTATTTTTTAGTATTTTTAATTAATTTTTAAATTAAATTAAATAAATAAAAATATAAAAAAATTGTTTATTTTGCGTTGACCGTTGACCGTTGACCTGTTGACTTGTTGACCGGTTCGGTCAGGAACATGGTTTGCGCTGGGTGAGGCTCGAACCCGAGACCTCCCGTACGCGTGCACGCAGCTCTACCAACTGAGCTACGTGTCTAACCCGAAATAATCTTGTTTTTAATTATATTTATACACTTATTCAGTTTAACCGAAATTCTTTTAATTTCAAAAACATTCTAATTCAACGGACCGTTGCTAGTGACGGGTTTCGAACGCGCGACGTATGGTTTATGTTGCACACGGTCCACCGCGGGACTGTGTGTCTAACCTGGTTATTATCTCGGTTTTTATTATACTTAACAACTAACTGAGTTATCCCGGTTTAGTTTTTTAAACAAAAAGGCATTTTATTATATAAGGAGTGCGTATAGCAGGAATCGAACTCGGGACGTGCGTTTGTATTTTGCACACAGTCCACCGCTGGACTGTGTGTCTAACCCGTTCATTTTACTAGTTTTAAATATACTTATAACTTAGTTAGCTTCGTCTTCTTCATTCAAATTACAGTCGACTGATTTACTAACTCGTTCCTTGTGTTTACGATTTACAGACATTATTAAAGCTTAAATGAAAAGGCAGAGACGGTAATTAGAGGTGAACATACCGATGAACGGTTTATTTCAGATTTCCGGCGATGTGTCGGTTCCTGTTTTTATGCTCTTCAACTGAACAAGATAATTAACTATTTTGATTAGTCGAATGTGGAATTGAAGTGATAAACAAACGTTAACGATGTGTTTGAAGACCCTTACCGTTTCACAGACGGAATAAGAAATTTTCAGGGGAGTTCCGGCGAACTGGAATTAGTTGAATACAGCGCCTGAATTCGATTTCAATTGAGAGGTTTAAGTTAGAAATAGTTTAATAATTGTTGAACTGCAATAATATTGAGAGAATTACCGTTTGAGGATGAATACGGTTTTCCGGCGGGATTTGCAGAAAATTCCGGCGAACTGATTTAAGCGTTCTGATGGTCTGAAAATGTGACGAAAATGAAATGGAGTATGGTTATGACGTTTCTGAGTCGCGAGAGTGATCTTGGGTTGAAGTATTCAGGATTTGATTGCTTTTCGGTTATGAAGACCGATAATGATGAGACTTGATGCTCAATCAATTCTGAATTGATTAAAGACATCGGTTATGAACGTGAATACGCGAGAAATCAAACGATTTGACGATTGCTTTGCCGTTTTCCGTTTCTCAGTTGGCGGAACCGGTTTAACCTAGTTTGTATATAAATCTCATTTGTTTCCTAGAGATAACAGAAAACACAAAGTGGCGGAGTGGTGATGTGAGTGTGTGTTAAGGCGTTGGAGTGTGTCTTGGCTGACCCGGGTTCGAGTCCCGGCAGCAACATAATTTTTTTATTTATTTTATTTTAACTTTTTATCAAATATAATTTTTATAGTTTAGTCTATTTATTAATTATGTATCGTTTTATATATAAATAATCATAAACATTCAATGTAACTTTTATAACTCGATATTCGATTAGAAAACGGAGCGGGTTTTGAAAACCCGATTTTTACAAATGTTACAGTATCCCCTACTTTTAGGAATTTCGTCCCGAAATTTAAGTAGTTGAAGTAGTAGGAAAAAGATGCGGGTATTTTTCACGCATTGAGTCTTCACGTTCCCAAGTAAACTCAGGTCCCCGTTTCGACACCCAGCGTACCCTAACAATTGGAATGCGACTTCGTCGAAGACGTTTCTCCCCGTAGTCCATGATCTCCACTGGTCTTTCAATAAAATGCATAGATTCATCAATCTGAATATCTTCCAGCGGAATATGGAGATTCTCAACAGCGAGGCACTTCTTCAAGTTCGACACGTGGAATGTGGGATGAATCCTGTTGAGTTCTTCTGGTAGGTCAAGCTTGTATGCTACAGGACCTACTCTTTCGAGTATCTTGAAAGGTCCTACGTAACGAGGTGCTAGCTTCCCCTTTTGACCAAAACGAACTACTCCCTTCCACGGTGATACTTTTAAAAGCACATGATCACCAATGTTAAACTCTAAGGGCTTCCGTCGTTTATCTGCATAACTCTTTTGACGACTTTGAGCCGCTAGAAGATTGTTTCGAATTTGATGGATCTTGTCTGTGGTTTCTTGGATCAATTCTGGACCAGTAACTTGTGCTTCCCCAATTTCGTGCCAACATACAGGAGATCGGCACTTACGACCATATAAGGCTTCAAAAGGTGCCATGCCGATGCTCGAATTATAGCTGTTGTTGTACGAAAATTCTACTAATGGTAGGTGGGCGTCCCAATTTCCCTTGAAGTCTATGACACATGCTCTAAGTATATCTTCAAGAGTTTGAATGGTGCGCTCAGACTGTCCATCAGTTTGAGGATGATAGGCGGTACTGAGATCTAATCGTGTGCCCATAGCGGATTGTACTGCTTGCCATGTTCGTGAGGTGAAACGACCATCACGATCAGAAATAATACTTAACGGTACCCCATGTCGGCTTACGATTTCGTTGATATAAATACGTGCAAGCTTTTCGTTCTTGAAATCTTCACGGATAGGAATAAAATGAGCTGATTTTGTAAGTCGGTCTATAATTACCCATATTGTGTCATACCCACCAGAAGTGCGAGGTAACCCGGTAATGAAATCCATGGTTATATTTTCCCACTTCCATACAGGTATTTCCGGTTGGACTAGAAGTCCTGAGGGTCTTTGGTGTTCAGCCTTCACCTTGGAACATGTGAGGCACTTGGAAACAAAAACGGCAATATCCTTCTTCATTCCAGGCCACCAATAGGTGTATCGTAGGTCTTGATACATCTTATCGGCTCCTGGGTGTATAGAATATCGCGTTTTGTGAGCTTCATTCATAAGAGTTTCACGAAGATTGTTGTGGTTAGGAATCCAGATACGATCTAGGTAATACAGAATACCGTCTGATTTAGTTTCAAGTTTTCTCTCTGCTCCATAGGACATCTCCTTTCGTACATCTTCTTCTGTTATTGAAACTTGTTGGGCTTCTCGAATTTGATCTTTAATGTCGGTTATAATTTGCGAACATAGAAGATGAATGGAGTTCGCATAACCCTTTCGACTAAGTGCATCAGCCACCACATTTGCTTTACCAGGGTGGTATCTAATTTCATAGTCGTAATCATTTAGAAGTTCGACCCATCTTCGTTGCCTCATGTTTAGCTCTTTTTGATTGAAGATATGTTGAGGACTCTTGTGGTCAGTGTATATTTCACACTTGGTACCATAGAGATAATGTCTCCATATCTTAAGAGCGAACACCACGGCTCCAAGTTCTAGGTCATGAGTGGTGTAGTTCTTTTCATGTGTCTTGAGTTGTCTCGAGGCATAAGCTATGACTTTTCCTCTTTGCATGAGAACGCAGCCTAATCCTTGCCCTGACGCGTCGCAATAGACTACAAAATCATCACAACCTTCAGGAAGAGTGAGGATTGGTGCATCACAAAGTTTTTGTTTAAGAGTTTGAAAGGCTTCTTCTTGCTTGGGTCCCCATACGAAAGGTTTTCCCTTATGAGTTAAAGCCGTGAGTGGTACAGCAATGCGAGAGAAGTTTGAAATGAACCGACGATAATAGCCAGCTAGTCCAAGAAAAGATCTTACTTCAGTTGGTGTACGTGGAGCTTGCCATTCTTGAACCGCTTTGATCTTTGAAGGGTCAACATGTATTCCCTTGTCATTGACTACATGCCCGGGGAATTGCACCTCTTTTAACCAGAATTCACATTTGGAGAACTTGGCATAAAGTTTTTCCTTTTCTAGAAGTGCAAGAACGAGTCGAAGATGACGCTCATGATCAGATTTAGATTTTGAATAAATAAGAATATCGTCGATGAAGACTATAACAAATCGATCAAGATAAGGTTTGCAGACTCTGTTCATTAGGTCCATGAAGACAGCTGGTGCGTTGGTTAATCCAAATGGCATAACCATGAATTCATAGTGGCCATAACGAGTTCGAAAAGCAGTCTTAGGGACGTCTTCATGCACTCTAAGTTGATGATAGCCAGATCGAAGATCGATTTTTGAAAAGCAGTTGGCACCTTGTAGTTGGTCAAGAAGATCATCAATGCGAGGTAAAGGATAGCGATTCTTGATTGTTAACTTGTTGAGCTCTCTGTAGTCGATGCACATACGAAACGATCCATCTTTCTTCTTTACAAAAAGGACAGGTGCACCCCAAGGCGACGAGCTAGGACGTATAAATCCCTTGTCAGTCAACTCTTGTAATTGACTGGCTAGCTCTTGCATTTCAGAGGGGGCTAACCTATAAGGAGACTTTGCAACTGGTGTAGCACCAGGTATAAGATCAATACGGAACTCGACGTCTCTAACTGGAGGAAGTCCTGAAATGTCGTCAGGAAAAACTTGCGGAAAGTCTTTTACTACAGGAATGTCTTCAAGTTTCTTCTCCATGGTTCCCTTTTTGATGATATGAGCTAAAAAACGCGACATAATTCTTACGAAGATATTTTTGAGCTTGAAGACAAGACATTAAGCTGAGCCCTTTCGACGAGGTTTCTCCAATGATTCGAAGAGTCTGACCGTTTGAAAGAGGAATACGAATAAATTTTTCACGACATACAACTTCCGCCTGATGTTGACTGAGCCAATCCATACCGATTATGATGTCAAAACTTCCCAGCTTCATCGAAATAAGGTCGACTGAGAAATCGTGGTCGTTTAAGGTGAGTGTACAGTTGCGTAAAATAGAGTCTAATGAAACTGGTTTCCCGTCCGCAACTTCTACCGTTATGGATTCCGTGAGCTTATCCCGATTTTTGTTTAAGATAGGTTCAAATTCTAAAGACACAAAACTTCTATCCGCACCAGTATCAAATAACATAGATGCATATCTACCATTTATAAGGAACGTACCGTTAACCACATTGCCGTCAGCTCTGGCCTGGTTAGCGTTGATATTGAAAGCTCTCCCTCTTGCAGGTGGGGGAGCTTGGTTTGCTTGATTCATCGGGTTGGCTTGAGCCCGAGCATGAATAATATTAACCAACCTTGGACAAGTGTTTCGGAAATGGCTTGGGTCGCCGCAATTGTAGGAAGCCCGCATTGGTTGACCCATAGGATAATTGGGTTGGTAATATGTTTGGGCTAAATGTTGGGTGGGTGGTAGTAGTAAGGGTTGTTGGGCTTGGCCCATTATTTGTTGGTGGGTTTGGGTTAAAGGTTGGTGGCGGTTCGTTCGTTGAGGCATGCGGCAAGTTTGAACAGTATGACCTGCGCGACCGCAGCCGGTGCAATATTGGCAAGGATGATCAGGGGAATGGTGATATTGGCAACGGTTACATTTTGGTAACGGGCCAGTGTAGGGTCTTCTGTATGGGGCGGGTGAAGGAGTGACTTGAGTAATGGGTGCAGCAGGAATAGGGGAGTTGGTTTGAGTAACTGCAAAATTTCTGGTGTTGCGCTTCCTCTTGTTAGCAAACTTAGAGGAAGGAATGGGGTGGTTTGAAGTTTGTCCCTCAACAGGGGCTTTCTTCTTCTCTTCTTTGAACTTCCCGTTGCGAATTCGGTTTTCGGTCAGTTCAGTTGCTAACTCCATAGCAGCTTCAAGTGTTACTGGTGAAACGCTGAGAACTGAATCTTGGATTTTCGAGGGAAGTCCTCGAATATAGTGCTCGATCAGACGATAGGTTGGGGTGAACAAATTTGGAACCATTTGGTTCAACTCCAAGAACCTCTTGTTATATGTAGTGTGATCACCCTCCTTTTGCTTTAGAGAATGAAATTCGTCCTCCAGCTTTTTAATTTCACTTCTAGGACAGAAACGCCTAGTCATGATTTACCTTAACTCCTCCCAAGTTAAGGCCATCGCATCTTCAGTTCCCCTCTTCCCTTTCTCAGTATTCCACCAAGTGAGAGCTACCCCAAATAGTCTCACGGTGGCGTATCGAACCTTGCGATCCTCAGGACAATCGCAGTTTAGAAAGGTGTTTTCCATCTCCTCGAACCAATGTAGGAGAGCAGTGACACCCTCGGTCCCTTCAAATTTAGGAGGATCACAGGACTTAAAATGTTTGTAAGAGCACTTGCTGGTAGGAGGGTTGTCGATGTTCTGGTCCTGTTGTTGGGGAGGGTTAGTAGGATTTGTAGCAAGGGCTTGTTGTACTTGGACCACAATGTCAGGCAGTATCGTGGCCATTTGTTTCGCGATCTGAGTGGCCAAACGTTCCTGAGACCTTCTTGATCTTTTACCCCTTCGTTGCTGTCTAGACGACATCTACAGGATCATAAAATGAGAAGATTGTGAGTTTATGGTGTCTTTTTAGGTGTCATTTGTCTTTAAGAAAATGAAATTAACATAAATATCAATAATGCAACTACATCCATAGGATGTCTTGGGTTCGCTCATGTTGGGCCTCAAATGTCCCCCATACCTTCACCTACATAGTCATGTGGGCCCCCATGGCTATTGGCTTGGTAGGATTCACATTAGTATTGGCAATTTAACACTCGCATCCCCCGAATGCAAACCACAAAATATGTTTATGAGATGTTTGGTTGGAACGTGTCCAGGTGTAGACACAATGACAACTCAAAGTGGGGTTAGCTCACACGACGTTTGATATAGCATGCTTTGGCCTAATAGGTACTTCGTACTCTCATCATACGAATGCCAGCCTAGACAGAACGTTCCGACTACCGGTACTGGTACCCTTCCAGTTACTACATGCCCGTCATGAGAACTCACTTTGATGAGATTTGAAAACACGAAAATCATTGTAAAAGCAATCATGATGTGGTGTGTGCTTTCATGGATGTGATATGTTATGAGTATACGATTCATGATAGGCATTATATGATAATACATACTTATGAACATGCTTGCACAATATCAAATGTAACATTTAACATAAAACATATAAACATCATGAAATTTGGCATGTAACACACAAAAATCTTATAAGTTTCTAATCGACTATAGTATAGGCTCTAAGGGTCTAATAACCTATCCTATATCCCTATAGTCACGGCTCTGATACCAATCTGTTAAAACCCGTCCCACAGCGGAATAAGAGTCGGGGCATAATTGGGTTATCACCAAAGCTCATGACATTTACTAATATGTTTCATATTTAATAAAGTCAAAGTTACATTTCCAAAGATCCAAACATGTTCATTCAATACAAAGAAAATAAACCAAACATAACAATCCCAACTCTAAATCGTTTTATTCTTCTAGTCCAAGTCCTATGTGTTCCTAGCTGCTGCTGGTTCACCTGTATCATGTGTAAAATGGGGGTTTTTGGGTCAACATAAGTTGGCGAGTGAACCTTATTAGATAAACATTTATTAATGAATTACTTGTTAGTTTATCAATGAAAAATTGTGCATAATCATAGATGAGCAAATGTAAATAATCAAGCAATGGCAAATAGCAGTCACAACTATAATATACAATAACACATGACAGCATACATGAACATATCAACATCATACTGTAAATAACATAAATGAAACTGTGCGATCAAGGCTCAATCAAACGGAGCCGATCGTATTGCATGTACTGAAAATGAAAATGTCTGTGCGATCAAGGCTCAATCAAACGGAGCCGATCGTATGTGGGCACGCCAGGTTCAACCTCATAATGAAATGGGGAACATGCTCAACGCTCATAATGTAATGGGGAGCGGCGGCCTATGAAATTGCATGTACTGAAAATAATAAACTTGCATCCAACAATAACTACACAACAGAAACAAACTGAATACACTAGTTCATGATATGATGTATGCACAATGGTTTAAGTATAATATATATATCAAGACACATGATACACCCCAAAACGTGATTAAAACGGGGAATTTGTAAAGATTCACACACCTTGGGTGCGTTGGATTGGAGATGGTGATATGCGCACGAATTAGATGAGCGGAACAACGAGGATTACTAACCTAAATAATAACGGAAAAATATATTAAATGAGTGGATTTTATTAAGGATTTTAATGAAATTTTTAGATATATTTTTGTGAGTTTAAGGCTATTTTCTATCTTTAAAAATGTTATTTTTTAGTATTTTTAATTAATTTTTAAATTAAATTAAATAAATAAAAATATAAAAAAATTGTTTATTTTGCGATGACCGTTGACCGTTGACCGTTGACCTGTTGACTTGTTGACCGGTTCGGTCAGGAACATGGTTTGCGCTGGGTGAGGCTCGAACCCGAGACCTCCCGTATGCGTGCACGCAGCTCTACCAACTGAGCTAGGTGTCTAACCCGAAATAATCTTGTTTTTAATTATATTTATACACTTATTCAGTTTAACCGAAATTCTTTTAATTTCAAAAACATTCTAATTCAACGGACCGGTACTAGTGACGGGTTTCGAACGCGCGACGTATGGTTTATGTTGCACACGGTCCACCGCTGGACTGTGTGTCTAACCTGGTTATTATCTCGGTTTTTATTATACTTAACAACTAACTGAGTTATCCCGGTTTAGTTTTTTAAACAAAAAGGCATTTTATTATATAAGGAGTGCGTATAGCAGGAATCGAACTCGGGACGTGCGTTTGTATTTTGCACACAGTCCACCGCTGGACTGTGTGTCTAACCCGTTCATTTTACTAGTTTTAAATATACTTATAACTTAGTTAGCTTCATCTTCTTCATTCAAATTACAGTCGACTGATTTACTAACTCGTTCCTTGTGTTTACGATTTACAGACATTATTAAAGCTTAAATGAAAAGGCGGAGACGGTAATTAGAGGTGAACATACCGATGAACGGTTTATTTCAGATTTCCGGCGATGTGTCGGTTCCTGTTTTTATGCTCTTCAACTGAACAAGATAATTAACTATTTTGATTAGTCGAATGTGGAATTGAAGTGATAAACAAACGTTAACGATGTGTTTGAAGACCCTTACCGTTTCACAGACGGAATAAGAAATTTTCAGGGGAGTTCCGCGAATTGGAATTAGTTGAATACAGCGCCTGAATTCGATTTTAATTGAGAGGTTTAAGTTAGAAATAGTTTAATAATTGTTGAACTGCAATAATATTGAGAGAATTACCGTTTGAGGATGAATACGGTTTTCTGGCGGGATTTGCAGAAAATTCCGGCGAACTGATTTAAGCGTTCTGATGGTCTGAAAATGTGACAAAAATGAAATGGAGTATGGTTATGACGTTTCTGAGTCGCGAGAGTGATCTTGGGTTGAAGTATTCAGGATTTGATTGCTTTTCGATTATGAAGACCGATAATGATGAGACTTGATGCTCAATCAATTCTGAATTGATTAAAGACATCGGTTCATCGGTTATGAACGTGAATACGCGAGAAATCAAACGATTTGATGATTGCTTTGCCGTTTTCCGTTTCTCAGTTGGCGGAACCGGTTTAACCTAGTCTGTATATAAATCTCATTTGTTTCCTAAAGATAATAGAAAACACAAAGTGGCGGAGTGGTGATGTGAGTGTGTGTTAAGGCGTTGGAGTATGTCTTGGCTGACCCGGGTTCGAGTCCCGGCAGCAACATAATTTTTTTATTTATTTTATTTTAACTTTTTATCAAATATAATTTTTATAGTTTAGTCTATTTATTAATTATGTATCGTTTTATATATAAATAATCATAAACATTCAATGTAACTTTTATAACTCGATATTCGATTAGAAAACGGAGCGGGTTTTGAAAACCCGATTTTTACAAATGTTACACGAAATCCATCTCTTTATTCAACCAAACCATTTTCTATTTCTCATTTTGACACGTTTGGTTAATCAACAAAATCCATCGTTTTATCTAACCGAACCATTTCTATTTCTCATTTCAATCCGTTTGGTTATTTAACGAAATCCATCGTTTTATTCAACCAAACCATTTTCTATTTCTCTCATTTTAATCTGTTTGGTTATTTAATGAAATCCATCGTTTTATTCAACCAAACCATTTTCTATTTCTCATTTTAATCCGTTTGGTTATTTACCGAAATCCATCGTTTTATTTAACCAAACCATTTCTATTTCTCTCATTTTAATCCGTTTTTCATCAAAACAATCATGTAAATTAATATGCTATCAAAGACAAGTTGCGTACCTTATAGCTTATCCTTTAACCGTGCGATTATCCCGGCTTGACTTCCCAATGTTTCACTTGCGTTGCCTAAAGTGTACAAGCCAGGCATCGTTAGAGTTTCTCGACACATGATTTTGGCATATAAATTTCCAAACGCACTACGCCTTCTTCTTATTAACGATTTTCATTTATCATTCAAAATTGGCAATTTATTCAAGCATTTTGTTGAACATCTTGAATGCATCTAATTTAGCTATTCACTTAGACTCTAGCTACTCAAAAACTTCAATTCAATAAGTTCAAGTTTTCATCATAACCCACTTAGACATGCAATTTCAACAAACTCATGTAATTTTACTCTTTGCTCTCACTTGAACAAGAGGCTTTCCATACAAGCATCAAAACCCATTTCTTTATAAAATTCATAATCACTTCAACACATGATTTCATAGCTATTTTCAGTTAAAATTATAATTCTACACTTAGATTACGTCTTCCATAGGTGAAAATATGTATCAATTTGTTCATGAACATAGATCCTCAATATTCATCCAAGATTCAAGTATCACAAAAGCTGAAATTAAAACTTACCTTGTGATAGACAAGTAAGGAAGGTTGATATTCTTGACTCAAACACGAATTTTATGCCTAATTAGCCCTTCAATTGTTCAATTTGGATCAACTAGGGTTTGGGTGTTCATCCCATAGATCTGCTCACACACGTACACACACACAAGTGTGTGCTTGTGTCTTTAAAATTTTCTTTTAATAATATAACATTCTCATTTTGACACTTTTAGTCCCTCTTGTTCGGTTTAGTATAAATAGGACCCAAATTTATGATTTTTCGTCCTCGAAACTTAATTACGTACCGAATAAGGAAGGGTATAATCTTTTCATCTCTTCTTTGGACTCCCAAGTAGTGTTTGATCCCTTCCGATGTTCCCGTTTAATTTTTACTTGACTAATTTCTTTGTTTCTTAATCCCTTGAACTTCCGGTCGAGGATTGAAATCGGCTTTGCAAGATAATTAAGTTTATCGTCTATATCTATGTCATCATATCGAACACAGGTTGTCTTGTCGGTAATGCATTTTCGTAGATGAGAAACATGAAATGTGTTGTGTATCCCACTCAGCTCTTTGGGTAGCTCTAATCGGTAAGCTACTTTACCCACTCGTTCAAGAATTTTAAAAGGTCCAATAAACCTCGGGCTCAGCTTTCCTCTTTTTTTCTAAATCGGATGATTCCCTTCCATGGAGATACTTTAAGCATTACTTTATCACTAATTTGAAATTCAATAGACCTTCGTCTTTTATCCGCATAAGATTTTTGTCGATCTTGAGCTGCTTTTAAATGAGCTCGGATTGTATCTATTTTCTCGTTGGTGGTTTTGGTTACATCTTTGTGAGCGAGTTCGCGAGGGCCTACTTCACCCCCAACACACTGGGGTTCGACATTTCCTACCGTAGAGCATTTCGTACGGAGCCATTCCAATACTTGAATGATAACTATTGTAGTACGAGAATTCAACCAACGGTAGATAAGCATCTCAACTACCGCCAAAATCGATAATACATGCCCGTAGCATGTCCTCCAACGTTTGTATTGTTCGTTCGCTTTGCCCATCTGTCTGGGGATGATAGGTTGTACTGATTAATAGTTTCGTACCCAGTTGTTCTTGAAAGTTGTGCCAAAAGTTTGAAGTGAACCGAGTATCTCTATCAGACACGATGGATACTGGCACTCTGTGGCATGCTACAATCTCATTTATGTACACCTCTGACATCTTTTTAGACGTATATGTTTCACGAATAGAAAGAAAATGAGCGCTTTTTGTCAACCTATCTACGATCACCCAAATATCGTTGAATCCTCGAGCCGTTTTTGGCAGCTTAGTTAATAGGTCCATGGTAATATGTTCCCATTTCAAAACTGGAATGTCTAGTGGTCGGAGTTTGCTGTAAGGCTTTTGATGCTCTGCTTTTACTTGTAAACAAGTTAAACATTTTTTGACATACTTAGCTACATCTCTTTTCATTCCAAGCCACCAATAGTTTTGTTTCAGATCTTGGTACATCTTGGTCGCTCCCAGGTGAATCGAGTAACGTGACTTATGAGCCTCATCTAGTAGCAGACCCTTGATACCACAAGTGTTCGGGATCCAAATTCTTTAAGTGTCGGGTCTTCATTCCATTTTCTCCGTCTATTATGTCCTTTAATAAACCCTTTACACATTCTTTTCTCCAATTTTTTTCTTTTATTGCTTCTTCTTGTGCCACTCGGATTTGTTCGAGCAAACCCGACGTCACTACGAGTTGCATCGACAGCACTCGTATGGGTGTATATTCTTCTTTTCGGCTTGGCGCATCCGCTACTACATTGGCCTTTCCAGGATGGTAATGGATTTCTCAGTCATAGTCTTTCAGCGTTTCTAGCCATCTTCTTTGTCTCATATTTAACTCCTTTTGATCGAAGAAGTATTTCAAACTCTTATGGTCGGTGAAAATAGTGCATTTCACCCCGTATAAGTAATGTCTCCAAATTTTCAAGGCAAATACCACTGCTGCCAATTCGAGGTCGTGAGTTGGATATTTCTTTTCGTGGACTTTTAACTGTCTAGAGGCATAAGCAATCACCTTGCCCCATTGCATAAGTACGCACCCAAGACCTGGGTGCGAAGCGTCCAAATACACTACCAAGTCATCAGTGCCATCCGGTAAAGTCAATACCGGAGCACTGGTCAATTTTTCCTTAACAATTGGAACGCCTTTTCTTGCTCATTGTCCCAAACAAACTTCTCATCCTTTCGGGTTAATTTATATAATGGCGATGCAATTTTGGAGAAATTTTGAATGAACCGCCTGTAATCCCCGCAAGCCCCAAAAAGCTTATAATCTCCGACGGACTTTTCGGAGGATTCTATTTTGTCACTGCTTCAATCTTGGACGGGTCTACTAGTACTCCATCGGCACTTATAATATGCCCTAGGAACTGTACTTATTGAAGCCAAAAGGCACAGTTCGAGAATTTTGCATAAAGTCTTTCTTGTCTAAGAGTTTCTAATACCTCACACAAATGACGTGCATGATCCTCCCTGCTTTTGAATATACAAGAATGTCGTCGATGAACACTATCACTGACCTATCCAACATGGGTTTGCAAACCCGATTCATAAGATCCATGAATGTCGCGGGCGCATTGGTTAGTCCGAAGGACATCACGGGGAATTCATAATGCCCATACCGTGTACGGAAAGCCGTTTTGGGAATGTCTTCCTTTTTCACTCTCAGTTGATGGTAGCCCGACCTTATGTCGATTTTTGAAAACCAACTTGCACCTTGTAATTGATCGAATAAATCTTCAACTCTCGGAAGTGGATATCGATTCTTTACCGTAAGTTTATTTAGCTCACGGTATTTGATACACATACGCATACTTCCATCCTTATTTTTCACAAATAAAACTTGCGCTCCCCAGGGAGAGACGCTTGGTCAGATGAATCGCATGTACAACAAGTCTTATAATTGCAATAATAACTCTTGGAGTTCCGATGGTGCTAACCGATATGGAGCTTTAGCCACCGGTTTCGCACCTGGAACTAGTTCAATTCCAAACTCCACCTCACGCTCGGGTGGTATTCCCGGTAAATCTTCCCAGAACACATCTCCGAAATCTTGTACGATAGGCACGTCTTCTATTCTTGGCGACTCTTTTTCTGAATCATGTACGTATGTCAAATAGGCCTTACACCCATGTTGAATGAGCTTATGGGCTTTTATCATTGAACATACTATAGGATTGCAATTCTTTTCTCCATAAATAATTACATGTCTTCCGCTCAGCGATGTTAGTTGTATCTCTTTACGGAAGCATATTACTTTGGCGTGGTGACGTGACAACCAATCCATTCCGATCACCACTTAGAACTCCCCCATCGACATGGGTATTAAATCGACCAGATAATCCTTGCCATCGATATTTATTTTGCATTCTAGACATATATGACAAACAACAAAACTTTTATTATAACCTACTTCTACTTCTATAGGCATAGGTAATCTTGTCAGTGTGAACATGAGGTATCAAATAAATTTATGCGAAACAAAAGATTTCTTTGCACCAGTATCAAATAAAACATGTGCAGAAATTGAATTTAAGGTAAACATACCTGAAACCACATCAGGTTCACTTTTGGCCTCAGCTGCGGTTATGTGGAAAGATCTTGCCCTTGTCTTTGAAGTTTCATTCTTTATATTGATCGCGTCTTTCTTTCCCACCAACTCTGGGCATTCAGACTTTTTATGTCCCGGTTGGTAACATTTAAAGCAGACCGATACTTTAACAGGACAATTTGAGGGCGCATCTCCCGTCTTTCCACACATAACACATGGTTTTTTCTTATAGAAACACTCGCCCTTATGAGAGCATCCGCACACCTTGCAACTAGGAATTCCTCTTTTTACGTTTCCTTTCTTTGGGGTTTCATTTACCTTTTGTTTCTTTGTGAGGCTTGGGTTCATATCCAACACCCTCCTTTCTCCTCTTTCAACTTGCTTCTTCAATTCAATTTCGCGTTCTCACGCGGCATTTGTCACACCCCGACCCGCAGAGGAAATGGTGATCGGGGCATGATTGGGTTTTCATCAAAGCTCATGACATTTACTATTAAGTTTCATATTTATTATTTCCTTTTAAAGGAGAACATTACAATCAACATACAAGTACAACATGTTCTATACATTTATCAAGACTTCATTATTTTTCTTGCTTCAACATGTCCACCTGTATCATGTGTAAAAATAGGGTTTTGGGTCAACAAAAAGTTGGCGAGTGAATCTTATTTAAACATTTGAAAGAATTAATTATGTTGGTTATTTAAATAAAATTGTGCATAACCAAATATGAGTAAACGTAAATGTAAATTTAATCACAAAACACATAATATCAAATAATGCACACGCACACACCAAATGATGAACAATGAGATCAAGGCTCAATCAAACGGAGCCGATCGAATGAGGCACGCGATGTTCAACTCATCTCCCACGAGGAACTGATGGGCCTAATGAATGATTTGCACACAACTTGACAAAAATATAAACACACATCACAACCAACAACATAATCACATAATCTCAATTAATGCACAAGCACACACCAAATGATGAACAATGAGGCACCTGATGCTCAACCCGTCTCCAACGAGGAACTGATGGGCCTAATGAATGATTTGCACACAACTTGACAAAATGTAAACACGCATCACAACAAACAATATTTACATCTCGAGTTTAGATCATATAATGGTAATAGCACGAGTTTAAATAAATGGAATAATTAAAGCGACACATGATACACCCCAAAACATGAATAAAAAGGGAAATTTGTAAGGATTCACTCACAGCGGGTGCGTTTCTTGGATGACGATGAATGCGCACGAATTTTAGGATTTGATCAACGAGGAAAACTAACCTAGAATAATAACGAAATGGTTTTGTAAATAAATGGATTTTATTTGAGATTAATAATTTTAATTCATAACCTTAATAGGATTTTTAGATTTATTTTTGTGAGTTTAAGGACATTTTCTAACTTTAAAAATATTATTTTTAAGTATTTTTAAATAATTTTCTGATTAAATAAATTAAAAAAAGAAATAAAAAAATGTTGACTTTTGACCATGTTGACCGTTGACCGTTGACCGGTCGAACTGTGTTTATTCTATGCGCTGAGTGAGGTTCGAACTCGTGACCTCCCGTATACGTGCACGCAGCTCTACCAACTGAGCTACGTGCCTAACCCGAAATAATCTCGTTTTTAATTATATATATATATATATAAATTAGATTAATTCATTTCTGTTTCTATTTAAAAAGCTTTGATAATTGCCAGAACCGGTTACAGAAGCAGGATTCGAACTCGGGACCTACGGTTCGTGTGCACACAGCCCAACCAGTTGGGCTGTGTGTCTAACCTGTTAGTTTTCTTGATCTTTATTTTATTTAAACACTTTCAGTGAAGCGATATGACTTGTTCTAAAAACGATGGATTTAATTTCAGTGGATCGGAACAAAAACAGACTCGAACCCGGTATTATGTATGTAAAATGCACACAGTCCACCGCTGGACTGTGTGTCTAACCCATTTAAATTACTGATTTTAATTATATTTATAAACAACTCGCTGTTCATCTTCTTCGTTTTATGAAACCAGAGAATCAACCCGACTGTTTAATCAATCATTCTTATTGAATTAGTTGATTGATTATTACTGATAACGAAAATAATTTACACAGAAAAGGATTTAAGGATGTTGTACCGAACAGAATGCTTTTTCTCAGATTTCCGGCAAGAGGCGTCGGCTCTAATTGGTGAATTCCGTCTGAGTGAATCAATTAACGGTTTTGATCAATGAGTTTTGCAATTAAGGTACTAAACAAGGGATATCAGGGGGTTTAGATGATTGTACCGATTCACAGCGAGACTTCGAAATTTTCAGCGATTTTCCGGTGAGTGCAGGAATTCCCAGCGACGTTGTCTGCGACAGGTTCTGATTGAAAGATTTATGTTATTACTTACCTAATAATAGATTGCAAACAAAAGAGTCGAGAATTTTACCGATTTGAAGTAAGTCTTGGTTTTCCGGTGAAAGTCCGGCGAATGCAGAATATCTCTGGCGAGTGCTAAAGCTTCGAGAGTTTGTGCGATTTTGAGCGAAAAGGTTACAAGAGGTTTGGGTGGGTATTTATAGGGAAGAAACAGCATGTATTGGGTCCGAATTTGGTCTTGATTCGCGGTCAAAACTTTTCCGGCGGTTACGACTGGAATTGGGGGTTAGACATCGGTTATAACCGATGTCGAAGTTAGTTCACGCGTTTCAGTTAAAGAAAAACGGTCGTGATTTGCGAAATCGTCGGTCTTTCCGGCTACTGCGGATTGGGCGAACTGATTTCCGGATTTTGATTTCGAGTTTTAATTTAAGTATTATTTGTTTCAGTATATTAACAAAGAAGGCAAGTGGCGGAGCGGTGTGTTGTGCGTTTGTTCATCCGGGTGACCCGGGTTCGAAACCCGGCGTCTCCTTTTATTTTTTAATCATTATTTATTATTAATTTTCAATTATAGATTTTAAATTCTAATATATTTATTAATTATGTATTGTTTAAAATTAATATGAATCAAAAATACGCAACGAACTTTATAACTGAATGTTTGACTGATAAACGAAGCGGGTTTTGGAAACCCGTTTTTCGACGGATGTTACAGTATCCCCTACTTTTAGAAATTTCGTCCCGAAATTTAAGTAGTAGTGGTATATTTGACTTGAAGGGAGGAAGGTTTAATTTTGATGATTACATAATTAGAAGAGGGTGAGAGTTTAAATCTTATTTGAGGCGGTAACGTTCCTAGTAAGGGTTGAATACCCTGCTACACGAATCGCTTTTGATGCCTAAAGTATAAGAAGCGACTGCGGGATTGGGCGCGCTGATTTCCGGATTTTGATTTCGAGTTTTAATTTAAGTATTATTTGTTTCAGTATATTAACAAAGAAGGCAAGTGGCGGAGCGGTGTGTTGTGCGTTTGTTCATCCGGGTGACCCGGGTTCGAAACCCGGCGTCTCCTTTTATTTTTTATTCATTATTTATTATTAATTTTCAATTATAGATTTTAAATTCTAATATATTTATTAATTATGTATTATTTAAAATTAATATGAACCAAGAATACGCAACGAACTTTATAACTGAATGTTTGACTGATAAACGAAGCGGGTTTTGGAAACCCGTTTTTCGACGGATGTTACAGTATCCCCTACTTTTAGAAATTTCGTCCCGAAATTTAAGTAGTAGTGGTATATTTGACTTGAAGGGAGGATGTTTTAATTTTGATGATTACATAATTAGAAGAGGGTGAGAGTTTAAATCTTATTTGAGGCGGTAACGTTCCTAGTAAGGGTTGAATACCCTGCTACAGGAATCGCTTTTTGATGCCTAAAGTATAAGAAGCGACTGCGGATTGGGCGCGCTGATTTCCGGATTTTGATTTCGAGTTTTAATTTAAGTATTATTTGTTTCAGTATATTAACAAAGAAGGCAAGTGGCGGAGCGGTGTGTTGTGCGTTTGTTCATCCGGGTGACCCGGGTTCGAAACCCGGCGTCTCCTTTTATTTTTTTATTCATTATTTATTATTAATTTTCAATTATAGATTTTAAATTCTAATATATTTATTAATTATGTATTGTTTAAAATTAATATGAACCAAAAATACGCAACGAACTTTATAACTGAATGTTTGACTGATAAACGAAGCGGGTACGGATGTTATAGTATCCCCTACTTTTAGAAATTTCGTCCCGAAATTTAAGTAGTAGTGGTATATTTGACTTGAAGGGAGGATGTTTTAATTTTGATGATTACATAATTAGAAGAGGGTGAGAGTTTAAATCTTATTTGAGGCGGTAACGTTCCTAGTAAGGGTTGAATACCCTGCTACAGGAATCGCTTTTTGATGCCTAAAGTATAAGAATGCGGAACAAGGATAAACTGAGTTGATTGACTAGGCATGATTTTATGCATAAGAGTTTTGAGGGAATTGATACGTTTGAAATGATAAGGTATGTATCATAAAACAAAAACTTCAACCATGACGATATTTAAACCTACACGGAACTTCTCATAACCTCCTAGTAATGCTTTTGATCCTTTGCCAAGAATACTTATATATAGGAAGTACCAGCGGCGTATCCACCATATTCTTGTCAAATTTTCATTGGCTTTATCAGTAAATTATGATCAGTCCTATGTGACTCTAAAACATAAACAAACACAACAACCAAAGCTTGAGTCTCAATTCTGAAAGGATACATGACTGAATGATGACAGTACCTCTCTCATTTGTTATGATGAAGGGGTTAGTCTATGTAAAAGTGAGACACAACCCAACTTCTTTAAATGATGAGATTGAGATACGTCGAGATGTATGATGATATGAATGTTAAATCAATGAGTATAAAACAAAACTGTAATATCAATTTGCATTAAAATTTTTGGATACATAAATTTCCAATTTACAACTGGGATACGGAAAGATTGAGATAACATAAATAAAACATCAAAACTAGACGATTGGAGTTTAGTCTTGATTCTTTGTGAGGAAAACTAGTTGGGTGATTCGTTTGGGCCGTTATTATCTTCAACAGGATTGGCGTTGATGTTGTAAGCTCTTCCTCTTGCTGGTGGTGGAACTGGGTTTGCTTGATTTGCTTGGTTAACTGGGTTTGCTTGAGCCTGGGCGTTTATGATGTTAACCAATCGAGGGCACGTGTTTCTAAAGTGGGTAGGATCGCCACAATTAAAACAAGCTCGAACATATGGAAACATGGGGTATTGGGGTTGTTGATATGTTTGGATCATGTTTTGAGTAGGGGGTGAAGCTTGGTTTTGAGGGGCATGACAAGTTTTGCTCCAATGACCATCACGCCCACAATTTGCACACAGTCGACAAGGTACGGTAGATGGATGGTGATAAAAACAGGTGTTGCATTGAGGGTGAGGTCCAATGTAGGGTTTCTTATTTGGGTAAGTAGAGTTGGGTGCTACTTGAGTGATTGGGATAGCTTGGAGGGGTACAGCTTGTGAAACTGGTTGATTGCCTTGGGTGATAGCGAAATTTTGCCATCTCGTTTTCTCTTAAGAGTGGTTTGAGGAGGGGATTTGGTATGGGTTGGGTTGGAGGTTTCGGTTGATGCTTTATCCTTCTTCTTCTCCTCCGTGAAGTCTTTATTTCGTATGCGGTTTTCGGTGAGCTCTGTAGCTAACTCCATTGCTGCTTCCAGAGTTGCAGGTGTGGTACTTATTACAGGGTCTTGAATTTTGGAAGGAAGACCTCGAATGTAGTGCTCGATCAAACGGTAGAGGGGAGTGAACAAGTTGGGGACCATTTGATTTAACTCAAGGAATCTCTTGTTGTATGTGGTGTGGTCGCCCTATTTTTGTTTCAAAGAATAGAACTCATCTTCCAATTTCTTGATTTCGCTTCTTGTACAGAACCGTTTTGTCATGATTTCCTTCAACTCTTCCCAAGTCAAAGTCATAACATCTTCAGCACCTCGCTTGGCCTTCTCTGTATTCCACCAGTAAGTGCTATTCCGATCAAACGACCGGTAGCATATCGCACCTTGCGATCATCGGGCCAGTCACAATTGAGAAAAGTGTTTTCCATCTCCTTGAACCAATGGAGGAGAGCGGTGACACCTTCAGTACCTTCGTATTTTGGAGGATCGCAGGATTTTAAATGTTTGAAGGTGCATTTAGTGGCTTTTGGGGGTGGATTGACAATGTTTTGATCTTCTTGGTGGATTGGGTTGACGGGATTAGCGGTAAGGGCCTGTTGTACTTGAATTACGATGTTGGGTATTACGGCAGCCATTTGTTGAGGGATTAGGGCAGCCATGCGCTCGCGGGTTTTTCCTGATCTCATTTTTCTACGAGAGAGGCTAGAAGACATCTACAAGAAATACGTATCAAGAGTATGAGTTTGACGTTTTAGGGGTCATGTGTCGTATTTAGGAATGAACATTCATAAAATAAGTGAAGAATAATAAATTTACTACATCCATAGGATGTCTTGGGCTTTGCTCGTAATTGGGCCTTGCATGCCGCCATACTTCACCTTCGTAATCATGTGGGCCCCCATGATTACCGGGTCTTTCATATGGTTCGCATGTGTTAGCCTGGTAATGTACACTAAAACCCGGAGAAAATTGAGAAATATGAATGTAACGTATGAAATTCGGAGTGCATCCAGGTGTGGACACGGTGACACCTCAAAGTGGGGTTAGTTCGAACGACGTTTGGTGTGGCATGCTTTGGCCTAATAGGTCCTTCGTACTCTCATCGTTAGTCCCCAGGTAGGCAAACTGGTCCGTTACATTGGATTTATACGAATGCCAACCTAGACAGGACGTTCCGACTACCGGTACTTATACCCTTACAGTTACTACATGCCCGTCGTAGAACTCACTTTGATGAGATTGAAAAACGAAAATTGCGACAAAATCTTGAATAAAGGAAATATGAGGATGATTTGAATATGTGAACATGGAAATATGCGTGATGAATGTATATGTAAGCATGTTATGTTTGACAATAAGTATAACTCATTAAATATCACACAATATGATAGTGGAAGTGTTTGCATGCATTTGTGTGTGTAATAAATACGAAACAAATAAACATCATGAGTTTGTATGTAACCACATAAACAATTAAAATCTAATCAACTATAGTATAGGCTCTAAGGGTCTAATAACCTATCCTATATCCCTATAGTCAAAAGCTCTGATACCAATCTGTCACACCCCGACCCGCAGCGGAAATGGTGATCGGGGCATGATTGGGTTTTCATCAAAGCTCATGACATTTACTATTAAGTTTCATATTTATTATTTCGTTTTAAAGAGAGAACATTACAATCAACATACAAGTACAACATGTTCTATACATTTATCAAGACTTCATTATTTTTCTTCTAAGGCAATTTCCTACGTGTTCCTTGCTTCAACCTGTCCACCTGTATCATGTGTAAAAATAGGTTTTGGGTCAACAAAAAGTTGGCGAGTGAATCTTATTTAAACATTTGAAAGGATTAGTTATGTTGGTTATTTGAATAAAATTGTGCATAACCAAATATGAGTAAACGTAATGTAATTTAATCACAAAACAATAAATATCAAATAATGCACATGCACACACCAAATGATGAACAATGAGATCAAGGCTCAATCAAACGAGCCGATCGAATGAGGCACGCGATGTTCAACTCGTCTCCCACGAGAACTGATGGGCCTAATGAATGATTTGCACACAACTTGACAAAAATATAAACACACATCACAACCAACAACATAATCACATAATCTCAATTAATGCACAAGCACACACCAAATGATGAACAATGAGGCACCTGATGCTCAACCCGTCTCCAACGAGGAACTGATGGGCCTAATGAATGATTTGCACGCAACTTGACAAAATGTAAACACGCATCACAACAAACAATATTTACATCTCGAGTTTAGATCATATAAGGTAATAGCACGAGTTTAAATAAATGGAATAATTAAAGCGACACATGATACACCCCAAAACATGAATAAAAAGGGGAATTTGTAAGGATTCACTCACAGTGGGTGCGTTTCTTGGATGACGATGAATGCGCACGAATTTTAGGATTTGATCGACGAGGAAAACTAACCTAGAATAATAACGAAATGGTTCGGAAATAAATGGATTTTATTTGAGATTAATAATTTTAATTCATAACTTTAATAGTATTTTTAGATTTATTTTTGTGATTTAAGGACATTTTCTAACTTTGAAAAATATTATTTTTAAGTATTTTTAAATAATTTTCTGATTAAATAAATTAAAAAAAGAAATAAAAAAATGTTGACTTTGACCATGTTGACCGTTGACCGTTGACCGGTCGAACTGTGTTTATTCTATGCGCTGAGTGAGGTTCAACTCGTGACCTCCCGTATACGTGCACGCAGCTCTACCAACTGAGCTACGTGTCTAACCCGAAATAATTCGTTTTTAATTATATATATATATACAAATTAGATTAATTCATTTCTGTTTCTATTTAAAAAGCTTTGATAATTGCCAGAACCGGTTACAGAAGCAGGATTCGAACTCGGGACCTACGGTTCGTGTGCACGCAGCCCAACCAGTTGGGTTGTGTGTCTAACCTGTTAGTTTTCTTGATCTTTATTTTATTTAAACACTCTCTGTGAAGCGATATGACTTGTTCTAAAAACAATGGATTTAATTTCAGTGGATCGGAACACAAACAGACTCGAACCCGGTATTATATATGTAAAACGCACAAGTCCACCGCTGGACTGTGTGTCTAACCCATTTAAATTACTGATTTTAATTATATTTATAAACGACTCGCTGTTCATCTTCTTCGTTTTATGAAACCAGAGAATCAACCCGACTGTTTAAGCAATCATTCTTATTGAATTAGTTGATTGATTATTACTGATAACGAAAATAATTTACACAGAAAAGGATTTAAGGATGTTGTACCGAACAGAATGCTTTTTCTCAGATTTCCGGCAAGAGGCGTCGGCTATGATTGGTGAATTCCATCTGAGTGAATCAATTAACGGTTTTGATCAATGAGTTGTGCAATTAAGGTACTAAACAAGGGATATCAGGGGGTTTAGATGATTGTACCGATCACAGCGAGACTTCGAAATTTTCAGCGATTTTCCGGTGAGTGCAGGAATTCCGGCGACGTTGTCTGAAGACAGGTTCTGATTGAAAGATTTATGTTATTACTTGCCTAATAATGGATTGCAAACAAAAGAGTCGAGAATTTTACCGATTTGAAGTAAGTCTCGGTTTTCCGGTGAAAGTCTGGCGAATGCAGAATATCTCCGGCGAGTGCTAAAGCTTCGAGAGTTTGTGCGATTTTGAGCGAAAAAGGTTACCAGAGGTTTGGGTGGGTATTTATAGGGAAGAAACAGCATGTATTGGGTCGAATTTGGTCTTGTTTCGGTCAAAACTTTTCCGGCGGTTACGACTGGAATTGGGGGTTAGACATCGGTTATAACCGATGTCGAAGTTAGTTCACGCGTTTCAGTCAAAGAAAAACGGTCGTGATTTGCGAAATCGTCGGTCTTTCCGGCGACTGCGGATTGGGCGCGCTGATTTCCGGATTTTGATTTCGAGTTTTAATTTAAGTATTATTTGTTTCAGTATATTAACAAAGAAGGCAAGTGGCGGAGCGGTGTGTTGTGCGTTTGTTCATCCGGGTGACCCGGGTTCGAAACCCGGCGTCTCCTTTTATTTTTTTATTCATTATTTATTATTAATTTTCAATTATAGATTTTAAATTCTAATATATTTATTAATTATGTATTGTTTAAAATTAATATGAACCAAAAATACGCAACGAACTTTATAACTGAATGTTTGACTGATAAACGAAGCGGGTTTTGGAAGACCGTTTTTCGACGGATGTTACAGCATTTACTATCTATGTGAGATGTTCATATTTTGAGGGAATCATAAACTCCCGGTATTCCGCGTTCAACAAATTGTAGTAATAATAGATCTTTGGGTTCTTCAGTTTGGACTAATTCATCACAAAACCTCAACTTGTCCAGGAAGATCCCCGTGATTTTGTCGATCATTCACCTTGCTGTCTTAGCTGAATAAATTCTTCCTTGATTTTGTTGATTACGGCTTTTGGGCTATGATGTTTAAGGAAAGGTGCCTTAAACTCTTTCCATGTCATTGTTCTAGTGGTTGCAATTCCAAGTTCCTCCTTGAGGTTATCCCACCAATCTTTCGCTTGACCCCTTAGTTGACTGGTCCTGTAAGCTACAAAGTCGGTTGGTCACAGTGGGTACGTTCAAAAACTCCCTCAATATTACTTATCCATCGTCGACAAACGATTGGATCTACCTCTCCATTGTAAATGGGGGCTTACATGCCATGAATTTGTTGTAAGGGCATGCCTTCCCTTCTTTAGTCTTGCCTCTATCTTGATTGAGGCTTTCTTTGATTTCATTCATCCTTTCTTCTATTGTGGCTAGCATCGTTATTTGCAACATTTCCATAAATTCAGGTAAGGCCGCTTCTAACGCTTTTCTGACTTCTTCGGAAATTTTTGCTTGTATCTCCCCCAGTCATGAGGGATACCGTATCAGCACCCGTTCCGTCAGACATCTCTTTTACTGAAATGTCCATAACAAGTAGGTAAATAATTTGTTTAATCATTTCCATATTATTATTATATGGAAATTGCTATTCATCATTCAATATTACGTGTGATGTATTATCTTGTTCGGTTGATTAAGTATATAAACTTATCTCAACCATTTATATTTAGTGTATTTCTCAGGTTCGAGTGTATTAATACACTCCTCCCATACCTTCAAATCATCTTCTTTTCTATTGAAATTCATTTCATAGTCACTTGTTACCGGATGTCATCAAGCCTTGAACAGAACACATTTCATCTTTAACCTGAAGCTCTGATTACCAACTGAAACAACTCTCTTTATATATATATATATATTATAGTACTAATATTGAAGATGTTCAAAATAGTTGAGTATTTAAAAGTATTCACAAAAATACTTAACATCATTCATATCATAATACATAAACTAGGCGAACTAAAACGGAAGCTTGAGATTCGAAATGCTCGGTTCCTTATCATGGCTTGATCTTCTTCACTTTACTTGAGAATTTTCTTTAGGCTGAAAATTTTATAGATTATTAGTAATATAATTCAATAAAGAAAATATACCATAACTATTTAATCAAATAACAGATTTAAAATTTTCAAAATTTGAGAGTGGCGTCGGCGACGACTGAAAGATCCGTCAGCGACGCCATGTGTAAACTTGCGTATGTTTCAAACCATCGTAGACAGTAGCATAGGGCGTCGGCACTATGGTGGTGCGTCGGCAACTGCCTGTTATGCCGTCGACGACGACACCTTCTGCATTAAGTTTACTCAGATTCGATTTATTGTCGTTCAACCCATTTTTGACCTCCGTACATAAGCGTATGACTCGAAACTTGCTAAACTTTGTCCGAGTAATAATATTCCTTATTTTCATTACCTTAATATTATCGTTTTGAGTATTTTCATCACTCTAATTCTAGTTTTATAAACTTCTTTATTTTGACTCGTTCGTAAAGTATTATTAACAAATAGCTTGATATATCTATTATTTATCACAATTTATCAGTTATATTTACATTCTTGTTCTTTGGAACAGTTACTTATAATTTATGCATCTATTCCTCGACTCTTTTATGCATATAAACTCTTCTTTTTCCGATTTTACCCTTTTATCACATTTTAACCAAAACGAGCATACATGTATCCCTTCCGGTACACGTTTAAGCTCCACTTAACCAGTTTGGTTGCTCTAGCGAAATCCATCGCTTAACCCAACCAAACCTTTATTCATCTTTCTATTTTGACCAGTTTAGTTCGTTAACGAAATCCATCGCTTAACCCAACCAAACCTTTATTCATCTTTCTATTTTGACCTGTTTGATTCTTTAACGAAATCCATCGCTTTATTCAACCAAACAATTTTCTATTTCTCATTTTGACCCGTTTGGTTAATCAACGAAATCCATCGTTTTATCTAACCAAACCATTTCTATTTCTCATTTCAATCTGTTTGGTTATTTAACGAAATCCATCGTTTTATTCAACCAAACCATTTTCTATTTCTCTCATTTTAATCCGTTTGATTATTTAACGAAATCCATCGTTTTATTCAACCAAACCATTTTCTATTTCTCATTTTAATCCGTTTGGTTATTTAACGAAATCCATCGTTTTATTCAACCAAACCATTTTCTATTTCTCATTTTAATTCGTTTGGTTATTTAATGAAATCCATCGTTTTATTTAACCAAACCATTTCTATTTCTCTCATTTTAATCTGTTTTTCATCAAAACAATCATGTAAATTAATATGCTATCAAAGACAAGTCGTGTACCTTATAGCTTATCTTTAACCGTGCGATTATCCCGGCTTGACTTCCCGATGTTTCACTTGCGTTGCCTAAAGTGTACAAGCCAGGCATCGTTAGAGTTTCTCGACACATGATTTTGGTATATAAATTTCAAAATGCACTACGCCTTCTTCTTATTAACGATTTTCATTTATCATTCAAAATTGGCAATTTATTCAAGCATTTTGTTGAACATCTTGAATGCATCTAATTTAGCTATTCACTTAGACTCTAGCTACTCAAAAACTTCAATTCAATAAGTTCAAGTTTTCATCATAACCCACTTAGACATGCAATTTCAACAAACTCATGTAATTTTACTCTTTGCTCTCACTTGAACAAGAGGCTTTCCATACAAGCATCAAAACCCGTTTCTTTATAAACTTCATAATCACTTCAACACGTGATTTCGTAGCTATTTTCAGTTAAAATTATAATTCTACACTTAGATTACGTCTTCCTTAGGTGAAAATATGTATCAATTTGTTCATGAACTTAGATGCTCAATATTCATCCAAGATTCAAGTATCACAAAAACTGAAATTAAAACTTACCTTGTGATAGACAAGTAAGGATGGTTGATATTCTTGACTCAAACACGAATTTTATGCCTAATTAGCCTTTCCATTGTTCAATTTGGATCAACTAAGTTTTGGGTGTTCATTCCATAGCTCTGCTCACACACACGTACACACACACAAGTGTGTGCTTGTGTCTTTAAAAATTTTCTTTTAATAATATAACATTCTCAGTTTGACACTTTTAGTCCCTCTTGTTCGATTTAGCATAAATAGGACCTAAATTTATTATTTATATTACCTATTTATATTTATATATATTTTTATATATACACATATATATATTAATGTTTTTGGGGCGTCATAGATATAAGGTAAGCACTACCTAGGTCAGAATCCTACACATGTATGACAAGTTTTCTATCGATTATGGAACCATTGTAGAACCTAAAAGATACCTAAAAGTTGTTAAAAACACCGGTTATGTGGATTCCCTCACGGGCTTTCCAACTCTAATAATAAAGTACCCTAATCAATAATCTACCTCACAATGCGAAAGTCATGGGGTAACTATGGTAATTCAGATCAACTCGATAGACAGGGAACGCATGTAAACTAGGGAGATCTTCTCACAAAGGCTCTAACCCTACCAATTTAACAACCGAGACAAACCGGCAATCTCTCACCTCACAGCTATTAAGACTGATTGAATACCTAGACCTACTCAATTTATAAATATCACTCATATGGGTAGTACGCTTAGAAAATCATAATCTAATAAAAAAAACACACAGTAATTGATGTAACACGAACATATAACTGAAAGACATTCAACAAGGAAACATGCGGAGTTTTAATCATGCATTAAACAAGTATAGATATGCGTATACATCAGATTATAAAAACCAAATCTTTAAATCATCATTAATCCACAAACATATGTTCCAAAACCAAGAGAAAAACTAGTCAAACATGGTAATCATCAAAGACCTAAGTAGCAACTAGAAGTTTAGCCAACAATGTCACACCCCGACCCGCAGCGGAAAAGGTGATCGGGGCATGATTGGGTTATCATCAAAGCTCATGACATTTATTTTAACGTTTCATATTCATTAATACACTTTAATGGAAAATTACAATCAATATTACATCATGTCCTAAATATCAATCTAGGCTTCATTGTTTTCTTCTAAGGCATTTCCTATGTTTTCCTTGCTTCATCCGGTTCACCTATATCATGTGTAAAAAGGGTTTTTGGATCAACAAAAAGTTGGCGAGTGAATCCTATGGAAAACATTTGAACAAGTTTATTTAATTGATTATAAAATAAAGTGCACAACCACACATGAGTAAAAATAGATGTAAACTTATTCACCAATCAATTTAATATTAAACAATACACACATGAACAATAATGGATCATTTAGAGGCACGCGTTGCTTAACTCGTCTCTCACGAGGAACTGATGGGCCTAATGAATGAATTGCATAAACTTGACAATATGAAATACATAACTACAAACAATATAAACTCAATAATACACTCACGAACAATAATGGATTTGTTTTGAGGCACGTGTTGCTCAACTCGTCTCACACGAGGAACTGATGGGCCTAATGAATGAATTGCATATAAATAGACAAGATGAAATACATAACTACAAGCAATGTATACAATCTAAGTTTAGATCACAATATGGTATGGCAAAAGTTTAAATAAACGAGTTAATTTTATGACACATGACACACCCCAAAACGTGTAATTAAAAAGGGGAGTTGTAAGATTCACTCACATTGGGTGCGTTCGGTTGATGATGTTGAATGCGCACGAAGTGGTTTAATCACGAGTGAAACTAACCTAGATAATGGCATAATGGTTTGGTAAGTAAACGGATTTTATTAATCCATTTTAGTAGGATTGTTGGGTGTATTTTTGTGAGTTTAAGGCTATTTTCTAACCTTAAAAATGTTATTTTTAAGTATTTTTAATTGATTTTTAAATAAAATAAATAAATAAAAATAATAAAAAAATGTTGACTTTTTGACCGTTGACCGTTGACCATTGACTTTGACTGTTGACCGGTTTAATTGTGTGTAAGTGTGCGCTGAGTGAGGCTCGAACCCGAGACCTCCCGTACGCGTGCACGCAGCTCTACCAACTGAGCTACGTGTCTAACCCGAAATATTTATGTTTTTAATTATATTTATATATTAATTGAATTAAACAGAAAATCATTTGTTTTAAAAACAATTTTAAAGTATCGAACCGGGGCGCTCCACAGGTCTCGAACCCGGGACCTGTGGGTTGAGTTAACACACAGTCCACCGCTGGACTGTGTGTCTAACTTGTTAAATAAACCGATTTTTATTATACTTATATACAAACTAAATATTTTCATTTCTGTCTTAAATAAAAAGTTTAATAATTGTCCGGACCGGTGCGATAGCCCGGACTCGAACTCGTGTCCTGTGATTAAACATTCACACAGTCCACCACTGGACTGTGTGTCTATCTTGGTTATTATTCCAGTTTTTATTAAACTTAACATCTTACGCAGTGACTCCGGTTCGGTTAAAAAATAATATTTTTATTAAGGCGAAGGTGCGTGGAACAAGATTCGAACTCAAGACGTAAACGTGTTTTATGTGCACACAGTCCACCGCTGGACTGTGTGTCTAACCCGAGTTATATCGTGATTTTAATTATACTTATAGACAACGGAAAACTTCGTCTTCTTCGTTAGACTAAACCAGAATCGGAGTCCGACTGGTTCGTCGATTTAATCATGTTCTCTTAGTGTTTTTAGGTTAATTACAGGTGAGATAAATAAAGAGAATGAAAAATTAGGCGTAAGGTATACCGAACTGGACTCCTCTGTTTTCTCCGGCGAAACTCCGGTGACAGCAGAAACTTCCGGCGACGTGTGTCTTGCGGCAGAGAGTCTTCAGAGAGCTTGAGATGGATGTGAGTGGCTTCGGTATAAGTTCTGGGTGTTCAGTAAGGCTCAGAAGTGAAGGGCTCGGTTTTCCGGCGAGGTGCAGATCTTTTTCGGCGAGTGGAATTACGTCGGGTAAAGGTGCGGTTTTGAGCGAAAAAGCTAGCAGAGGTTCGAGGAGGTATTTATAGGGCGGGACATCGACGTATTTGGCCTGTTTTCCGACTTGATTCGTCGGTTAGAAACTTTCCGGCGGTTATAACTTGTGTCGCGGACTCAGGCGTCGGTTATAACCGATGTAGTGATTAAAGTTTACGTTATAACTGAAGAAACCGTCAATTCTTGGCGAGTTAGTCGGGATTTCCGACGACTGCAAATAGGCGCGTCGGTTTTGAATTCGATTCTCATGTTATGAATTAATTGTCTTCAAATTTGAACAAGAAACGTAAGCGGCGCAGTGGTTGAAGGGTTGAAAGATAAGTTGCTTGTTGACTCGCTGGCTGACCCGGGTTCGAAACCCGGCAGCAGCATTTTATTTTTAATTCACTATTTTTAAGACTTTTTCAAATAAAACTTTTATAACCCAATATACTTATTAATTATGTATCGTTTAAAATTAATTTGGGCATTAAATATGCAACGAAATTTTTAACTGATTGTTCGGTTAATAAACGGAGCGGGTTTGGTAAATTCGTTTTTTTTACGGATGTTACAGTATCCCCTGCTTTTTAGAAATTTCGTCCCGAAATTTAAGTAGTGATATATTTGACTAAAAATGATGGTGTTTAGTTTGACAGTTACATACTTAGAAGAAGAGTAAGAGTTTAAATTTTGTTTGAGGCGGTAACGTCCCTTGTAAGGGTTAAGTATCCTGTTACAGGAATCGCTTTTGGTTGCCTACGGTAAAATATTGATAAGCAGAGTTGATTCGCTAAATATGATATCATGCGTAAGAGTTTTGATATGTTTGGAAGGATATGGTTATATCCTAAAGCAGAACTTCTAATACTACAACCTACATGGAACTTCTCATAACCGTCTAACAATACCTCTGATCCTTTGACAAGAATACTTATATATAGGAAGTACCAGCGGCGTATCCACCATATTCTTGTCAAATTTTCATTGGTTTTATCAGTAAGTTATGATTGGTCCTATGATGTAACTCTAGAACATAAATAACACAACAACCAATATTTGAATCCACATTCTGATAGCATATAAGTTTGAATGGTGACAGTTCCTCTCTCGTTTGTTATGATGGAGAGGTTAGTTTATGTAGAAATGGAACACAATCCAATTTCTTTAAATGGCGAGATGATATAAATGTAACACAAATTTCAACCAAGACAATACTAAATCCTACATGGAACTTCTCATAACCGCCTGATAATGCCTCTGATCCTTTGGCAAGAATACTTATATATAGGAAGTACCAGCGGCGTATCCACCATATTCTTGTCAAATTTTCGTTGGTTTTATCCACAAGTTATGATTAGTTACCAAGAAATTACTAAATCCTACATAGAACTTCTCATAACCGCTTGACAATGCCTCTGAACCTTTGACAAGAATACTTATATATAGGAAGTACCAGCGGCGTATCCACCATATTCTTGTCAAATTTTCATTGGTTTTATCAGTGAGTTATGATTGGTTCTATGATATAACTCTAGAACATAAATAAACACAACAACCAATATTTGAGTCCATATTCTGATAGCATACATGTTTGAATGATGACAATACCTCTCTCGTTTGTTGTGATGGAGAGGTTAGTCATTGTGGAAGTGAGACATAGCTCAACTTCTTTAAATGATGAAATTGAATACGCTGAAATGTATAATGAACGAACTTCAACCAAAACATACTAAATCCTACATGGAACTTCTCATAACCGCCTGATAATGCCTCCGATCCTTTGACAAGAATACTTATATATAGGAAGTACCAGCGGCGTATCCACCATATTCTTGTCAAATTTTCATTGGTTTTATCCGCAAGTTATGATTAGTTCTATGTGACTCTACAACAAACACAACAACCACAAGATCATATTGCATGTACTGAAAATGAAAAATGTATGTGCGATCAAGGCTCAATCAAACGGAGCCGATCGTATTTCATGTACTGAAAATGAAAAATGTCTGTGCGATCAAGGCTCAATCAAACGGAGCCGATCGTATTGCATGTACTGAAAATAATAAACAATAATCTAAACAATAATCACACAAACAGTTTATACATGGAACCTCTCATAACCGCCTGATAATGCCTCCGATCCTTTGACAAGAATACTTATATATAGGAAGTACCAGCGGCGTATCCACCATATTCTCGTCAAATTTTCATTGACTTTATCCGCAAGTTATGATTAGTTCTATGTGACTCTATAACAACACAACAACCAAAACTTACTAAATCCTGCATGGAACCTCTCATAACCGCCTGATAATGCCTTTGATCCTTTGACAAGAATACTTATATATAGGAAGTACCAGCGGCGTATCCACCATATTCTTGTCAAAGTTTCATTGGCTTTATCCTTAAGTTATGATTGGTTCTATGTGATTCTAAAACATAAAGAAAAACATAAAACTAAACGATTGGAGTTGAATCTGGATTTTCGGTGAAGAGGACTAGTTGGGTATCTTCGTTTGGGCCGTCATTATCTTCGACAGGATTGGCGTTGATGTTGAAAACTCTTCCTCTTGTTGGTGGCCTAGGGATTGGGTTTTCTTGATTTACTTGGTTAACTGGGTTTGACTGAGCTTGAGCGTTGATGATGTTAACCAATCGAGGGCACGTGTTTCTAAAGTGGGTAGGGTCGCCACAATTGAAACAAGCTCGAACATATGGGAACATGGGGTATTGGGGTTGATGATAGGTTTGGATCATGTTTTGAGTAGGGGGAGAGATTTGGTTTTGAGGGGTGCGGCAAACCTTGCTCATATGACCATAGCGTCCACAATTTGCACATAGTCGACAAGGTAAGGTAAGGGGATGGTGATAAAAACAGGTGTTACATCGAGGGTGAGGTCCAAGATATGGTTTCTTATTTGGGTAAGTTGAGTTGGGTGCCACTTGAGTGATTGGGATAGCTTGGATGGGTATGGCGTGTGAAATTGGTTGATTACGCTGGATAGTAGCGAAAATTTGCCCGTCTCTTTTTCTCTTAAAAATGGGTTGAGAATGGGATTCGGTTTGGGTGGAGTTTGAAGTTTCAGTCGATGCTTTATCCTTCTTCTTCTCCTCCTTGAAGTCTTTGTTCCGGATTCGGTTTTCGGTGAGCTCTGTAGCTAACTCCATAGCTGCTTCCAAAGTTGCAGGCGTGGTATTTATTACAGAGTCTTGAATCTTTGACGGAAGACCTCGAATGTAGTGCTCGATCAAACGGTAGAGGGGAGTGAATAAGTTGGGAACCATTTGATTTAACTCGAGGAATCTTTTGTTGTACGTGGTGTGGTCGCCTTCCTTTTGCTTCAACGAATAGAACTCATCTTCTAATTTCTTGATTTCGCTCCTTGGGCAAAATCGTCTGGTCATGATTTCCTTCAATTCATCCCAAGTTAAAGTCATAGCATCGTCAACGCCTCGTTTGGCCTTCTCTGTATTCCACCAAGTAAGTGCTATTCCATATAAACGACCGGTAGCATATCGCACTTTGCGGTCATCAGGGCAATCGCAGTTTAGAAAAGTATTCTCCATTCTTCAAACCAATGGAGGAGAGCGGTGACACCTTCAGTCCCTTCGTATTTTGGAGGGTCGCATGATTTGAAATGCTTGTAGGTGTATTTAGTGGTATTTGGGGAGGATTGACAACATTTTGAACTTCTTGGTTGACAGGATTAGCGGTAAGTGCTTGTTGGACTTGGATTACAATGTTGGGTATTACGGCAGCCATTTGTTGAGCGATTAGGGCAGCCATGCGCTCGCGGGCTTTTCCTGCTCTCATCTTCCTACGGGCGAGATTAGAAGACATCTACAAGGAATACATGTCAAGAGTATGAGTTGGATGTTTTTGGGATCATGGGTCGCACTAGGAATGAATATTCATAAAATAATTATAGAAAAATAAATCTACTACATCCATAGGATGTCTTGGGCTTTGCTCGTCATTAGGCCCTACATGCCGCCATACTTCACCTTCGTAATCATGTGGGCCCCATGAATACCGGGTTTTCATATGGTTCGCATGTGTTAGCCTGGTTACATACACTAAAACCCGGAGAAAATCGAGAAATATGTATACAACGTATGAGATTCGGAATGTGTCCAGGTGTAGACACGGTGACACCTCAAAGTGGGTTAGTTCGAACGACGTTTGGTGTGGCATGCTTTGGCCTAATAGGTCCTTCGTACTCTCATCGTTAGTCCCCAGGTAGGCAAACTGGTCCGTTATATTGGATTTATACGAATGCCAACCTAGACAGGACGTTCCGACTACCGGTACTTGTACCCTTCCAGTTACTACATGCCCGTCGCAGAACTTACTTTGATGAGATTTGAAAATTGCAACAAAATCTTTGAATAACGAGAGTATGAAAATGATTTGAATATATGAACATTGAAATATGTATAATGAATGTGTATGTAAGTATGTATGTTTGACTGTAAGTATAAACAAATATGAAACAAATAAATATCATAAGTTTGTATGTAACCACCTAATCAATTAAAATTTAGGCAGACTATAGTATAGGCTCTAAGGGTCTAATAACCTATCCTATATCCCTAGAGTCATGGCTCTGATACCAATCTGTCACACCCCGACCCGCAGCGGAAAAGGTGATCGGGGCATGATTGGGTTATCATCAAAGCTCATGACATTTATTTTAACATTTCATATTCATTAATACACTTTAATGAAAAATTAGGCGTAAGGTATACCGAACTGGACTCCTCTGTTTCTCCGGCGAAACTTCGGTGACAGCAGAAACTTCCGGCGACGTGTGTCTTGCGGCAGAGAGTCTTCAGAGAGCTTGAGATGGATGTGAGTGGCTTCGGTATAAGTTCTGGGTGTTCAGTAAGGCTCAGAAGTGAAGGGCTCAATTTTCCGGCGTGGTGCAAACCTTTTCCGGCGAGTGGAATTACGTCGGGTAAAGGTGCGGTTTTGAGCGAAAAAGCTAGCAGAGGTTCGAGGAGGTATTTATAGGGCGGGACATCGATGTATTTGGCCTGTTTTCCGACTTGATTCGTCGGTTAGAAACTTTCCGGCGGTTATAACTTGCGTCGCGGACTCAGGCGTCGGTTATAACCGATGTAGTGATTAAAGTTTACGTTATAACTGAAGAAACCGTCAATTCTTGGCGAGTTAGTCGGGATTTCCGACGACTGCAAATAGGCGCGTCGGTTTTGAATTCGATTCTCATGTTATGAATTAATTGTCTTCAAATTTGAACAAGAAACGTAAGCGGCGCAGTGGTTGAAGGGTTGAAAGATAAGTTGCTTGTTGACTCGCTGGCTGACCCGGGTTCGAAACCCGGCAGCAGCATTTTATTTTTAATTCACTATTTTTAAGACTTTTTCAAATAAAACTTTTATAACCCAATATACTTATTAATTATGTATCGTTTAAAATTAATTTGGGCATTAAATATGCAACGAAATTTTTAAATGATTGTTCGGTTAATAAACGGAGCGGGTTTGGTAAATCCGTTTTTTTTTTACGGATGTTACAAACAATGATTGTAAAAACATAAACAAGTTCATCAATATAAAGCAAACACGTCTAAATGTATCAAAAACACAAAGTTAAAGATAAATAACGAACCAACTATTTGCTAGAGTGAACATCACGAACCCAAAATGTCAAAATTGATCACGGCACCTTCTTTCCACCCAAAATCGCCTATGGAACCTCTAGAATTCGTCTGGGATTAGTTATATTCGTATTATGGTTAATTTGTGACACCGAGAAAATTCCTTAGACACTTTGATTTCTTCAGTGACTGCTTACTAAATTTCGGAACGAAATTTCTTTCAACTTGGGATGATGTGACAACTCGCATTTCCAAGCTAACACCGTTAACTTTTCTCGGTTAAATATTTACGATTTATTGAACTTCATACATGCATTTATTATACGTACAAATTATTAACACACAAAATTGATATAAACCAGTGGGACTAGTCTTGTATCTAACACCAAAGTTGATTTGTTTAACTTTGTGCACAAATTGCAAGTAATTGAAACTTGAGGTGTAGCAAATTAACTTGAATTTTATAACTTCCTTTACAAGTTTCAAGAGTTTGAAACTTAAGGGACTAAAAAAGCCCTTGTTAGAATTCAAGGGTTTAATGTGCCAATTATTAACTTGTGTTATTATAATATCTTAATTCCTACAACAAAATCCTAATCTACAAAACAAACATCTGCCTCCTCTCTTCTCTCTTGGTCGACGAACTGCAAGCAAGAAGCCTCAAGTTTTTCGGTTTTCACGTCCCTAACAACTCTTATCATTCCTAACTCGGTAATCCTTAAAATATAGTTTTTGATTCTTGTATAATTATTCATATATTGGCTGTGTTTTCTGGGTTTGTTCATGATTCTTGATGATCTTTGATGATAACTTGTAGTTTTGGTGCTAGAAATCATGATAGTCGATGATTAGATTGTTTATGTGTTCGGTTAAGCGGCTAGGGTTTTGTTTATGGGTTGGATCTTGTGGTTATGATAAACTAATTGTTATATGATTTAATTTAGGATGCAAATCTACTGTGATTAAAGATTTTAGGTCGTTGGGTGTATTAGATAATCGTTTGTGGGGTTTGGGTGATGAAACAGAATTTGTCCAGAAGGTTACAGCCGATTTTTATCGGCTGTAACCAGGTCAAAAGTTAACAAAAAGTGTTTTTTTTCTTGAGTCCATGATATACTTCCAGGAAATACCTTTCGAACCCCACTGGAATTGCATTTGTTCGATGAAAATTGAATGGTTTATGATTTTTTTCTGTATCGAAGGTTCAAACTGTGTTTTCTGGCAGAATTTGCAGCCCATTACGAATGTCATAACTCAATGTAGGAATTGAGTTATGATCTCAATTTTTTTACTATAGGTATTTCCAGAAGGTCACCAAAATCTCCAACTAGAATTACGTCAATTAGGTAACCGAGGATTTTTAAATGAATTTTTCAGTAAGCTGTAGTCAGAAAGTGACGAATCTGATTGCTGCTTAGTAAATGATTTTTTTTAAATGTTTGGTTAGGAGTTAGACTCTAAAATGTTAACACAAGTCCAAACCTTCTGAGGGGCACGTCATATAAAAATATCAAAATTTTTGCAGTATCGTAAGTATGTAAAACGAGCGTCCCAAAACAGTCTGTTTTCAGTGATTTTACCTATGCATGGTTTAAGTTGTTAAGTGATGAATTTGCTACTTTTAGTGTCCGCGCGTGCATGATAATTGTATAATTGAGTGCTACTCGGTATTATGTTGTGACAACTTGTTTGCATGATAATTGTTAGATGTGTGTAAGGGTTGCATGAATCACATAAACGACCCCTAATGTTCTTGGTAACCATCTTAGGACGCGGTTGATCATCTTCGCTACTATTTGTCACTTTATTTCTTACCGAGCAAAACAAATATGAGTTCACACCTTTACTAAAAGCATGTATTCCTGGTGGTTAGGAACCTCACTTTTCAGGGTATGGGATTGCCTTAGTATTCCTGGTATGGGATACTGTTAACTTCATTTTCCCTGGTTAGGGGATTGCCTAGTATTCTTGGGGATGGAATACTGTTAAATGCTATTTATATTTCATGTCTTTTGCAGACTAAACGAACTCTATCTGAAAGTCCCCACAATTATACCGATTAATTGCCAGGGCCTAGCGAACGGATATTAGTTGATAGCGCTATTAGGTTCGACAAACCTCACACCGTACCTGGGAGGACGGGCGTGAACTTTTATGCCTTGGCAACTGGTCAATGATAATAGACATTGACCTAGGGCACAAACAACTTAAACAGTCAAAGTTTCGGTACCACACAGTTTAGTAGCTTAAAGATGGGGTAGCTCCCGCTGACATGTTTTATAAATTAAGTAATTTAACAACCTAAGTTTTTTTGAAAACAATACTGAAAAACCGTGAACTCTCGACTTTATGTTGACATACTATTACATGCTTTGCAGGTCATTAGGTACAGCTATGGGCGGGCGTTGCAATCGGTTGGAGTGTGTGGTTTGTTAACGCTTTATGTTTCATCATTTATTAACTTGTGGTTTTAAGTTTCGATGGGTTTTGCTTTATTTTTTCGCTGCAACATAAACTGTGTTTTGGACATTTAAACTTTATCAATAATCATGATGATAGTGATGCTTTTATAATTTGAATGGTTGGTTCAACATGATTAGTGGCTAGATCCTGGTCAGTCGCACGCCTCACGGTAAAACTCTGCATGTGGATTTTGAGTGTGTGACATGATTGGGGGCTTACATAGGGTTAAAATCAAGTTTTCGCATTGAAGTGACATCCCCACGCGTCCCATGAGAGGGTTTAGGTGAATCTCTCGCGTGACGCGAGGCGGATCAGATTCTGGAAAATTGTTTCCGTCATAACTTCTTCGTTTAACCTCCATTTCTTCAGCGTTTTCGCATACGTCTTCGTAATTCAATTCTCTATCATCTCATATTCTTAAATATTCATTTTCATGTAACGCCTCGTACTTCCGCACATCCATACTTTTAGGAAATATGTACTGTTTCACTAACTTTATTTATCTATTTTATTATCATCATTATTATTATTTATTTATTTTTTATATAACAATAAGAAATATAATAATAATAATAATAAACAAAATAATATTCGACAAATTACGAAGCTCAGGTGCGAAAGCGGGCCTTGGAAACGTAACGGGAACGCTAACGGGCTTTAGGCCCGACACACCTCAAACCCTACCAAAATAACTAAACCCTAATCCTATTTAAAACTACACACACACTACACCACACACACAATACATAAAACATACAGCCGCACATACACAACACCCTGTTACCCCCTCTCACTCCGGCGACCGGAGACGAACTCCTGCAGTGATATCCGGCCGGTGCCGGTCGTTTTCCAACAAAAACTACCCTCCCAACATCCCTTCTCCTCTCCCACGCACACACCCGACCACCCTCCATGTCACACCCCAACCGATGGCGGAAACATCAAGATGAGACGAACAAATTGCTCAAATCTTCATAACGCTATGTGACAATATAGATTAAATTCAAATTTCATTCAAGACTAAATTGTCATACAAAAATTCCAAATGATAGTCAACAATTGTTTCAAAACGACATAACATCAAAACAGATAAATTAATCTAGGTGTGTATCTCAGTCCACCTAAATCTTGTTTCATCTTGTAACATCACCTCATGAATCAACCTGCAACATGTATTAAAAATATATCAACAAAAAGTTGGCGAGATACAAGTTTTGTTACATAGCATAATATAGAATAAATTTGTTTAAAGTCTCATATCCAACATGAACCATAATATGCAAGTTTACTAGCATGCCGAAACGGTGTACTATATGTTCAAACCCAAGAATCCAACGCGTTAAAATAGCCTATCCCAATAGAGTAGCGGAGGTTAACATATTTAACTTAACAATACCCCAAGTTTCGTGGGCGGTGCGTTAATCCTATAGCGCTATAATTGTTAAGGTAGGCTAGCAAAGTTAATGAAGCATATATCGACACAAATAATTTCATTAGCATAACAAGTCTAAACAAGCATCACATAGTCTCATGTTAAGCATGGATAGAGATTAAAATAGTTTAAGTGTCGTGCGATTTTGTATAAAGTACATGTTGCACCCAAAGTGTAAAAAGGAAAAAGGGATCGAGTATGCTCACGGTTTTGCAAGCTTTCCCACTTGAAATCCCCCGAACGTTGTTGGTTGATGAATTAGTTTCGAGCACCTTGTCCTTTTTAGTGAAGAAGAGTAATTCTGCCCGAATTTGCAACTTTCAGCTTGATTATGGAGGATTTGAGAGTGTTCTGATGATTAGAAAAGTGTAAAAAGGCTTGGATTATGCTTGGGTTTTATAGGGAAGGATTAGGGTTGGGTTTGGTGAAGTATTAAATGTTAAAACATGTTTAAAACTCAAAATAAACCCAAACCCCGCTCAAATTCGCGAGCTGAATGGTTCTGGTCGCGCTGATCAGGCCATTTAACGAGTGTATAAGGTTTTAAGTGCTGGGTTTTGTTCAATGTGATGACCATGGTGGAGTGGTTGTGCGCGTGTTTGTTGAGGCTGGTGACCCGGGTTCGAGTCCCGCGGTCATCTGTTTTATTTATTTATTTTTTTCTTTTCCTCCCTTTTATACCTATACTTTCAGCAATTACCCAAACGGTCCCTGTACTACAGTTTCAGTAATTGCACTTTTAGTCCCTCACATTTAACTAACTAAGTTAAATGGAATACTTGGGTTTAATAACTAAATAACTTAAAAAAAACCTTAACTAAGTTAATGAATAATTAAACTTTTTAAAAGTAAAAAAAATCTTATTCTTTTTAAAAATTTAATGAATAAACAATCATTATATAAAAAATAAATAAATAAAGAATGAGTAAATAATGAGTAATATATATTTAAATGAATAGATAAATAACTAAATAGACGCAAAAATACGGAGCGTTACAGTCTCCCCTACTTTAGAAGATTTCGTCATCGAAATCTTTAAGAGGAAGATTGATCAAAAAGTTGGTAACTACCTCCGAGGTAAGGAAATCACCCCTAGCTCATTGGTGAAGTTGAAAAGTGAGCGAAGTTAATCGTCAAGGTAAGGAAATCACTCCTAGCTTGATGATGAGCTTCCATGTTTGGGAATATGAGTACTAGCATAAAAATTTTTGAACGATTCACATGACATACCAGATTCACGTATCACTGGCATGTGAATAAGCAGGTCAACCCATCGTGTACCACAATTAAATGACTTAACATGGCCCCAAGACTCGTGGGCGGTGCGCTACTCCAATAGCACTACGCATAGTGCTATACATGTAAGGTGTGGCTTCTTACGAAGTTAATGACGAGTTTATCACATAAGAATCACCCAGTGACACGAACCCGGTACATAATGTTTCGAATAATTCACATAGCATAACATGAATTTCACATAGTGTCACATGTCAAATGAAAGTGCCGTAAATTTAGTTCGTTCATGAGAGATTATGATTATTAATTGTTTTAGATTGCGAAGATAGTGTGTAACGTGTTTCCAAGTTTGAAATGAAAGTAACGCTCAAATATGAAACACATTATAATTGAGATAGCATAAAAGAGGTTTTATCATAAAACATGGATTGTCACGGAACGTAACGTAAGACTATTCCAAAGTGAATCGAAGTCCTTTTCGAACTAAGGGAACGTGCTTTGGCCTAATAGACAAATACTCTCATCGAGAAGCGACTAACGATATTTGCCCTTCCAGTTACTACACGTCCTTAATCGATGGGAAATCGAAACTTTGGCGAGATCGAAAATCGAGGAGTGGGACTAGTTAACAAGATGCGAGTTTCACCTCTAACTTGATAACATCGTACCCTAACATGGTTAGTACTTATCAAAAGAATAGGGTCCACTAGAGTAGGAAATGGAAGTTATTCATCAAGATATGGATGTCACTCCTAGCTTGATGTCATAACTTCATGCAAAATTGAATACACGGGATGAGGGACTTCACCAAAAATTGTGGGCCATTGGGCCTATCTTGGTGCAAATCGCCTCGTTGGTAAAATATGAGTGTTTTCAAAACTTCAAGTGTATTTGTGTTGGCCTTAGGAAAGGCATATAAGTTTAATCGACCAAGAAGGAGAAAAAGAAGCAAATAAGGTAGAATCAATGAAGTTTTAAACAACAAATAAGAATCAAGTTCCTAAAACTATAGACTAGGGCAAAGCATTCCTACTTTTCCTAATTCCCTATAGTTATGGCTCTTATACCAATCTGTCACACCCCAACCGATGGCGGAAACATCGGGATGAGACGACCAAATTGCTCAAAACTTCATAACGTTATGTGACAATATAGATTAAATTCAAATTTCATTCAAGACTAAATTGTCATATACAAATTCCAAATAATAGTCAACAATTGTTTCAAAACGACATAACATCAAAATAGATAAATTAATCTAGGTGTGTATCTAAGTCCACCTAAATCTTGTTTCATCTTGTAACATCACCTCATCAATCAACCTGCAACATGTATTAAAATATATCAACAAAAAGTTGGCGAGCATACAAGTTTTGTTACATAGCATAATATAGAATAAATTTGTTTAAAGTCTCATATCCAACATGAACCATAATATGCAAGTTTACTAGCATGCCGAAACGGTGTACTATATGTTCAAACCCAAGAATCCAACGCGTTAAAATAGCCTATCCCAATAGAGTAGCGGGAGGTTAACATGTTTAACTTAACAATACCCCAAGTTTCGTCGGCGGTGCGTTAATCCTAGAGCGCTATAATTGTTAAGGTAGGCTAGCAAAGTTAATGAAGCATATATCGACAAAAATAGTTTACATTAGCATAACAAGTCTAAACAAGCATCACATAGTCTCATGTTAAGCATGGATAGAGATTAAAATAGTTTAAGTGTCGTGCGATTTGTATAAAGTACATGTTGCACCCAAAGTGTAAAAAGGAAAAAGGGATCGAGTATGCTCACGGTTTTGCAAGCTTTCCCACTTGAAATCCTCCGAACGTTGTTGGTTGATGAATTAGTTTTGAGCACCTTGTCCTTTTTAGTGAAGAAGAGTAATTCTGCCCGAATTTGCAACTTTCAGCTTGATTATGGAGGATTTGAGAGTGTTCTGATGATTAGAAAAGTGTAAAAAGGCTTGGATTATGCTTGGGTTTTATAGGGAAGGATTAGGGTTGGGTTTGGTGAAGTATTAAATGTTAAAACATGTTTAAAACTCAAAATAAACCCAAAACCCGCTCAAATCCGCGAGCTGAATGGTTCTGGTCGCGCTGATCAGGCCATTTAACGAGTGTATAAGGGTTTTAAGTGCTGGGTTTTGTTCAATGTGATGACCATGGTGGAGTGGTTGTGCGCGTGTTTGTTGAGGCTGGTGACCTGGGTTCGAGTCCCGCGGTCATCAGTTTTATTTATTTATTTTTTTCTTTTCCTCCCTTTTATACCTATACTTTTAGCAATTACCCAAACGGTCCCTGTACTACAGTTTCAGTAATTGTACTTTTAGTCCCTCACATTTAACTAACTAAGTTAAATGGAATACTTGGGTTTAATAACTAAATAACTTAAAAAAACCTTAACTAAGTTAATGAATAATTAAACTTTTTAAAGTAAAAAAAATCTTATTCTTTTTAAAAATTTAATGAATAAACAATCATTTATATAAAAAAAATAAATAATAAAGAATGAGTAAATATATATTTAAATGAATAGATAAATAACTAAATAGACGCGAAAATACGGAGTGTTACACTCCACCTCTCCCCTCCTTGGTTTCTGCTCCGACGAAGACCACTAGTTAAAACGGTGGTGACCTTTGCCCTCTTTTCTCTGTCACGCATACCTGCAAACAACCCCCCCCCCCACCTTTTTCCCTCAATGAAACAGCTAGACACCACCCTGTGTTGGTGGCACACGGCGGCAAAGCGGTCAAGAGAGAGAGGACGGGATGAGAGAGGGAGGAATGGCGGCGGCTCGCAGCGGCTCTAGGCCGGCCATTTTCCGACAACATCGGCGAGGGCAGGTCCTGTTTAAGCGTCGGCTCGGATTATGCTTCGATTTTAATTCAGTTTCGAGCTCGGTTCAGGTTCAGGTTTTGATTAAGTTCAAATCCAGTTTTGAGTTCGAGTTATGTCGAGTTTGGCTCCAGCTCGTTCCGCTTGGTTTGGTACAGCAGCGGTTCAGTTCCGAGTTTGAGTTTCCGGTTCAGTTTCGACGTTCAAGTGCTCGTTTTAAGTGCATTCAGTTCAGTTCACGGCTCGGGTAGTTCGGTTCATTTGGGAACGACACGGTTCAGCTTCGACTCAAACCGAGTCAACTCAGTCAACCACTGGTCAACTCGACACGGTCATCCACCAGGCTCGGTAAAACTTTAAAACGACTCATTATTTATTTTGTTTATACTGTTTCTCTTATATTTAAAACAAACCGAGTCCAAATCGTTATAATTAGTGATATCTTTACATTTTGACACTTTAAATAAATTTGTTATTGAACTGGAATTATTGATGAGTTTTGACAAATTTTATCGATAACTAACGTTGTCGGGATCGTCCTAAAACAGAGGAAACTCTGCCCGTTTTTCGACAAATATGTACATACTAATATTTTCGACGAAATATATATATGAATGATACACGTTTCGACAAATATATATATATATATATATATATATATATATATGTATATTGAACCCTTCGACAAAGTGTGTATATATATCTACTATACCCTTTTTGCAATATATATATTCATACCTATTACATTTCCCGACAAAAATGTATACATATTATTACCGTCTCGCGAAATATAGATATACATATACCTAATATACATTCGTCAATAAACATATATATGTATATAAAAGTACGTATTAGCCTTTTCGCCAATATATATATATACACATATATATATATTATGTTATTCGTCAAACCCTACATATATGTTTAATATATTTTCATCAACTAAATATATATACATATATATATATAACGAAATAAGTCGAGCACTAACGAAAGTGTATCGAAACCCGGATGATGTTATAAAATAATAATAAGTGCAAGTGTAATTTATTATACACTTCTATAACTCTCGTTTTCCTAATGTGAGGTGACTTCGGTGTCCATCCTTCAACAGTTCGCGGAACACTAAAAGACGCTTCACAAAAAGTGAGCATACTCGACCCCTTTTTTTACACTTTAACGCATTTTGGGGTGCAACATGTATAAATTACAAAATTTATTTTTAACAAGATTAAATGTGTTCCCAATACCAAATGGGTTATCCATTACGCTTATTGGATTATATAGATTAAACTCGTTTATACATGCTACTTGTTACGTTTGAGTTGTTTATGCTTATTAGTTTAATTTGTATTCTCACGACATTGTTATGATTATGTTACTATGCATGCTAGTTAAGGAATTCAATTATATGCTATTATTATGTGAGATTCATCTACATATATATGCGATTCAGCTTTATTATACTCCCGTCATGATTGAAATAAACTCTTACACTTAGATTTTATTTTCAAACTTGTATGCTCGCCAATACTTTTGTATTGATCTACGCTTTTAATACATGTTGCAGGAAAGCTGATGATGCAAGAAATCTAGTAGGATTGCTTAGATACACGCCTAGATTAATTTATCTATTTTGATGTTATGTCGTTTTGAAACACTTGTTGACTATTATTTGGAATTTTTGTATGACAATTTAGTCTTGAATGAAATTTGAATTTAATCTATACTGTCACATAGCGTTATGAAGTTTTGAGCAATTTGTTCGTCTCATCCCGATGTTTCCGCCATCGGTTGAGGTGTGACATTCATTCCATGAGAATACTTCACTAAGCCCAATCATTCTCCCATGTGCTCGTTTTTAACGTTTTTGCTCGTTTTTTCTCCATCTTCACACGAACCCCTATAAAACCACATATAACTAAGTACAAGCCAAAATCATACAAAAACGAATACAAATTAACAAAAATAATGTACAAATTACAAGGAAAAGATGTATGTTACACACCACATCACTATGGTACAATAGCCGAAGCAGAATGTACTATCGGAGAAGACATAAGCACCCGAATTGTGCCTCGAAATTGCTCCAAGAAAGATGAAAAGATTGCTAGAAAGTATTTGAGAGTGGATAGTTTTTGGTGTGTTTTTCATCTAAGGTTCATCTTAGTTTAATGGTGAAAAGGAAATTGAAACAATTCCAAAAAATGTAGTCGAAAAATAAATTGTATAAACATTTTCAACGCTCTTTATTTTCATTTTGAATTCTTACTTGAAACTCAAAACTATTATGTTTCAATTGTTGCATAAGTGGAAACTGATCTGCAGTTGCACTGCTGCAACAGTGGGAAGCACCTTCAGAATTGTAGGGCACACTGGTATTAGCGCACCGCATCACTCTACGTAGGACATTTGTCGTTCGCTCTGAATCGCCATTGTGTACCCAAGCAGGTAACTGAGCCTACAAGTTCGAGCCACACCATATACACCACACTCGCGTCATCTATATTTGCCACACGGGTGGGCCAGACGACACGTCATCCACAAGCCTTGTGTACGCACGCGCCATATGGAGTTTGTGCCCTACGCCACGCGTGCATAGATCATGTGCACCACATAGACACCGCTGTTAGTGATCATTCACTCCACACGCCCACTTGGAACCTGCCACGCACACAAGCGCGCCACCTAGTCTGCGCTTTCAGATTCACCATGCTACCTTTGTTCAAAATCATTCGCACGTGATTTATGATACAGAGGCGGCTCGCAACGATGCAAAATGCAAATTGCATCATCAAAGCGCCACATTATGCTTATCGCCCATGCCACGTGCAAATGGAGTTAGGGGTGCTTCTCAACTTTCATGATTAAAGTTGTGTGTGCTTATAGGAAAGCATTGTTTGGACTCATACACATATTGTTTGCGCCAACTCCTACCCGTTCTTGTCTTCACCACCTCCATCATCCCAACCACCACCGCCACTCCACTGGATCGCCACCATTGCCATTCCACTGGATCGCCACCACCGCGACTACCACCACTTCACCACTCACGTTCAACACCAGCCGATACACCCACCACTGCTATCACACCGTTGTCGCCTCCATCTCTAGCACCATCGTCACCGCCTCCACCACCCCCCTGACACCACCTCGTAGTTGTCTCACTACCACCACCACCAATGCCACATCCATCTCCAATAGTCACTAAAAAATGGTAGGTGAACTTATTTTGGTACTTTTTTCAAAACTACTCATTTCAACCCAACTCCATATAGCCACAACCCGTTTTGACCGAACCAAGTTGATAGTTTTTTTTAAACGGTATGTTTTAACCTGAACAGACATGAACCTATCCTAACCCGAATCCAAACCCACCCGACCCATCCAGTTGACTAGGCTTACATAAATCACATGACGTTTTAACGGTCTCACATTAGAACATGTTACCTCCAATTATATAATGTTATATACATTCAAGCCAAATACGGTTAAAAGTGTTATTATTTATACATCACATGCAAACATAATTGTTTGGAGAAATTTGTTTCTAGGAAATGCTACAAAATATATATACACATGCAAACATAATCTCTTGGAGAAATTTGAAACAAGATTTAAGAAAGAGATTTTTGAGTATTTTAGTTGTGAAGATGGATTAATTGGCTACACCTATTAGAGTTGGAAGCTTGTTTGTAGTGGATATGAATAGAGATAAGCTATTCTGGATTCAAGTATCACAGACAACAAGGATTAAAAGGAAAAAAAAAACTAAGATGGTTGGTGTTAAATTTAGAAGAGTTTAAAAACGTTGCATATATTTGATTCTGTTTATCTATAAAGCTAAACAAGAGTCTCAATGAGATTTAGAAGTTATATCTTTTGTAATACATGTACAACATTTAACAATGTACAAAAGGCAATTGGAGATCAGAAGTTATATCTATCTTAATTACAACATTTCGAAGTTATATCTTTTTTAAAACATGAATAATCGCTTATGCTATAACTTTTTAACCCCTTTTTTATTTAAAAATAAAATAAAATAAAATGCATTTGTAGTTGAGAAATTTTTAAAGTACTTAAAATGTTATGTATCTATCTCCTTGGATATATAACAGACTTCATAAATATATTCTTTCAAGTCAAAGTGCTTTACTAATCAAATCGGATGGATGCACTAAGAATCAACACCAAACACTAATTTTGGCTTGAAATAACAAGCAAACTCAAATACGCAAATGAAATTAGGACCATACCAACCAGCAGCAACATGAATAAATGGGAATTATTATAATATGATTAAGAAGATAACAAACATCCAGTTTCACCCACTAACAAAACACCATGGGCTCGTAAATTTTAGTTTAAGATGTGGATAATTTGTTCCTGTAGTATAAATATAGAGCATATTATATGTACAAATCAACAATTTGGCTGGCTAGCTGGCTTCTTCAGTTCCATCTTTTAGAATTTTTCAATCCCTTTGATTTCTGTTTTGCCTGCTGAAATGCTTGCATCTTTTGCTTCTTGCGAGCTTCTCGTTCCGCCTGTGAACACACACACAACATCAACAAACACTTCTCGCATTTAACCAAAAAATACAATAGGTACCAAGGTCAAAATCCGAACGCGCTAACTTGTTCTGTTTTTTATATTAAAAAATATTATTAGTTAAAGATGGACAACAAATCACTTGCCTTTGACATCTTGGATTTGGCTTTTGCTTTAGAAGACTTGTCCTCTAGCTCAGCTTCTCTTTCAAGCGCCTTTTCTCTTGCGTCGAGGTTCTTCTCAAGATAGTACTGTTAAAAGCAAAAAAAAAATCAAAAAAGATACTGGTGCTGTTCAAAAGTAATAATGATTATTTTTCAATATTTATTATTGCATAAGGATTAATATTATTTATTTGTTAGATATAACGAATGATTAGTAAAGTAGAATGAGAATTTACATCATAGTCGCCATTATAGTCTTGCAAATTTCCATCTTTGACTTCTAGAACTCTGTTCACAATTTGTTTTATGAAGTATCGATCATGAGATACAGTGATCACAGTTCCTTCATACTCGAAATTGCTTCCTAATAAACAAGTAGAAAATAGTTGTTCAGCACTAAGAAATCAAATGTGCGAGGCAATTAACAAAGCATCTCAGGGCCTTCAAGCAGCTCTGTCAACTTTTTTTATTATGTGTGGTCAAAATTAGGTTTTGTAGGAGATTTGTACATAACGACAACCAAAGGGATGAAAAAATTTTGAAAAGTACGCTTGATAATAAAATTGATATGTAAACAGATGAGATAGACGCAGCTCCTGGTTGTATATAGAGCACACCTCGCGCCTCGTTTTTAGAACCTGAACGCCTCGGAGTGTCTCGTGCTTTTTTAAACCAAGATCACTCATAAAAAGAAGGTAATATAAAATAGTTTTTAATGAAACAAACCTCAAGCATTTCTTTTGAAGGTATATCCAAGTGATTAGTTGGCTCGTCCAACACCAGTAAAGTTGAAGGCTTAACCATGAACTTACAAAATGCAAGTCGCGCCTGCAACATTAACCAAATTCATTTATGTTTCACAAGCAAGATAAAACCACTGCTGGCTTAAACAAGATACTAGAAATTTTATAAAAATATTTTAGTATATTTTTTACCCCGCTTAGAACAAACAATCAATTATAAGCATACTCCTACATTGATTCTTGGAAAATCCCATAAAAATTCAAGATAACTTCTCATCATTAAAATTTCAAATTGAAGTAACTTACATGCACACTAGCATCATCAAGATACATCAATGTTATTAATTTGGTTCTACAAAGTTATTATTTTGTCGACAATAAAAGGGAATTTTAGGCATTTAGAAAAGTGTTTCAAAAAAAAACACACACCTTTTCACCACCACTCAATAGAGAGACTTTCCTCTCAAGCATATTGGCCTTAAAATTGCAACGTCCAAGGAGTCCTTTTATATCATCAATTCTCCAATCTTCTGCAACTTCCGCTACAGTATCAAGCACCGTTTTTTCTAAATCAAGAGCCTCTGCCTGTAAAATTATATAAAGGGTCATCACCATGATTATATTACTAATGCAAACTCGGCTCCCTTTCTCCTGTAACTATTTGCATTACCTGATTTTGCTCAAAGTAGTTTGGGAGCACGTTGTGCTCGCCAAGAATTATTTCACCACTGTCTGGCTTCTGTATGCCCATAATCAACTTGAGCAGGGTACTCTTTCCACAACCATTTGGCGCAATTATTGCAATTTTCTCACCCCTTTCAATTATTATGTTAGCTTTTTTAAACAGAACCTGTATAACCATGCAACATCAGATCATACACAAAACTAGATATTATTTATTAGTATGATTTAACATTAGTTACCTTGTCTTCATAACTAAAGTCAAGATTTTTTATCGTCACAACTTCTCTTCCACTTCTTCCACGCTCAGGAAATCTAATCTTCATTTGTTTCCTAATAAAAGGTTTATCAACTTGTTCCTCCTCCTGAAGCTTTTCTAGCTTCTGTTATTGAATAATAAATAAATGGTTTATCAACTTAATTATCGCATATTTTAGAATTTAGAAGAAAAATAATAAAAACCTTTTCGGCGTAGATGCGCGTCCAGAATTAGCACCAGCACTTAACCTGCTGATTAAGCCTCTTGTATGTTCAATTTCCTTCTGCTGCTTTTCCCAAGCTGTAAACTGAGCTTCAATCCATGATGCCTTACTAATAATGTATTCCGAGTAGTTTCCAATGAACGTTCTTGAAACACCCATGTCAGTTTCCACTATCTTTGTGCATAATTGGTCAAGAAAAGCTCTGTCATGAGATATGATCACCATTGGAACATCTTGCTTGCTAAGATAACCTTCAAGCCACTCAATCGTGTCTAGATCAAGATGATTTGTAGGTTCATCCAGTAGTAACAAATCTGGATCCTGCAAAAATAAAGACATATATTAGGATTTGGGAGGTGTTTGGGTGCGTGTTTTCAAACTTATAAACTTATAATTGCAATTTGAAGAATCAGTTGCTTGCATAATCAAGTTCTTAAAGTGCATTACTTTACATTTATCTCACTGATCAGTTTTCTTACAGCAACTCTTTAACTGTTCCTTCAAATCTACTTGGCATAAAACAATAATCATGCTAAGTTCACATCCAAGCACCACCTAAATATGCAATGAAAACGTATATTTCTTATTTAATAATAATATGGATTATAAATAACAGGGATATGTATTAAATCATTCATCATAGAGTACAACAACACGTTGCTCATTCCACCATGTCCTTGTACAATAACTAAAAAACTATTTTTGACAAATTGGATATTGATAATCCTAACTATGACTCATTAGCCCATAATAATCCATACTGATAAATAACCAATGATGCTCCAAAGTTTCACATTTGTTGCCAATAGTAATCCCACTCGCATGATCATCATACATTTAGCTGGTGTTTGTTTTTCTAAAAAAGATTTGTGCAGCCTCTTCTGTCTGCGCCGCGCAGACCACTCGCAAACATTGCCATCTACAGACTGTTTGTTTTTCCGAAGACGTTTCATTAAAAAAATGTCCGCGGGAGCTCTTCTTGGCCCAGCCACTTCTAAGATCTTCTAAGGTCTGCAAAGGGTTAAGCACCACCGCCGACCACCACCATCCACCACCACCACCACCACCGTCCACCGCCCCCATCGTCCATCACCACCGTCCACCACCACCCACCACCATCCATCACACCATGCCCACCATCCACCACCACCGTCTACCACAACCACCGTCACCACACTCCACCATCCCGTCCACCACCACCACCCACCACTACCAGTTTATTTTAGAAGTCTACATACGTTAAAAACAAATAACCTTCTTCTTGCAGACTGTAGAGGTTTGGTCCACCTCTTCTTCTACAGATGTCTGTAGATGTGGTCCGCAAAATGCAAACATTTTACCTCTTAAAAATCAAACACCTTACATTTGATTTCCACGCGACTTCGCTCACAGGGAGGATTATGAGCGAAAAGGGGAAAGGTACCTCCCTTGTGAGTGAAATCAAGTGTATATCTATGATGATTATGCAAGTGGAATTGCTACTGGCAACCAAAGTGAAAGTTAGGAGTGTCGCTAATTAAACTTACAGTAAGGATTATTATCGGCAATGGTTCATTGTTTAGATTATTAAAATCCAAGTGCATTTACGTTTGATCAAATGTCCTATAAGATGTAAATACATACAATATCTCACACTAAAAAACACGGTTCTACCTGGATATGTCATCCACGAAAGGCAGTAACAATTTACTAATTCTAACAACAACTAGCTAGAGTACAACATTAACTCAATCTATCCGTTAACTTCATCATAATAGACCACCAACACTTGTTAACAATTTATAAAATCATACCTGAAGCAATATCTTCCCAAGTGACATCCTCATCTGCCACCCACCACTAAACGAAGCAACAAGCCTATCCCCATCCTCAACCGAAAACCCAAGTTCCGGCATCAACTTACTAATCTTCACATCTACACTATCCAAATCCACAGCCTGCGCCCGCCTCTGCAGCAAATCAAACTCATCCAAAAGCCTCCCCATCAACTCCAAATCCTCCACCGACCCTTCTATCGCCTTCTGCACCTTCTCCAACCGCTTCGCAACCTCCATTTCCTCCTTAAAAGCACACATAAACTCCTCCCTAACCGTCCTCCCACCCGACACCTCAAACTCCTGACTCAAAAACGATATCCTCATATTCGGTTTCGCCTTAACCACATTCCCCGAATCCGGTTCCTCCAAACCGGATATAATCCTCAATTGTGTAGTCTTACCAGCACCATTCACACCTACTAACCCTACTTTCTCCCCCTTCTTCACCTCCCAACTAACATCTTTCAATACTGTAACTCCCTTGTAGCTTTTACTAATGTTTTCTAACCTAACTCCTGAGGATATACTTGAAGCACCTGTTCCCGATGGCTTATTTCCTCGCGAGTAACTAACCGGTTCGGATGAGTTGCTGGAAAACAGAGACTCTATGTCGTCGTCGTCTTCTATGCTAGTCACGGTGGTGGTTTCAGTGTCTACTGCAACTGCGGATAACCTGATTGGATGATGTGTGGAGTGTTTGTTTGAGGGTTTGTGGGAGCAATTGGTGATTGGGGATGAAACATGGCGGAAATAGGGTTTGCGGAGAGGTGTGGGAGTTAGGAAAGTGGAGTGGAGGTCGATATGGTGGAGTTTAGAGGTTAATTGACTCAACTCCATTGTTGTTGTTGTCGCAGAGGTTTTGGTTTCAGTGGAGAAGATGATGGAGTTTTGGGAAATCTTGTAAGGGAGTGGTTATTATTGTTGTATTTGTGATTGTTGTTTTTTTGGGGGTCAATGGATGTTGCAATGTTGGCCATCCACTTGTGTTATGATTTGGATTTCTTTTTTCTTTTTTTCTTTTGGGAAGGATATAAATTGAATTTCATCAAAGTAATATTGGCCTCATAAAGTCATAATATCAACCAAGAGATATGGACACAATATACAAAAGGTCAAGCTTTTTAAAGAATCTAATACATATAAAATATCAACCAATAGATATATGATAAAATAAGTCATAAGTTGCGTGTGTAACAAAAGAAAGAAAAAGTGGCGTGTGTAACAGGGGGTTCACAATTATGTGAACGTTAAAATTATGCGTTAATTTACATAGTAATTTACACTCCCGTCTAAGTACGGAGAATTTAGACGGGAGGACAAAACTTAATTTGGTCAAATGGGTTCTAACCATATTAAGTTTGGGTCAAAACAAGTTGTTTTAAAATAGTATTAATTTGGCTGAATTCAAAATGGGTTTTTACCAACAAATAGGTTGTATTAAACCTGATCATGTTAGAAAACAAAAGTATCAAATGGGATTTCACCTGTTATATTTGTTATTATGGCCGCTAATGATGACAAGTGGTGACGGAGACGATTGTGGATTGGTAATGGCAACACGCCTATAATGACAAAGGTTGTAATGCAGTGAGCCAGCATGACTCAACGAGTACTAGGCACATATTTTAAGTTAACAAGTTACATAATAGTTGCTCACTTTATAATTGTATATTTTTTGTAAACTTAATTTGAGCTTTTGTAAATCCAAAGCTTGATTACTCTTGAGATGAGGCAGCTTAATCTTTTCAGAGGCAAACCTAAAAATGTGGTCCTTTTTTTAATTTCATTGCATCAACACTGCATAATGTATGTGTTTCGATCGAAAATATGTACCCGTTTTGACCCTTTAATGAATCATTTGCTTAAATTTTTTTGTCGCTACTTAATTTCAATTTAAACCCAATCTAATTTGAATGGTGTGATAGTCGTTGAAAACTTCAAAGAAAAGAGGTTTGACTGCTTGGGATTTATAATGTAATCAATTACAATCTGAATGCAATTTGATTGTTCATTGATCTCGTTCATTTTTTCTAAAGGATTCGCGCCTATATGAATGCCTGGCTATGGTTGAGAATTAACCAACTGGAAAAACTCACTGAAAGCACCTGTGACATCCCGGGTTTTTCGGATAACTTAAACGTGATACTTGTCAAACTAATTACGTGCTATGTGTACGAACGTGTACGAATTAAATGAATACGTGATGTGTGTTGTGTGATTGTTTTAGTGATTGAATAATTAGAGTTGATATGTGCACGAACTAAACCAAACCGCGACACGTTCCAACCTTGGTTCATTGTGACTCTAGGAGTTCACAAAGTTTAAACCTTGAACCCAAGTCTTCGGCTAAAAGAAAACAACGATCAAACCTAGACTTAAAACTCTAACTATTCGGCCAAGACCAAACCCAAACCAAACCACTCTAATCCTTGGCCGCGATATTAAGCCCAAGACCGCAAAGCTATTTTGTTCAAAACCAAACCAAAACAGCCCAAACATGTTTCGGCCATAAGATCAAACCAAAACCTTAAATTAAAGCTATTGGCCGCAAGACCAAACTCAAACCCAAACCAACCCAAGTCCCTCGGCCACAAGCCTTAACCAAAACCGCAACCCTCACCTCTTTGTGCTATATATATACACATACCCATGCATGTTTCATACACAAAAACACAGACCCTAGAAGGAAAAACTGCCGTCGGCAGCTTGTTCACAGCCCTTGCGATCGCAAAACAGCCTTCATCAGATCAGCCCTTGTTCAGTCCATTCAACCGCAAACAGCCTTAATCTGATCAGCCCTTGTTCAGTCCATTCAACCGCAACCAGCCCTACACTTCTTGTTGATCACAGGCAGCCTTTCTTCCGGTTCTTGTCGGTTCGGACGTGATCTTGTTGGAGCAGCCGGGTCGCCCTTGTCCACATCTCGGCTTGTTTGTCTAGTTATTCAAGGTTAGGATCATATTTGATTATGAGAGCATGTTCGGATATATATATATGTATGCTTTAATGATTAATTGATTTGTTGTTTCGGGTCTTATATGTTGAATAAATAATCGGCTGTTTTGATTATGTTCTTATGTATAATTGTTTGCGGATATCATAAGTGCAAGTATGTATTGTTTGTAAAAGCTAGAGGTAAGAACTAGGGCTGCATGGATAGGTTATTAGTATTAGTCTATGATTAAAAATCAGTTCTTGATCGCCTAGATTAATCGCATGAACGGGATTACACGAATTAATGGTAACAATAATGCTGAAACAGGATGCTGAGTCATAGTTACAGCCGACTTCATCTGGCTGTAACTTGGTCGTTAGTCGTCGAAAGACGGACTTTCTGATGTCTAGAACATAGAGATTTGAATAAGGAATCTTATGGCGCCGGATTCATAATTTTCTGAAATCGTTTGATATTTTTAAAGGGCCAAACAAGTTCAGTAGCTAAAGCTGTTAAAATGCTGGAATTTTGTTGATTGTTTATCAGGTTAGATTTTAAAATCAGTAGGGAGTTGAGTCATGATTTTTGTACAGCAACTAGGTATGGAAATTTCCGGGCAACTCCAACTGGAATTTTGTTAATCGGACGATCAGTGATTTTTAAATAAATTCTTCCGTGGACTGCAGTCAGAAAGCGGTAAATCTGACTGCAGCTTAATGAATTAATATTTATGGTTAATTGGTAAAGATTTAGGACTTGGAAAAATTATATAAATTTCTATGGTATAAATGTCACCTACTGTAAAAATATGGGAATTTTTGGAATGCTAGAACTATTTTATAAAAATCCTAGAAAATAGCTGAATAATTGAGTGTTAAGCAGAAAGTTGATAACTTGTGATTTTATGCATTAAAGTGTTGCATGGATTTGGAATATGTTCATGATAAGTTGTTTGATTACTATGATCACATGAGAATACTTGCATGCATGTTTGAGTGTTAGATATGTTGTTTGTGTGTATCACTTTGTGAGTAAATTGCGTGTGGAATTTGTATTGGTGTGATTTCACACTGACGTGTAATTAATTGGTTTGTTAGGACGCAACTAGCGGTCCCATCTCTTATAACATCTTTGCTACACTAACCGAGCAAATAAAGGTGAGTTCACGGCCCCTAACTTTATCCGGTTTTTAAACAACAGGGGGAGAAACATGTATACACTCTCAAACTCAAACTCTTTACGTTATACGAATTTAACGTCACATAACTATACGGTAACTAAGTTAATGTTAATGTAATGTTATGGACACTAAGCAGCTTTATCACTTAAGTCCTCGACAATCTCCTCGGATCGTTAGTATTTGGGTTAAATAGCGGGGGAATTATAAGTAGTACTACTGGGTCTGACGAGCCCCATCCGAGCTAGTCACGCTAGCCGACCGGGTATGGTCAACGGGTGTATGATTGGCCTAACATCGCCATGGTCATGTGATAGGCCTGGCAAAACGGAGGCACAACAGTCAGCTTCGATCGCGAACACTTAGTGACATGACTTTAGGCTAGCTACCTATATATATTAACATTGAACTTAATTACGGAACAACTTAATATTCCTGGTATGGAATATTGGAAACAACAACTTAATATTCCTGGTATGGAATATTGGAAACAACAACTAAATATTCCGGGTTTGGAATATTGGAAACAACTTAATATTCCGGGATGGGAATATTGGAAGCAACAACTTATTATTCCGGGATTGGAATAATGGAACTGATACGTTATCCTGGGTTGGGGATAACGGGAGGAAACAAACTATAACCGAACAAACGAATTTATGAAAACCTGTGAACTCACTCATCTTTAATGTTGACACTTGTTTCTTTACATGTTTCTCAGGACGCTAGGAGCTCTAGGTGCACGCACATGCATTGAACAAGACATCATTATCGAGTCTTATTTATTAATATTGTTTTGGAATTTTTCATTTGTTTTGGCGTTTGTGTTGGCGCCCGCATCACTACTTATTTATGCTTCCGCTCAAACTTAAAACTAATGCTCTGCTAAATATTGGTAATTGATATAAAATCTAAAATGAACGATTTTGGAAAACGTATTATCAAATCATGTAGAGTCGTTCGACGTACTAGTGTTTCAGATTCTGGTTTGTTCACACGCCTCGCGGTAAAACTCCGCAAGTGGAAATTGAGGGTGTGACAGCACCCACAGTCCGACACTCCCACTTAGTGTTATAAAAAGAAAAGACTGAAACCAGGTATTTAAAACCAAGGTATTCCCAAGCCGGTTTGGTACCCAACCTTACCTAGGCTAGAACTCAAACCCAATATTGTACCCGGAAATACCCCAACACGGGTATTATACCCAATCCGAGCTGGGTTCTAATCGGGTATTATCGTTAGAGAACGAAAATAGCCATTAGAGGTCCATTTTGACCTTTCTTTGCAATCTTTACCACGTTGGCCCTTATATGTTAGTCTAAATAGATAGTGAATATTTTCGTTTAATCATAAAAAATGTGAATATTTAAAGTTACTTTTTAAGTTTTAGCATACATTTTCTGTATTTAAATTTAAAAAATATATATATAGTATAAAGTAGTAAAACGTTTAAATACAAAGGATTGTTAAAGTACAATATGTAAAAAGGATTTTAATAAGTTGCGTAATTGTTTTTTACGCTTTATACGTTAAGTGTACTTTGTACTTTAACTTACCCCATCTAACGTAAGTAATATTTAATTAAATGAATTTATGTAGTTGACACCTCCTCTATCTGATTTGCACTCACTAGAACCCGCCTGCCATCTTCCACACAACAGTCATCTCCACACACCCACACTTTACCCATGTCGGTGACATCAATCCTCAACCCCTACTCGAGATGCATGCGGCGGTGTACCCGCAATACCGTCTTACCCGCAAGGCGCAAAGGGTGCCCAAGTGGTGCCTCTTGTACCATAAGGTTGGGTTTTTTTTCTAAATACCCAAACCTGACCCGCTTATTGGCCATATCTGAATCCGGAACCTACTATTGAAAAAACCCGAAATGTGCACCTCTACTCCCACTCTCACAATATAAGCATTCCGGCCCAAAACCCGATATAAATTAAAAAAAATCTAAAACAAATTTAAGTAATATCTTTATAAAACGGGATTAACATATTTACCAGAGTTCAGGCTTGTTTTTGCTGTTGAATTATTGCTCACATGGGGTGGCTCACATTATTTTGTCAGCAATTGTTGTTCAGGATGTTTGATGTTTGGACAATCTTGTTTTGAATAGTACAGACAACTATAAAAGGGGATTTGGTTGCCAATGCAATAATTGATATTGATATTTAACTTAAAGTTGTAAGAAGTATTAATCGGGTTAATCGTTACATGCTCCAAACAATCCGAACTTCGTACTTGGATTGGATCCCCAGATCACGCTTTTGTTAGTTAGTTGTCTAGTAGGGCCGATTATACATGGTACGTTCAACATCAACAACCGCTTAACCAACTCGAAAATTAGTTTACACTTTACAGACACCGTAAAGATTTCGCATATTGGTTATGACGGTTAATGCCATATCCAAATATAAATAAAATATGAACTAAAGAGGTAAGCGTGACAAGAAAACGCCTTTTGTTTCATTGATGAAGTGATGTGAAAAGAAGATAAACAAGAATGAACAAAAGCAGATAAAAACATCAGGCTTTGACGCAGCAATTGAAGTAACTCAGAATGCTTCTCCTCACCTGCATCCACATTATTATAAAAAGGAAACATTGATTATTGGGTCACAATAATTGGCATTGGAGAGACAATAACAACATATATCCAAATATTAATAAAGACATTCCATGCTAACCATGTATTATTATTAATTATTGGATGAGAACATGGCTTCAGCATATTCCTTGTTACCTAGGATACTATTAAACAATATATCTTAGCTTTAACTACATGGAAAAAATAAAAGAAATATGCTAAGGGAATTTGTAACTTCTCATGAAAATAAATTTGTTGGTGTATAAATGCATGCCATACAACAGCTAAATATGAATACGGACTATGTGTGTTTGGGCCGATCGAAAAAGTCAAAATTTGATTTCCAAGATCTAATAAGTCAAATCAACAAAGATGATTACAAGAACTGAGAATCATATACAATTTGTAAAACTAAAAATAAAATATAAATAAATGTACTCAAGACCGACCACCACCAAGAACATACAAAAAAACAAATGGATCATTAACACAAGTTGCAAGGTCGGTTACAAATCTTTTTTCTTAATAAAAATTATAGATTTGTCTCTTCTTATTTAAACTATCTTCGTCTTCCATAATCAAAATAACGAACAAGATCCAAATATCCGAAAGAAGTACCTATATGTTCATTATGTGTGCTTCGTTGTAAATCGTGTGATAAACTTATAATCACTAGTAAGAAGTGTGATAAACTTAAAAGCACTAGTAAGAAGATAGTGTGGTGATACCTACCAAGATCAATGACAAGTATTTGGTGATCTCTACTCACAAAAGTCGTATCATTCCAAGAGCTTTTATAGAATGAAAAAAAAAACCTACTTAACCCTTTAGGTACTTCCAATATTTAACTTCAAACTAACTCTACTTGCTTTACTAAAACAAAACCTTCTTCTAAAGTATAAATAGTGACTTCCGCCTTATTTCCATCGTGGATCATAAGCCAAAACTGTCATGTGCTAGCCAAAAGTAGGTGTGTCAACGAGTCGAGCCGCTCATATCAGCTCGCTAAAAGTTTGTGGGTTAATATAGGTTTAGTTAGACGCCAAATGTAGCGTTCTCAAACTTGGGCATTGTATAGCGTTCTTAGCACCTAAAAGCTTATATTATTAATGTATGAACTTTAAAATGGTTAATTGTTGAGAATTGGTGATTTTCAACTGGAATTATAGCCCATATGATTCTTGAAAAGGTTCTATAATGGGATATCAGTTTAGGGCAGAAGTAACAGAAAGTAATACTAAAAAAGTGATGAAAGTAAAGGTGCTTACAGTTGGAGAGTGGTGTTCTTCATCAAAACTATGATGAGGGGGAGCACTTTTATTTGTTGTGTTTAGTTTGGCAGTGTTGGAAGAGCAATAAGAAGAGAGGAGGTCTTCTTCAATACCAATGCTAGCTCTTGATATATCTCTCTTGTTCTGTTTCCTCATCTCTCTTATCTTTGAGAAATCCAAAGAGTAGTCCGGAAGCGGACCCTTTTGGTCCCAGTCTCCGAATTGAGGCACTGACATCCATGGTGTATTTTTCTGCACCATTTTAAAGTTCAGGTTATCATTCAAATGCCCTCTATAGCTATAGCATAGCACAAAACATTTTCATTGTCAATCAAATGCTAGAATACACGAACTGACACCATAATGATGAAAGTATAATAAGTAAATTAAACTTTACACTTTGGAAACGACACTTTGCATACGTACTGGTTGCAGTTATCATACAAAAATGGAACTATGATTCCAAACAATGAAACTCTTCATGAATGACAATTGACATATATCGAAGAAAATCACTTGTAAATCAAAGGTTACAGCCTTACAGGTATGTTCAATGTTCAATATCATTATTTTTTATTTGATTACTCTAACATGTACACCATAAAATCCTTACTACAAAATTAGGCCACATCTTCCAACAGAAAAGGAACAAAAGGTATGAATCATATCAAATCCAAATGCCTCAAAGAAGAACTTCCTAATCTTCAATCTAAACATAATTAGAAGCTACTTGCTCAAAACATTCAAGTGAAACACTTCAACTGAAGCATAAACCCTAAACTCAACTCAAACTACACCAGTTTCCTACAATTTTCAACTTCATACAAATGAAATGAACAACAATTACAACAATTAGGTTAAACTTGCGTCATCTACAGCTAAACCTCACAAAATTCTCGTAACAAAATCATACAAAAGCAGAGTAAAACAATCATAAACAAAATGACAATGAAATCATACCTCATCCTTTCGATGCTCCATAATAAGATCTTATCAATTGCACACCAAACGCAACGATCTAAACCAGAAAAAAATAATAATAATAATCAATAAGCAACTTAACTACTCAAAACACAAAACACATTAGGAAACAGTTCAAAACTGAGCGATAACAACTGCGTGTTTTAGTGTGTGTTTGAGTGTGTGAGAGAGAATGAAAGAAGATGGAGAACTTACAGCAAGACGACAGCTGCAACGAAGAGAGATGTATGTGTGCGTGTAACTTTACAACGATAAGTTCAGAATCAGGTCAAAAAAGTGTTAATCGTGGAGATATTTATAGTGGATTGGGTGAATATTTGGACACGTTACAGGTGTTTAATTACGAAGGGTGCCATTGGTGGATGACTCACGCGTTTGGGACATTGAGCCAAATCCCCGTGATCTTATTTCCGGTGTCTACGAGACCACTTTATCGAACCACGTTTCCAAGCTTCTTCACCCTTTGAATATTTATATTGTCCAAGTGAATTGTGTATTTATTTTTCAATGTGGTAAAATAAACCCATGTCATACGGTTATTGTTGATACTAGACAACTATGGTGAGTAAGTCGAGTCAAACCAGAATTTAAACCTAATCTTTTTGGAAAACTAGAAACGAAGGCCAGACTGAGAATGTGGGGGTCGGTCTCCATCTTTTCAGTTTGCGTTGCTCTTGGGTTTGGCCATAGTTGATTATGCTAAGATTTTAATTTTTATTTGAACCAGGCCAAATTTGAATTCATCTCATAAAGTAAGACTGAAAACCAAACTGGACACGCTTAATCAGTTTGGTCTCATGTTCTTCGTGGGTCATGTATCAGCTTTGCTTGGTCCAACATGAATATTGATCAAGCCTAATATAAACTAATATTGTTCGTTTTATGTATCCGGAACTTTCTTTTTTATTTTGTTTTTTTTATTCTAAATGAAAACTTTTGAGGAGGTAAACATCTTCTATCCAAACATACTAAATTGTGACATTACGTATTTAAGACTATTAATTTGTTATTTTGTTATAGGCTTATATTTTTTAGGAGGATATGAGAATTGATTCACATTTTACAACCTAAATTTCTAGTTTAAGTATCATGATTAATTTAACACCCTTCACACACTTTTTCTTTTACCTATTTTGCAGTTTGTGTATTTTAAAATCAAGAACAAATATGACGTCGTTAGAAAAGATATCTGAAATTAATTGACAAACAATTTCTTAATTAGTATTGGAATCATTTTTTTTGCTTTATGAACCCAACCACCCATTTTATAATGAATGGGATTAAAGTGACCCAGTATTTTTAAAGAGTATTTTAAAATGTCGAGCTTTATTATTTAACTGTTATTTTATATAATTTTAAAAGATCGGTTTTTATATATAAGAAACGACTTATACCAATTTAAAAAGTCACGTATATTTACAAGTTGAATTGAAAAAAATGACATTATAGTGGTAAACACACTTGTGTGGACCTTATATGAACGTCCTCTTTTTTTGGGTTTAGAGAGAGTAGGTTTGTTGCAGGCCAGACTGCGTTGAAGGTGGAATTAGACAAAGTTGTTAAACACGAAAAAACTTGTTTAGAGAATCACATGTCTTTATTCCTTTTGCTTTTGGTACTTTTGGTTTCCTAGCCACGAGACTGTGGAATTTCTAAACAGAGTTCAGCGGGTCGTGCACGATAATTATTCGGCCTTTAAGACTCAAAACTTTGTTTTTAGTATGATCGATTTTGCTATCGAAAAGGGGTTGTTACGTACCTTGTTACCTGTTTACCTATCACTTTATTGTAATCGTCCTCTACAAGAATTAATGACATACTCAAATTGTCACTAAAAAAATGAGTTCACAAGCCACTAAGGTGTAAAAATTAACACGAAAAGAATAAAAAGGGAACCAAACTGTTAATTCTCAATTTATATTTATAAACACTATTAACATATTAACTCTTTGTATAGTAGAAAAGGCTATATAGGAATTATATAATGTGGGAAATTAGTAAAATATATCATGATAAATAAAGCTCACTAATCTTAATATGTAAGGAAGGAATATATCTTTGTATTTTTTTGAATATATAATAAACGCTTATATAGAATTTAGATACTCGTTTAATATATTTGTAACTTGGTCTCTAAGTTTCATACAAGTATCTAAAGTTGTATGGCTTAAATTTGTAACTATGCATGTGCGGTTGAGTTGCATTCTTGGTGACACAAGATCACACGTAACATACACAATACTCTTCGTTCTCCGTATCCGATTATCACCCCCAAAGAATATCTAAAGTATTCTCACGGCGGAGGTTGATTGTAAGAGGCCCCCATCTTGTGGTGAAACTAGCGGTTATTTTCGTCTTAGTAGACCATTTGAGCTATCAAGACCAAGGTGTGTCTAACCTCCCCCTGGCCGTATTTATTGTGGCAACAAGTTGGGGCTCAACGTTGGGCTGCATTACTTAAAAGATAAATCTTTTCGTCGTTCAACTCAGGTTCCTAAATTCTTCTCATGTCTGGAGAGGACGCTCCTCTGGAGGTTATACCTCCAACACCCTCACCGGATGGACCATGTAACCACTCTCAAATGATGGATGGACCTTTTGTTGAATCATCTCTGCAAGATTACCCTCACTTTCACATGATATCACCCGTTAGGGTGGTGAACTCCTCACCCAGAATAGACGTTCTGCTTCTCATTGAAAGGATGGATCTAACTCTTGAGGAAGTGAGAAGAAACTTTATCCAACTAAGAGAATTGTTGTTCGGTTATGTGCACGTGAAACGTTCTATGAATGTTGGGAATCAGTGTACAATTTTATTTTTAATAAAATCCAGTTTTATCGTTTTATTAATATCTCATATTAATCGAGTAGAAGAAGCGTGTACACATTATTTAAATCCGATTTAATTTCTTGTCAGCGATCCAGTTACAATTTGTTTATGATGTTCATCCTAGGTATCTGTTTTATTTTTATAAAATCCAATTTTATATTAAAATAATAATAACAACATTTTATTATTAATCAGATTCAGAAGCGTGAATAAACACTAAACAGATAAAACTATTCATGCCAGCGATCCAGTTATAGTATACTCAGAAAATTATATAAAACACAACCATAACGGGTTTAGGATTGTACCTTGACGAATACCAAAAAAACTCGCACGATGTATACAACGGACGTCTTCTCTAATAAGCATGATCATAATCTTCACGAGCACCACAAGACTCCACACGTGAAACGGATCCAATCCGAATCGCTAATACGAAACGGTGGAGGGCGGTGTGCGGCAGTGGTGGCGGCGTGGCACGGTGCCGCGGCATGGGGCAACATGATGGTGGTGTGGTGGGGCGGTGGCGGTGGCGGTGCGATGTCGAGTGGTCAGCCGGTCGAAAACGAAGTAGAGAAGGGGTGAGAGGCTAGGGTCTTCTCTCTTGTACAACTTCTTTTGATTATGGTGTAATTAGTTTTTCAGGTTAAGATTCTATTTATAGAACCCTTAATCACACTCTAGCACACTAACTATTAGCTTTCTCTCTAAGTAATTAATCCTTTATTAATTACTAATTACCGGTCAACTTTTTGGCCTTGTTTTATTATCTAATAATAAAACCAATGTTTTAAAATCCGATTTTTATACATACCGGATTTGACTCAAAAACGGTTTAATCGGATGTATCGGTGGTTCAACCGGGTGTATCAGGCGGTTTTACCGATTCTACCGGACAGTTAAACCGGTAAAACCGGCCGATTTAAACCGGTTTTTAAAACATTGAATAAAACTACTCTCTTTAATTATTATCTAATAATAATCAATCATCGTTTATATTGAATAACCATTATTCACGGCTAACTAGTCAAAAGGCTTTTGACTTTATTTTATTCTCAATAAAATATTCATTTTTAGCATTTATATTATAATAAATTATTACTCGTTTAACTCTTTAAACGAAACCATTTATTCCCATTAAATTAATTGTTTCACAAACAATTAATATCTTTAGCATTTCACTATATACTTGTTCTCTACAATTAATCTGCTTTTGTGATCTATAATATTTAACACTTAAATATTATACTTTGTCGTCGTCCAAAGTATAACTCTTTGGATCTTACCTTAATATCAACATTTAATAATCGATAATTGGACACCAATTCCAACAGTCTCCACTTGAACTATTTTCGATTATATCCTTTAACGTAAACAGAGTTGGACGCCTAAGTATATCACACTGCCCCTAGCAAGGTATAATGTGTTATATTCGCCAACTATTCTTTTTGTGATTAGGTAATTCTTTAGTTAATCACGTACACAGTCGTTGTGACCATATCGATCTATCCTTTCTGTATTGAACTTCTACTCAACATGAGACATAGATCTAATTCTCATATATTGTTCAATCATTCTTGTACCTATCTCCGATTCAAAATGGTCGACAAACTACTCTTAGCTCGAGTGCAGTTGCACATTCATACCAGTTTAAGTCTACGAGAGGGTCGGAATATTCAACTTCTCAAAAACATTAAGAGGCATAAAATCCCTTTGACATCATACAACTCTCACTTAGTTTCGGTTCATTCCCAATCAAATATCCTTACTACTACCCTTTCATGACGCAGCGTTAGATAAAACCAAATAATAAACCTACATTAATGTTAGTTCTAGTAGGATTCTCATGTCTAAGAATATAAAGATCATACCATTTCAAAACTTCTTATGACACTGATCCATGAAGACAGTTTTGAAGCGAGTTACGTCCCATATCATTCTCTAATGAATATCTGTGATTCTTGATTCTCAATACCTTGAGCCTTCATCCATGAACAATCAAGCATTCACAATAGTCTTACCTTGGACTAATTCCCATAATTCCAAACGACTACGGACATTTAGAATACCATATTCAAGGATACTAAACTACAAATTTTTGAACATAGGAACATTGTTTGTATGTCATTTAACTGTTAAATCCAAACATAGGAACATTGTTTATATGTCATTTAACTGTTAAATCCAAATAAATTCATAATGTTACCTTATAATTGTAAAAGCATCAAATACTAAACTATAGATCAAAAACCCCTTATAGCAACGTTAGCCATAAATTATATACATGCATATTGTATCTCTACATGGACACGATTAATGACTTGCTAAAATTAGCTATTTTATTTTGTCTCATCAAGATGTCATCCAAAATATCTCCACATTTGGAAGTATCGACTCCCAGCCTCTTGTAACACAAAATCTCTGTTGTCACATAACATCTTGACTGGCCACCATACACTTGGTGCCTTTCATAATAAATGAACCCTTCATTTATACTATTTTGTCTTAAATAAACCTTTCTTTTCCATCATATATTATCATACCTTTCTATACAACCACTTATATACTCAACCACTCTTGCAAGATTTTGAGGAGTAATTGCTTCATATGATTATTCCATTTATTGAACAACACCTTTCAATAGTGTCTATGTCTCACATAGATTTTCTATGTTATGACCTGTTTTAAAGAGTCAATTTTACACTAAAACTTTGAGGTGATTCTTAATTTCAAGTACTCTTTGTTGACTCATCAAAATTAATACATTAATTAGTATACTCTTTCATAATTGCTTTTACTCCACAAGTGACCATGATACAATCCGATTATTTCCAACCCCTTACAAATCTTTGGTTGTGAACATCTACTAATTTTCTATTATGTAATCTTAGCTGAAGCTCCTGAGAACCTTTCTCACACTTCACCTTTGTTAGTCAAAAGTCACTTTGATATGACTGCCTGATTACATCATATCTCATGTTTGCCATAAGCCTTAGATGCTTAAGCATTTCCGTACAATACATATCTATCATCTGTTAACATGGGGCAATGAACTATTTCAAATCTGTCAAAAGATCTATTATATATCTCAGACACTTAACAATATTGGGAATCCCATTAGATAGATTGTCTGGTAGAGATTTCCATAATTGCATGTGCTCAAGTCTCTTTATCATATAACTCGTGACTTATGTCCTTTTGAACTAAGCAATGTGTCATTATACATTATTACTAAACTCTTCTTTGTATCTTTCATACAATCTTGGAAGACAACTCGACTCCCACTAGCTCACACAACCATAAAGCATTTCTTATTATAGTTTGATCTTTTCAAATTCAAAGTCCTTAAAATTGGATTTCAAAATAAAAGTGGAATTTGAATAATCACATACCTTATTATAAATAACCATAACGAATTTCTCAAAACCATTTTTATGACATTCCTTATTCAAAACCATTTTGATTCGACCAGAATTCCTATCTAATCCAAGGCTTTATAGTCAGTGTTCCTGACAATGGTTTGACATAAGTCAAGCGGATCTTCGTACTGGTCAACCATTGATCTGACACTAAGTTCCTTATCAAGCCTTTGATAGTATGCAGTGTAATTCATGTACTGGTTCTTGTATAAGATCCAATTTGTACCCTTTGAGTCCCTACTCTTTGCACAGTCATTATATTCTAACTTAATGACCATAAATTTCTATCTTTGGTGTGTGATTGCAGTATATACTTTCTATGACTCGTAACATCTTGAAACTGATGTTTTATAATTGCAATTCATCTCTTTTTCTGATCATTATCTATATGATGAGACAATAACATAAGAACATGCTTTGTATCATAATCCAATCATGATTCTAGTTCGAACTCATAATAAAATTGGAACAATTCCAAATATCATTTTATTTATAATAGATATTAGTTTCCTCCTACTAACATCATTAATGTGAACTATTTCACATGTTTAGGGTGTCCAAGAGACTTCCTACTTCTCTTTGAACATTCCATGTCATCTCATGACGCTTGTTAGGATCTGAGTTTACGTGGCTCGTGATTAAGACAAATAAGAACATACTATTATGAATTGCAAAACAGATAAAATAATCACAAGCAGGGAATTATCATCAACGACTGTTTTTATCAGACTCAAATGATTTGATTACAGTACAATTGACTTTACAAATTCCCCCTCAGCTTGATCACATACAATTTTATTTGTTCAAAAGAAAATGGAATGTGATAATAAATCTCTAACACTTGAGATTTATCTATTGTCACACCTCGGATTTCCAACCCAAATCCATACACCGGTGGGCCCGGGTGGGGAGTATCGTGACGTCAGTTGATAACATCATAGTTAATTAAACACGGCACAACGGAAATCTTGGAGTAAAATTTCTATTACAGACCAAATGTTCAAAATAAAATAATATACAGGCTCGTAATAGAAGATCCACAGACAGATCATAAAATATACAAAGAAAGAATATAAAACATACTTTAGGGTTGATCTAAAGATTTGCAAGATCCTCTAATTCACTACCGAGCAGCTTCCGGCCTATTTCGTATTGTACCTGCAGTTTAGTCTTTGGACGATGCGTTAGCTTTCGCTGGTAAATACACCCAACTGACTCATTTTGAAAACATTTTTAAATGATTTTAAGTGCACATGGCACAAAATCTTTCATAGCTTGGGAAAGTTACTTTGTAACCTTGTTAACAGATTCACATGTTTGTCCATACATACAGGGCCCAGTACAGAGACCGAGACATGATTAAATACACACCACTTAGAACTCACAGAGGAGTTATCCCCAACGTCTTGGGTAATTTGCATTTGAGCGTCTGTCAGGTATATGCCTACACCCCGCGCTAAGGTCGTGGCCATTAACTAATCTAATGAGCCGAGGATATCCAGGACACGGTAATTTAACCCCTGATGTTTAAGTTATCAAACAAAACTGATTAAAACAGAATATGCGGATTTACTAGCCACAATCTGGCATTCGATTGATCCGATTTCCGACCAAGCGGTAATAGTTTACCATATCCCAAGCCCGTATAGGGAAAATAAGTCGAGAGTATTTACCTGAGCTAGTCTTCTTATAATTTCAATAACTCAGCCTATACAAAAGTACTTAATTGCAGATAGCATTTACCGGCAAGGCTCTAGTCTAGATTATGGCATAAGCTAACCAATTAATACTAACAGTCTTTAATTAAGTCATAGACTTAGACCGAGTAGTGTACATGATCAAAACGTATAACGCTTGATTAGACGATGATCGGATAGAATGTATTTTAAACCCGACAAGTACTTTGACTTGCATAATATGGGTAAACAATTAACATTCTGGATTTTGAGATTAAAATGATAAGGTTAAACCCGTTTTGGTTAAATTCCGTAAACTAGTTACGTATAATCAACCGTATGCTTTAAGCGATAATGGGTAACCGGATAAGTCATGGACAAGTTCTATATGCCCTTATATTTTAAATAAGTTAAGATATCAGTAGGATATCAACTTGCATGCCCGTTAAGGTTTTAAATTGAAACTATGCCTCATAAGGGCATTTTGGCAATTTCATACCATATAAAAGGAACTTGAATATAATTTAAGTTTATAATTATAAGTATTCTGGAAAAAATACTTTATTTAAGATATAATATCAGTAGGATACCAATTATTTGTGTAATTTATCTTTTATGATCAAACTATGCACCAAAGGGGCATTTTGGTCATTTTACACATAGTTTATAAATTATTTGGGATTTTGAGTTTATAACATGTACCTACTCTAAATATGTTGTAAATATGTTTAAAATAAGTTTTAAAATCAGTAGGTATCAAGTCTTGGTCAATAATATGGTTTAAAACCATACTATGCGCCGAAACGGCGCTTATGTCGTAAAATGACGTCTTTATGCGATGTTTACGAAAACTGATGTTAAGGTCAGATTAAATATTTTAGATATGTTATTTAATATAACGTATCATTAGGTAAATGATTTACCTTGAAAAGATTTGATTAAAATCTTTTTATAAGCCACAATGGCTAAAATCGTCATTTATCGACATAGTTTAAGGACCTGTTTGAAAACTCAGTTTATAACTTGGTTTGACATCCCAAATAATCCTACTTATAATATTACAACAGTAGGAAACTCATTTTCAAGTTCATTGTCATTTAAAACCTTGTTTTATGCAAAAATGACATTTTAGTCAAAATGGCATAATTACGGAACTTGCGCATAAACTTAGATTCTGATTATGATCATGTAATATAACCTCAGAGGGTTATGCTACATTATATTATGATCATAATGCAACTTTAGATCAATAGGTAACTAATCTAAATCGGGTCAGAATCGAAAGTCAAAAAAGAAGTCAACTTCACGACTTTCGGTTGCGAACCGTCCCTAGAACTGATATTGACGAGCCGAACATGTTCTTACATGTTCTAATAATTATTACCAACTTGTTTAAGTGTCAAAACAGGTTTCATATCATATATAAGATCAATTTATGATTTTTCCGAAAAATGGCATGTTTGACTTTTTAATATCATAACTTTGACCCGTCAATTGGTCTAGCAAACGTGATCTTCAGGAGGTGCCCTTTATAGGGATTAACACCTACCTTATTACAATCACTTAACCATGTTCATTTCGAACAATGGCTCGACCATAATGGTCTTAACTGAAAGTCAAAGTGTTTTCTGTAAAACGCTTGACTTTTGGCTATAAAGGCCTATAAACGAAAATGCAAGAGCAAGGAAAACTTACAAGAGGTTCCTAGAATGCAAGAGAACTATGTTGGATGCTCCTTTTAGCTAGGAACTTCCAGAGGAGGGAGAAAAGTGAATAAATAAGAAGGTGTAAGTTGGAATGGTGAACTTGATCACCTATTTATAGTTGGAGAAATCAAAGGAGGTGAAGCCAGGTGTTTAGGGGTGTAAGAGGAAGCTTACAAGTGTCCCAAAATGTGGCATAGCAGTTTGGGAAGCCATGGTTTCGAGTAAATAGTTTTTGGCATTTTTGTTTGGAGGCCAAGTTATGTTTCTGCAGCAGAGGTCCTCTGGCGGGCCACGAGAGGCATAGGCCTTGCCTCTCGCACCCCGCGAACGCCCCACGGCCAGTTTCAAAACTTGACACATTTAGCCCCTTAACTTATTAAACCCCTTTTTAACCTCCTAAAACACCCTTTTAGCATATTTAGCCATCCGAAGCCAATTTTTGGCATACCCGGGATTATGCCCGGACATTGTCGAGCTCTCGGTTCGTTAAAAGGTCATTCAGAGGTATAAATTAACATGTTGACACTTTTAATCCCTCCATTATCCAACTTTCACATATTTACAAAATTGAACTATCTTGTCCAACAATTGGCACGTATGAGAGTTAGGCCTTCACAAAGGATCACTCAGATGCTTATTATAAGTATGTTGACTCCGATGTCACTTAGAGGCTGGGCATGTTGACATCGGACCGTCACTCAGAGGCTCAGTTTGAGCATGTTGACGCCTTTAGTCCTTATTGGTCTTTAATAGACTATATTTAAAATTACAACACGTGTCACTATACTATTGGACATGATTTTATAGGGTGTTACATCTATACAAGTACAAAAGGTTTGTTTGCAATCAGCTGATGTCACTCTGATAGTGACATCTAAAATTCCTAACATAAAAGATTCCACAGTTGTTGCAAACATCTGGGAGATCTATCAACTAATCCATTACATCCAAACTCTGTTATGAGCAAATGTTGTTGTAATGAAATATCTGATCTTCAAACCACCGTTGATGTATTTCAAACACCTATTTGGCCACAACAGATGTTTGGTCTTCCTTGGAAGTGCTTTAATTCAACAAACAAGAAAGATGCACCCTAAAGCAATATAATTAAATAATAGTCTAATTATTATGAGGGGGTAAGACGCATTTTACCAGGGGGTGGAACCTTCTCTACCAAGACGCGTTTTGCCTGGGCGAGCAACTCGTCAGGTAAAAACAAAACCGTGAGATCTTGGATGAGCAACCATCGGGGGCAAAGCGGACAATATCTTGGCATAGTTTACTTAGGCTGTTACAAACGATATCAGAGCCAGGGGCCGGTCTAGTGTGCCAACGAGGACACTGGGCTCCCTAAGGGGAGGTGGATATGTAAGTCCCACATCAGTTGAGGAGGAGAACGAAGCCTTCCTTATAAGGGGGTGGAAACCTTCTCTACCAACACGCGTTTTGCTTGGGCGAGCAACTCGTTGGATAAAAACAAAACTATGAGTTCCTAGATGGGCTACCCAACGGGGGCAAAGCAGAAATATCTTGGCATGATTTACTTAGGCTGTTATATCATGCTTGTGATTCTTGCTGAGTTTGATACTTCTTATATTCCTGTTTTATGCAATCTTTATCATGTATTCAATAAATTCTAGTTGTTTAGCTTTGATTATAACTAGTTAACCGCCTTATAGTCGGTTAGGTGGGATGAATTCTAATTTTTGTTAGGTTTGGATGCTTATGTTTATGAAAGTATGATTTTATATAAGTGTTTACTGCTGATATTGTGATGTGTGTAGCTATATGTTGAGTATTGATTCTTGGATGAGTTTGTGTGGATTAACCCTTCTACGAGGTAATGCATGTTTGATCTGACTGTTCTATCTCTAGGTTATATATCGATCGTTAACTTAGGGCTTAATACCTAGCTGGTAATAGATAAACTAGTTTAAGCTTTAGTAAAACATATGGACCACCTATCGGAACGATCTTAAATAAAAAGGTCTGGAAATTAGTTAGGGTTTACTTTAAATTGAATTATAAAGATAGTAATTCGCACTATTCGTTAATCTATATCGTTAAACAATTAATAGGCTCTAAGTCATAAAGGATTGATAAAACACTTAGCTACTTAAAATTGGATTATCTAAGTGTGCCTATAATTTAGGTATTCGAGATTATGTGGTCAACCTGGTATGATATTTGTCTTTTAGCAATTCACACCTCATTTTGATTCTTGTCAAATTGAGATTTTCATAAATATATAATCTAACAAACTTTTCAATGACTAGGAGGGTTTTGTTCCTAATTGGTTATCTTTTACTTTGATTTCGAAAACATCTTTTCACATATTTCTGTCTTAATAGTTTCTTTCATAAAACCACAATAATGCATCGGTTAGATATTAACTAAGGGTTTAGCATCACAAGTTATCGTGCCCTAGGATTGATACTCGGTAACTTACATGAACTATACTATGCTATGATAGGTACACTTGCCTGTTTACACGTGTAATTCGTATTTGAGGTCCTTTACCCTTAAAACTAGTATGCACGTTGTTTATAATTAAATTTGTTACTATTTGTGTACATAACATTCATAATATTCGTACATTCAGAAGGAGGGAAAGAGAGTTTAGAAGGTGCAACACAAGATTCAAAGGATGCAACACAAGGTGCACCATAGCCAAGTCAAGATGCGTAGTGGTTTTCTGATTTTGGTTGTGTTTGATGTTAAGACTTTATTTGGCTGTTTCTCTAAAGACTCAATCTAACATTTTATGTTGTGATGTTATGTTAAGCCATTGTAAGACTTTCTATGAGTATTTATGTTATTATATGTGTTTGAATTGCATAACTTTTTGCATTGCGTAACTGTTGGAATTGCATGAATATGTTCGAATTGCATAGTTGTTTTTCTTAAAGTCAAATCATAGTATTAATGCATGTGTTTGAATTGCATAACTATTTGACTTATAAAATCGAATCATAGTATACAATTGTATAAGCTTTGAATTCAAGTCAAATGTAACAAAGAAAAGTAACTTAACATTTTATTAAAATCAAACATTACAATAACTTTTATACCCATGTATTTCTAATAACAATCATTGTTTGGCCAAAGGATGAGCTTTTCAGTACTGGTATAGAAAATACCGGTACCGTATCGATCAAATTTCGGTACCACAACGGTACCCACTTTTTGGAATTTTCGAGATCGGTATCTTCGGTTCGGTGTCGGTACCGTATTTTACCTTCAAATACCATATCATATCATACGGAGCATATCTGGTACCACTACCGGTACCCAATTTAAATGAATTTTCAGTATTGGTACTTTGAATGCCGGGTACTAGTACGAAGTTCATCCCTAACTTGATCATTCCGAATCTGAATTATGCCCCTTCATATAGATTATGGTACCAGTATCATAATCCCAGACCTTCTTTAATACTTAAAGGTCATATTCCAACTCCAAATCTTTTCATAATCTTCATCCTATTTGTTTATGGCCTCTTCTTGTTGCACAAGTATGTCTTCTTCTTGTATAGCTTCTTTTTTAAACTCATCAATTTCATATGGGTACAACTGGCTACCAAAATAAAAAAAAATTGAATAACTAGTAGGATGTGAATAAACATAATATGTTTACTCTAATATATAGAACAAATTATAACTTTATAAGTAGACCCATTAGTCGTTTTCAAAAGAAAATATAGGGTTGCAAATGAGCCTAGCTACTCGGCTTGACTTGAAAAAAAGCTCGAATGAGTTGAGCTTAAACGAGCTCGAGCAGACCCACGAGCCTAAAGGATCCTACTATCAATATAATATTTTATTAATATATTAAAAGTGTATGTAATTAATAATAATTACTATTTACAAAATTATGAAAAAATAAAAAAATTATATATTAATTAATAAGCAATAAACAAGCTGAGCTCGAACTTGAAAAACTACCTATGAGCCGAGCTTGAACTTTAGAAACAAAGCTCGAATCGAGCTGAGCTTGAGCTTTCATAAAATTAAACGAGCTGAGTTCGGACTCGACTCGTTTACACCCCTAAGAAAATACAAATTACCTAGCTTTAGTTAAATACATAAACATGAAACAACAACCAACTAATCCCTAACACAAAATTCATTTCATCACTTCCTTAGCTTTGGTCTTTGTCAATTCGTCTTTCTTATTGATACTCCTTAACAAAGCAGAAATTATCATGTCACATCTGGGACAAGTTGGAGTATCAGCCCATCGTAGCCCTCCACAACTGCGCTTTTGTAATGATATTATGCAGTTCTTTAAAATACATAATCTCGAATTAAACATTCTACACTCTGCAATATGATCATCCGTAATTGTATAAGATGTAGCAACCAAAGATAGTCGACATATATCAACAAGTTGAAAATTATGCAATTCAGACACACTAATTCAGTTTACTCAAACATCATCCTAAACAACCCAGTGACTTAAAAATTATCATCACAAATATCAAAATTACCAATATTTTCGGTTAACTATAGAACTGCAACACTTACACAACACAAGAATTGTCGATTAGGATTTGCATTCGTCCTTGAAATCCGATAGCAAGTAGCTGCACCACAAGAGAAAATCACATCTTATCTCTGTGAGCTAGATTTCACATATAATGATGATGAATATTGAGACATTTTAAATATGATTGTCAATTCATGAAGTTGTTGATCCCCAATTACGAGATGATGATATGGGGAAGAAAGGAGATCGTCTGGAATGAAATGGGAGAAGAAAATCATAAATTAGGGTTCTGAATGGGTGTTATAAACAATCATAGGTAAAAAAAAGATAGTGCATCCATTTTCCAATGGTGTACAAACGAGAGAATCAAAGAAAAACTGATAGTGTAGCGAAATGGAAACTATATGAACTCATGTAGCAGGATTTTCAAATTAGAAACACAAGTTGACCCGTCATTATATATATATATATATATTTCATCCACATCTCTAATTATTTTGGGAAAAAATGTGACAACCTGGAAATTTCTCATACTTTCGTGTACTATTGTTGACTAAATTCTTGTGCATGGCACTTGGAAATCTTTGTGTATGGCACTTGGGAACTTCTTGTAAACGAACTAACTCTTTGTGCGTGACACTCTAAACATGTACGCTACATGCTAAACCGCGTCTACTCAATTTTCGGGACGAAAATTCTTTCAACATGGGGATAATGTGACATCCCGGGTTTTTCGGATAACTTAAACGTAATACTTGTCAAACTAATTACTGCTATGTGTATGAACGTGTACGAGTTAATGAATACGTGATGAGTGTTTGTGTGATTGTTTTAGTTATAAAATAATTATGGTAGATATGTACACGAACCGAACCGAACCGCGACACGAACCAACTTTGATTCCTTGTAACTCTAGGAATTAACCAAGTTTAGGACTCAAACATGTCTCGGCCGCAAAGATCAAACCTAAACCTTAAACTCTAACTATTTGGCCGCGAGATCAAGACCTGAAACTCTAACTACTCGGCCGAGAACAACCCAAACCGAAAACCCATTGCATGCAACCCAAGTCCTCGGCCACATGATCAAAACCCAACCGACCGCCCTAGTCTCTCGGTCACGAGCTCCAACTAGAACCGTAAACCTTATCATCTTGTTGCGCCTATATATATATACAAACTCTCAATGCATGATTCATTCACAAAACCACAAAACCCTAAAAGACCAAAAAGCCGTCGGCAGCCAAGTCTTCATCTTCTTCGACCGCAAACTGCCTTCTCTTGCTCCATTGATCGCGAACAGCTTCCTTCCTTCATCATCTCGATCTGATCAGCCTGGTTCACTTTCTCGGTCGCTAACAACCTGTTACTTTCAGTCCCTTTCAGTCTCGGTCGCAACAGCTTTTCCTTTCTTCTCTTCCGGTCGCAACAGCCTCGCCATCTTCCCTCATCGTACTCACGGTTCGTTTACCTTGTTATTAAAAGATTAGAAGTTGTCATATGCTACAAGATCATGTTCGGATATATATATATGCTTGAATGATTAATTGATTAGTTGTTTCGGGTTTTATATGTTGAATATAATCGGCTGAATTGATTGTTGTTTATATGCATGATTGTCTTCGGAACTCATAGCTTGCGACTGTGATTTGTTTATAAAGACTAGAGTTATTGAGTAGGGTTTGCATGGATAAGTTATTAGTGGTGATCTATGATTAAAAATCGGTTTTTGCTCGCTTAGGTTGATCAATAGGAACGGTTTATGCAAGTTGTAATAATAATATGCTGAAAACAATTGCTGAGTAATAGTTACAGCCGACTTCATCTGGCTGTAACTCGGTCGTTAGTTGTCGAAAAACGGATTTTCTGATGTCTAGAACGTAGAGATTTGAATAAGAATCTAATGGCGCTGGATTCATAATTTTCTGAAGTCATTTGATATTTTTAAAGGGCCAAATAAGTTCAGTAACTAAAGCTGTGAAAATCCTGAAATTTTGTTAGTCGTTTATCGAGTTGGATTTTAAAATCAGTAAGGAGTTGAGTCATGAATTTTGTACAGCAACTAGGTATGGAAATTTCCGGGCAACTCCAACTGGAATTTCGTTAATTGGACAATCGGTGATTTTTAAATAAATTCTACCGTGGACTGCAGTCAGAAAGTGATAAATCTGACTGCAGCTTAGTGTATTAATATTTATGGTTAATTGGTAAAGATTTAGGACTTGGAAAATTTATATAAATTTCTATAGTATAAATGTCACCTACTGTAAAAATATTGGAATTTTTGGAATGTTAGAACTATTTTATAAAAATCCTAGAAAACAGCTGAATTATGAGTGCTAAGCTGAAATTGGAAAACTTGTGACTTTGTGCACCAAATTGTGGCATGAATTGGTTTATGTTTATGATAAGTTGTCTTGATCACTAGGTTCACATGAGAATACTTGCATGCATGTTTGAGTGTTAGATATGTTGTTTGTGTGTATCACTTTGTGCGTAAATTTCGTGTAGAATTTGTATTGGTGTGTTCACACACTGACTTGAAATTAATTGGTTTGTTAGGACGCAACTAGCGGTCCCATCTCTTATAACTTCTTTGCTACACTAACCGAGCAAATAAAGGTGAGTTCACGGCCCCTAACTTTATCCGGTTTTTAAACAACAGGGGGAGAAACATGTATACACTCTCAAACTCAATCTCTTTACGTTATACGAATCTAACATCACATAACTATTCGGTAACTAAGTTAATGTTAATGTAATGTTATGGTCACTAAGCAGCTTTATCACTTAAGTCCTCGTCAATCTCTCGGATCGTTAGTATTGGGTTTAATAGCGGGGGAATTATAAGTAGTACTACTGGGCCCGACAAGCCCCATCCGAGCTAGTCGCGCTAGCCGACCGGGTATGGTCAACGGGTGAATAATTTGGCCTAACTTCGCCATGGTCAGTGATAGGCCTGGCAAAACGGAGGCACAACAGTCAGCTTCGATCGCGAACTCTTACGTGACATGACTTTAGGCTAGCTACCTATATATGTTAACATTGAACTTAATTGCGAATCAACTGTATTATCCCGGGTTGAGGATAATGGAAGCAACAACTTAATATTCCGGGTTTGGAATATTGGAAACAACAACTTAATATTCCGGGTTTGGAATATTGGAAGCAACAACTTATTATTCCGGGTTGGAATAATGGAACCAATACGTTATCCCGGGTTAGGGATAACGGAGAAAAACAAACTATAACCGAACAAACGAATTTATGAAAACATGTGAACTCACTCATCTTTAATGTTGGCACTTGTTTCTTTACATGTTTCTCAGGACGCTAGGAGCTCTAGGTGCACGCACATGCATTGAACAAGACATCTTTTATCGAGTTTTATTTATCAATATTGTTTTGGGATTTTTCATTTGTTTTGGCGTTTGTGTTAACGCCCGCTTCACTACTTATTTATGCTTCCGCTCAAACTTTAAAAAAACTGATGCATCTGCTAAATATTGGTAACTAATCAAGACAATATAAAATCTACGACAAATGATTTTTGAAAACGTATTATCAAATCATATAGAGTCGTTCGACGTACTAGTGTTTCAGATTCTGATTTGTTCACACGCCTCGCGGTAAAACTCCGCAAGTGGAAATTGAGGGTATGAGAAAAAAACCCTTTTGTTTTTGGTTTGTATATTATAGAAAGGAAGTAATGATAAATCTAGAGGTGGGGGTAGGAAATGGCAATGTCCTCTGTAACAGCACTCGTTCGACTGGTTCACCTAACTCCATCCTCTGCTACCATATCAAACCCTAAACCCTTTTTATCCCCCAAACCCCTCTTCTCGCTCAAATCATCATCATCATCATCATCATCATACTCCCCAATCATATCATCATCACTTAATTCATCTTCGTCAGCAGCAGCTAATTCATCAATAGCAATGTCTTATGATAAACAACTCGCAGCTGCCAAGAAAGCTGCTTCCCTTGCTGCCAGTCTATGTCAGGTACTTAACCTCTTGTCATGAATTCATCTGTAATTCAATCGTATGTGGAATAATATACTTTTTCCTTTTATGAATTAGTGTTCAAAGAAATACTAGTTTAGGAACATGTTTTTGGGTCTCTTTGCTTCATACTTTGTTAGTCTTATGATGAAAACCGTAATGCATTATTGAGACAAGGCGAATTTAGGGTTGCTTAATGGCTGTTGGATACTATGGTTGATACTTGTTTATGTAGAATGTACAAAAAGGACTGCTGCAATCTGATGTTCAATCGAAATCTGATAAAAGCCCCGTTACAGTGGCTGATTATGGTATGCTCCCAAGCTTTTAATGTTTTTTTTTTATATCTGATATGATATAGGGCATACACTTAGATGGTAATCACCTCATAGTTGAAAATGTGATCCCTAAAACTAAAGGGGCTAAAATTTGCAGTCTGGGTCGAAAACTCAAAATCCTGTAATTTTTTTGGTACATGATGGGTTGGGTTGACCGGGAACACGTTTTCTTCCAAATTTTTAAATCTTTTTATACTTGTTGGCGTGTCAAATCTGATTACAAAATTTGTTTTATTTTAATAACAGTTCAGTTTTTTGAGTAAAATGTTTTTGGAGGTTTTATATGTTAAAACTTCACTCTGGGCTACTTTCAACCTGTTCAGCCCATTTTCTGGAGCTAATATATTTTATTTTACGCATTTGACCTGTTTGGGGATAAAGCATAACAGGAATTGATCCGTTCATGATTTCATAAGTACACCCCTGTCTCAGAATAAGGAAATGAGTTTCCTTTTTGAGTTGTCACAAAAAATATACCTAACATGTTCCATCATAGGTGCTCCCTTGGTTTTTTTTTGTTGTTTAAAATCATTTATTTTACCAGATTATAAAACTTAAATAAATTGTTAGCTTTTATTCATCTACGTTGAATATCTGATATACTCTAATCTGATTCTTAGGGTCCCAAGTTCTTGTGAGCTTTGTACTTCAGAAAGAACTTCCTGATCAGGCATTCTCACTAGTGGCAGAGGAAGTAATTTTCAACCTGATTTGCTTCGTTTTGATCTCATTATCATCTTCCATTTTGGTCAAATTCAACAGTGTTAATCCTTTGTAGGACTCAGGAGATCTTAGAAAACAAGAATCTCAAGAAACCCTTCAACGTATCACAAAATTAGTAAATGATACGATTGCTAATGATGGAAGTTATAAGGTGTCTCCTTTATCTGAAGGGGATGTGCTTACTATCATTGATAGCGGTATGTCTGAAGGAGGCCCTAATGGCCAACACTGGGTTTTGGATCCTATTGACGGTACTAAAGGGTATAATTTTCCTTTCTTTCACTTTTACATCTTGTTTAGCATGAAATTTCCATATAATGAACATCCAACAATGAAAAGTATTGCAGTTTTATGTTGGAAAAGGTTTCTTTATAACCATAATCTTTTTATGCTTCAATGTGTCATATTTGCACTTGGTTACATGCTCAAACTTGATGAAATTTATATTATTTTCATAAAGCTAAATTTTCAGTGTTTGTGGATGCAGGTTTTTGAGGGGTGACCAATATGCGATAGCATTAGGTCTGCTAGATGAAGGGAAAGTCGTACTAGGTGTCCTTGCATGTCCAAATCTCCCACTCGAATCAATCGCTAGCGGAAATCAAACTTCTCTTAATAAGGCATCAGCAGGTTGTTTGTTCTCTGCACAATTGTCTTGTGGAGCGTACATGGAGTCCCTTGATGGCTCACCGCCTGTAAAGGTACAACAAGTTAACTCCCGTACCATTGTGCTTGTCTAATTGGTTGAAGGTTGTGTGGTATAATTGAAAGACGAGTGTTTTATTTGCACCTCAGGTGCATGTTAGCAACACAGAGAATCCCGAAGAAGCTTCATTCTTTGAATCATATGAGGCCGCACACTCGTCCCACAGTTTATCGGGCTCTATAGCAAAGGTGGTACCTTCTTTAACGTGAAAACATTGGATTACTTTGCTAGCAACATGATATTAGTTGACCAAAGAAGAAAGTGAATGGGCTGTGCATCCTTGTTTTGATAATGTCATATCAAATATGTCGGTAATTGTGAACATTTTGCTGGGAAAAAAGTGATGCGATGGTCAAACTAACTCGTTAGAGATGAGGTTCGGCTGATTTTGATGAAAATTCTTGGCCGAACAATTAACTACGGTTTCGGAATAAGGAAAATCAAACCGGTTGGGTTGGTTGGGCAGGTCAGATCGGCCAATACGGTTCAGTTTGGCGGATTTAACCTTTTTTCTAAGTTTTTGTTTACAAAATCGTTAGTTTGTAATAATTTGTTTTAGTATTATAGGATGGTATATGAATATAATGTATAACTACAAATTTCAAATAAAATAAACGATAAAGGTTAAATTTCGTGTTTCAAGTTCCAAATTGTTGGCTGAACTGTTTAACCATAAACGATCGATTGAACCGTATAGATTTCAAACCGGACGATTAACATTGGTTCGGCCGGTTTCAACGCTTTAAGAAAGCACTGACTAACATTTGTTTGTGTGGAATGGTGTGATGGAACAATGCTTTGTTTTGGTTGTAGAAATTGGGGGTTAAAGCCCCACCGGTTAGAATAGACAGCCAGGCAAAATACGGTGCTTTGTCACGAGGAGACGGTGCGATATATTTAAGGTTTCCGAATAAAGGATATCGTGAGAAGATATGGGATCATGCTGCTGGATACATTGTTGTTGCAGGTATCCTACAATTCCTATTATTTGCCCTTAACTGTATTCTTATTACGGATTTAAAAAAACGCAAGTATAGTTTTGTAGTAGTGATGTCAAATTATGTTTCTTTTTTATCAATTTTTATATTTATAGGGTAAAATAGTCATTTTATCAAAAATAACCATTTTTAACGACTGTTGACGCCTCACATGTGTTACAATATAACAACCCCAGATCTCAGACATGCTCCACTTTATAGTTAGATCATAAATGTGTTACTTTTGACAAACCACAAGGACTATTTGTGTAGTTAACTCTTTTTTTATTTCCTTTTTGAAATTTTTAGAAGCCGGGGGTGTTGCCACGGATGCTGCGGGGGAACCCTTAGACTTTTCGAAAGGAAGATATCTGGATCTGGATACAGGCATCATCGTTACCAACCAGAAACTGATGCCGGCGCTGTTGAAGGCAGTTCAAGATTCACTCAAAGAAGAAGTATTGCCATCACTCTAACAAATTTCTTCTTTTTTTTAATAAAAGAAAATAAATTTGCTTTGCTATTTCTGTTGTATGCATTATTAGTTTCCAAAACACACTCCTGCTTTTGTTCATGTTTCTGGGATCATATGTTGTCGAATTCCACATTTTGTGCTGATGTCAAAAAGTGTGTTGCTATGTGCCAATCGCGTCCTATCATGTATCAATGCGAGATATCGCTCCACAAGAGCCAGAAGGTGTATGTTTATGAGTTCTAATTGGATTGCAACATTCACGACCGTTTAATATGAACCAGTAAGAATGCGACTGTCACGGGCCATTTATTTATACTTTGTAGAAGTTTAGTATGCAACTGAAAAGAAATATGAAAATACATCATAGAAGCCTAACTCATTCGGTGTATAAACAGCTTTCTTTAGTCGGGTTTCTCTCGGTGTCATTAGTACGTTGGTTGCGTTGGTCCGTCCTAGTTTAATATGAATTTTGAGCCATCTGTTGTGAAATAATGTTAGAATTTTGAGTGCACAGGGAAGGTGAAATCCAAAAATGTATTTTAGATGTGCTAACCTCGTACTCATAAAGAGTTGTATAATAAGATGAACCATTGGTACAAGTACTGGCTGAATCAAATTCGAAATCGTTGCTCGATTGTGATGAAGTTCGCCTATTTTCACGTTTTTGTTTTGTGGGTCGTTGCCTCGGTGCGCTATGTGACCGAGCTTTCGCTCTTGAAGACTCCGTTTTGGTCATGTAATTTGGTTCATTATGCGGTGTACTTGTTTGTGATGATCCAACAAGCTCATCGACTGGCTTATTATGCGATCTCGTTGATTTCACGCGTCAATGATGACGAATCTATCGAGAATCTTCTAGATGACTGTCGACTAGGTTTGCTTCCGAATTGGCCCGATTGATCCTTGTAATCCTGCAAATATTAGTGACCAGATTGTGAATAGGTCAATTTAGATTATGTTTCGACAAAAGAGAGGCATACCAATTGTGGTGCACTTAGACGACGCTCATGACCCATCACAAATCCTTGTTTACTAGTGGAACCCGCGTTTTCAACCATTTGAATCCTTTGAAAGCGAGCTCTAACTTGAATGGCGACGAGTGCACTCATGCATCTAACCATTGCCGCCGTGCATTTTCGCACCAAATGACCCCGAACTAGCGCTTGTAGCTTCATTAGTCCACGTAAAGCGTACAACGCCTTTCGTGCCTGAGTATTTCAAATTTGTTACAAAAAGGAAAGTGTACATTTGGTTTACTCATTAGTGGGTCTATTTCAGTCATTTTAAGCTATAGCGAGTCAAACGAATGACAAGTGACAACGAGTATGACTAATATTTGTTTTATTTATATTTCTACAACACTGGGCCAACTAACCCTGGGTTCAACTACTTAAGCCCGTGATCTGCGATGAAAAAATCACCCGCAAAAGATGAACCCATTGTCAGAAGCCCGGTTTTGGCCCATCCAGTCTCCACTAACTTAATTAGATCCGTTTTGGAGACTAAAAAGATTAAATCGCGGTCAGAGACTGCTCACACTAGACATATAAATAGTTTTTCAAAATGATCATTTTTGCAAAGTTTTTGTTCTTTATAAACTATCTGTTTTAACTTGTTATCAACCCGCCTATTTTGCCACCTTTCTAAAAAAACGATCAACAAACATGGTTTTGTCACACAACCACGGATCAAAATAGTTACCAGATAGGAACGGAAAGCCGCTTGAATCTTGGTTGCAGCATTGACCGCAACCACACTCGATACTCTTGTTGTGGTGGGAGAGTAATCACCAGCTTTGTGGTGTGGTTTTGGTGCTGAATCGCGTAGTCAAACAACGCTTGCGATTATAACTGAGAATTCATGATAGTCAAATGACCGGCTGCTCTTGTGATTGACAACTAGCTTTCTGTGCTATTTGATTTTCTAAAGCTCCATCGCCTCCTTGGAGTTGTTGGCGTGATGGCAGTGACGGGTGGTGGAGATGACGGTATAATCACGCCACCACCGTGATCACCGTTGTTAATTTTGTCCTCCTTTTTGCCTAGCAACAAGTTTCTGATCCATCTACTTGCCTTGCCCATAACAGCCAAATGGAAGTTGTGAAAATAGATGGTGTTGTGAGAGTCTTCATATATATAACTAAGAATATTTTTAATAATATAATCTATGTAACTTGTAACATGTGGATTAAACTTTTTGTTAAACCTGTAATAACTTATTTCGAATGTCTTTTTTTTATGTACAACTCATATTCAGAATTGTTTTTTATTAACAATAAGAAGAAAAAAAAACAAGAAAACCTGAATAAAATTAAGAGCTTTCGTGTCTCGTTGACCATTATAAAGATGGAATAAAATAAGAAACATTTGAATTGTTGCAGGCCTGCATTGACTCCTCTACTTGTGCCAAATGACACTTAACAAACACTTTTCTTCAATTTGCAGCACTAGCTAGTTTAATAAAATAAAATAGAACAATTGTATCATATCTTTTAAATGATTCCAAATAAGAGTAGATTTTGTAAATTTTTCTTATCGTTTCTTGACATTTTATTTTTGACAGAGCGTTAAGAAAATTACGTTAAACTATGTAGGGTGTTGTTTTGATGGTTTTTGGTGACTTTGTGAATAATGGTTTTTGACTAATATAAACCAATAACAAAGCGTTGAAAAGTAAAACCAAAAAAACCAAAAGGTTGAAAATAAAACCAAAAGACAAGACTGGTTTCACTCCGATTTTACGATTTGTGCTTACCGTGTCTTTATCAATAAAATACGCCCCGCTTGCGGTGTGCACATATAATGTATATATGTGTGGGCCCTCAGGGGGCAAAAGTGAAATTGTACTAATTTTAACATTATTTTTACTAATTTTGTCAAAATAACGTTAAAAGCGGCAGACGGTTAATCATGCATCATGTGGTGGAGTTGATAGTCGAAAGACAAAAGGGTACTTGCACTAATCGGCCATTGTCCTGATTGTTGAGGGCTATGTGCCTTATGTCCATGGCGAGCCGGGGGTCTCACCGGAAGCAGCCACTCTATTCCTACGGGGTAGAGGTAAGGTTGTCTATATCTTACCTTCCTAAGACCTTACCTTAGCTTTGCTATTTGTGGGATTTACTGAGTATGTTGATTATGGTGTCTTTATAATAAAAGAATGCATAAAATGCATTCAAAATAAAAAGGCTGTATATTACAATTGTTAAAGGATTTTGCAGGATTTGGATATATGAGTTGTGTACAAACAATGGTTGGAGGATGACAAAGACAGTAATTTGTTGTATGCTTTTCAGCTTTTTATTGAACATGATTTGTTTGTAGTTTATTCCAATCAACCAAAATACTCAGTTTACATATCTTTGTGTTTTCTTATATAAAATTCTAATAAAAAATGTACGGCGAAAGTTAGATTTTGTAACATGTTCATACAAGAGCCATAAACCAAAAATTCAGTTTCGGGTATGATTTTTAATCCTATATATATAAACCAAAGTCCAAACAATAGTTTTTGAATAAGTATACATGATCATGTTATCAAACTCATACCCTAATTGTTCTGATCGGAAACTAAAAGTCGCATCAATACTTTATATTTACGCCTCGTGCAAATGCAGAAAAACCAAAAAACCCGCTCCTACCTTTGAATACTGATGGGCTTGAAAACCATCTTTACGATTGTAAATTAATTGGCAAAACGACTAAACCTGTGAGAGCGCGTTGCACAACGACTTGTACGCACTTGCACAAAGTTTGAATTTCTCTTCGGCCATTGCCTGCACAAACAACATTCATCATGAGGATTTTAGAATCATCATGCTTGAACCATATCTTAGTCAAATTTGCAGTTCCAAGAGTTGACTTTTAATCTCATGTGTTATGGTTTGACTTTTGAGGTAGACTAGCCTTTACTTTTCAACAAAAGTATCATTTCTAAGTGTTATTGGTTTGTTGAAAATGAAGAAGCTATCGAGTGCGTTGATAAGCATCGTTTTGGTACGGAAGCAGAACCAATAAAGAAAGGGTTAGAGGTGTAATAGTAGTTAAACAGCAATGTGTCCCGTCCCTTACCTGTCGTTTACCCGTGGGTTGTGTGGTAAAACGTAAAACATTACCCATTGGGATGCCCATTACCCGAAACCCGATCTTAAACTCACCTAAAAAAACCGACTTGAAGTATTAAATACTAAACTCAAAATATAAGTAGAATCTAACCTGTGATGGACCCTGATGTTTATCAGGGTGCCACTTCAGAGCGGAAAGGCGAAAACTGTAACAGGAAAGATAGACCTCACTGGTTATACGAGCGATTTGACAACTAAGTGTTTATAATAGAATTAGCTTATTACTGAAATAATATAATTTATGAGATCATATTTAACAAATTAATTATGTACAATAAATTAAAACTTTTTTGGACAAAAAGAGTTTCATGTCAACCAAACCTGTCAAAAGATCACTAGTTTTGAAAGTTAACATTTTGTGTCGCAAAAATGACAATTTCTTGCTTTTTTTAATGTCATAAACAAAACTAAGATAAACATGAACTTACGCGTTTTTTACTTCCTCGATCTTTAATGGACCGTTTGTCGGCAAACCAAGTGCCACTCTATCGGAATGTGAACCAACAACAAAGGAATCATCATCTTCTGAGGACTCATCATCATCACTCACAGTCCTCCATTTATTTCGGGTATTTGAATACTTGCATCCAGATTTTTTACTTTGTGAAAAAGACTCTTCCCACGACTTAAAAGACCAAAAATACCGTTGATTTCCAAATGTTGCCTGGAAATGCTTCTCAGGATCATCCTCATCATCATCATCAAATTCTTCAAAATCGTTTGCTCTTTTCCACTTATCTGTACATGCGTATAATTCAAAACAGCATGTTAATATTTATATTGTCAAATGTGATTACAAAACTAAATTATATTAATAATGACCCAGCAAAATGACTACAGAACTCTTCTGCATTTGATTTGGGCGACGTTCGACTTATTGGACCCTATGAGACTCAGTAGCATACATAGGTTGGATTTGATTAGCATTAAAATAAAGCAGAATAAGCATTGACTCTAATAAAATATAAGGAGAAAAGGCGCCAAGTCTTGAATATTACTTTTCTTTCTTTTTTGATGAGCTCTACTGTCCCTTCTGTTTCTGTTTTCTGTTGGATCGTCATCCCATCTTCGAGCATATGGGTCCCTTCTGTTTCTGTTTTCTGTTCGATCGTCATCCCATCTTCGAGCATACGGGTCTCTTCTGTTTTTGTGTTCTGTTGGATCGTCATCCCAACTTTTTGTCCATCGCTTTTTCAAATATTCACCCTAGGTTGTTAAAAAAAGAAGAAAATGCTTAGACACTCAAATCAATACTTCAGAACCAGGTGCTTGAATCATGATAACAAAAAAATCAAACTAACATATGTTAGATAAGGGTGACGAGTTTGTGTATGTATGAAATGTTTTGTTAACTGTAATAAAGTATAAAATGAAGGCCTGGATTGAAACAAGAGAAGTGAAAGACTACCTCAAGTGTAAATTTGGAGCTCCCACTTCCGAAGTAGATATCGTTCAAAGCTTTCTTTGCATCAGCACGTTTTTGCCGAGTTTTGTATCTAATAAATGTCTGCCAGAGAAAAAGTTTATTACCATTTATAACACGCATTAAACAGGAATTATGATATTGAAAAAGTGAATTATTTATCTTCTTCTCACTCTTCTCGTATTAATGTGGCATCTGAATAGAACCTCCCCCTACATATATAAGTTAACGTACAATAGCCCCTTAACGTGTGAAGCATACGCGACTAAATTACGCATGTTATAAAATTCAAACCCCAATCATGCATAGGTTAAACACAAAATCACGCATGAACAAAACACAGAAATCACGCATAAGTAACCCCTAGTTACGCATGTGGTAAAAAAAATCATGCATAAGTTGAAACACAAAATCACGCACGGACAAAAACACAATTCACGCATGAGTAAAACCTAATTACGCATGTTATATGCCTAATTACGCACGTTATTTGGTGGTCGCATACACTCCGCACGTTAAGGGACTTTGTATTTTAAACTTTTACTAAAATAAGGACCTATGCAGTTAATACCGGTGATATATCAGTGATATATTGCTGATATTGGTCCCCTAGTAAAATATCGGTGTTAAATATCGGTACCGATATTATCATTGACCGAAATATCACCGATATAACCGATATATCACTGAATTATGAATTATTGGTGTTAAATTCTGCATTATATTAATTTTGAGATAACCTATATCTCAAATATCGGTCCTTGACCGATATCCGATATTTTACCGCATTAACTGCATAGCTATATATATATATATATATAGAGAGAGAGAGAGAGAGAGGAAATTGTTCAAAATAGACATCTATAGACATTTAATGAAGTTTAAAATTCAAAAAATATACCTTAGATGGCTTTGCATGTCCAGAATCCTGCAACAACAAACATTTGTATTTACATAAATGTATCTTTTACTTTTACAGAAACAGCACAAGGAAATAGTAAGCATACATAGATACATAGACTGCTTATAGAATAATAAAATCGACAAATAATAGAGAAGGCGACATAAAATATTAAGGTTGAAGACTAAACGTTATGTAGTTGATGCAATGCAACAGGTTAATCCGATAAATTAAGTTCCATCCATTAGTGATCAACTTGAATCAATGATTGAATGCAAAGTTCAGCCATGAATGTTTCAATGTAAAAAGAGGAGATAGAAAGAAAGAAGGGACTGGTGAAGTTGGTTTCTTTCCATCTGGTATTTCCAGTTTTCCACAATTCTAAATGAGATTGACGATTAAACAAAAAAATGACAACCAAGTCATCTTACTATTAAAGTAGGAATACTTCCAAGATGTCGCTGCTTAAGTTGTATGAGATTTTCTTATAAAGTTACGACAATGGAACTCATATCCAACTCCCTGCTTATACAAGCCTATAATTTTAAAAGTAGATTGTTGACTGAACACGGGCGAGAAAGAAGTTCATAGCAATATGCCCAATTGCTCCCATTCTTCTAGTTTATGGTGCTAACTCTAATGACGAAAAGGTTTCTTTGATCTTCAATCAAAGCAAAATCAGATATGGTGTTATTGTCCTTTAGAAAAAAGCGACTCGTTCAACTAACATGTTTCATTATTCTAACTTACGCCACTAAACAATTGTCAAACCTGTACCTTTTAGCGCTCCGCCTCTTCACATTTCAATGATTGGGTCAGTAGAGGAATTAGCAAAAATATAGATTGTTATTGGGGATTTGAATTTCCAGGTTATTAATAAGTATGCTCGCATATGTGATGTGTGAGCCTTTGCCTGTCACCTCGGACACCCCCCCCCCGGCGCTTTTAAACACAGGTCCTTAAATAACAAAAACCATCGCTTTTGTAACATCTCCTATTCCTTTGACTACATATGTTTTTCTTGAATGTTAGCACATCATCTCCTATTCATGCAGTCTCACCGCTCAACCTTCGCTATGTCGCCATATTATCCCAAAAGATGCATATTGAGCTTATATAACATACTAAAGCTTAAACAACTCAAAAGTAATCTCTCCACCCCATACAAAACTGCACCATCTGAGTTAAAAAAAAACTGTCAACCTAAAATCACCTATGTGCTCATTGTTTTCATAAAAAAATAAAAAAACCATTGAATCTATTGATCTCATTCCATAAAATTTCCACTACTATAACAATACCAAATGCTATAACAAACATTTTAAGAACAACCAAGAAGCTTTTAGCTAGAATATCAAATGCATAACACTCTGAACATCAAATGGAACCCATTAGACCTCAAAGTTGCAAACTTTTTTCGACAATTAAATAATTAATGAAGGATCATAAGGGCGTTACAAATTATTAACAATGTTATATACCAACTAATCAAGATTTCACAAAAGGGAAAAAGAATTAGAGAAGTTATGGGAAAACTGACCGGCGGATGGAACCATTTGTTCTTCCATTTCTCCGAGGATGTAGGAGAGGATCGAAAATAAGCTACAAAAGATGATGAAATAAAAGGGGTTGTTGATTGAATACGCCACTTGGGTACTAGAATTTGCATTTTGTTTGGGGAAATATTGTCGGAGCAAATGAACGGCAGAGTATGCCTCCCTCAACAACCTCAATGTTCTTATTCGGGAGAGGAAACGTCGCAACAAGGACAACTTGTCAAACTAGGTTATTCCATGCTCCTTTTTATTTTTTGAATGGTTAACGAATAAAAGCCCACCCGAGTAGCAAAATGCAACCTCATACATCTTGCCCGAACGACCACTGTCGTAAAATCTGTCTCCCTTACTTTTGTCATTATCATCTACCATCACCACACCTCCAGTCCCATCACAACCTTCTATTATCACCGCCCACCAGTTCCACCACCACCGCCCTTTCCGCCACCCACGTCATCAATCAACACCAGCGCAATCATCGTAAACCAGCAACCACCGCCATCATCTTCACTGCGCACATCACATCCCCACGCCATCGCACCTGCAAAAAAAACATGGTTTGACCAAAATGCCCCTAAGTTTACTGACTTTTTTAATGGAGTTCTTGAGATTGGGTGAAAATGGTAAAAAATGACAAAAGTTAGGGACTAAAATGGTAGGAAAAAACTATTTGGACTAATTTGACAGAAAAAAAAACTATTTGGACTAAAGTGACATTTTTTTTCAAAAACCCAGAAACTAAAATAGCAATTTATTCTAGAATTAAACAAAACTATTAAAATTTTACAACTTTTGATCAAAAGTCAGGGATTAAAATAGCAATTTACGCTAGAATTAATCAAAAACTATTAAAACTTTGCAAATGATACTCGATAACTTATAAATTATAACAAAATATATATAGTTTTTTCTTTTCTCGTTACAATATTTCTTTGTTAAGTTTTCTTATGATAAAACCGGATTTGCATGTTGGTACGTATAAATTACAATCTCCGTACAACATATAAATAAATGAAATATTCAACATCAACATTTTCAAAGAGTTACTATTTACTTTTATTGTTTAGTCGTATTCAAAATAATGTAAACTAGTGTTTAACACTCGCGTTGCGGGCACGTAAGTCGTAAAACCATGTTAATTAGTAAGCAAACGACGTTAAAAAATTGTAAAACAAAAACATTAATCTATACTGCCATGTGACGTCAACTGTAGGGTATAAATTGTAAAACAAAAATGTGAAATTAAACACAAACTTATACTGCGAGTTGGCATAAAATATAGATAAACTCGAATTTATACCAAAAAAACTTTAACATAACCAAAAAAACACAAAACTTGAAGATCATATAAACCATTTTAACTAAAAAAACAGTAAAAAAAATTCACTACAAAATAAAAACCATAAAAAAACCAAAGAGGTAATACATCAATTTTTATTATATAATAATAAACAAAAAGCTACAACCTTCTAAACTAAGGGTATAACTAACTAAAACATGGAACACAACTAAACTAAATGTACAAAAGTATATGCTTAGAATGTTACAAATTTATATTATATAAATATAAATGATGAATTACAGGTAAATCTGTAGATAAGTGAAATTTTAGGATTAATATAAGTGTAAAAGATGCATTTATAAACAAGAATTGGATCGGCTATGGTAACCTTTAGACTTGTTCTTAGACTTCATATACAATCCTAGACAATACACAAATGGTGGAATTAGAAGTGTTGTCATTGCAAATTATTCAAGCTTCATGGTGTGAAGGTGATAATGAGACCTGTATCTCTTGGTTACAGATTGAAGATGGTAATCAGCAGCGGATACAAACAACAATAAGAGAGGATTAGTGCGTGTTAGAGTAGGTGAAGGGATGTAATCAACTGTGTCTACAACCTTAAGAGGATGGATGCATTTATACTAAGCCAGGAGATCCAGCTCAATTATGCCATAAATAAAAGCCAGTAGTTGAAAAAGAGACCAATGCAACTGGAATGGTACATGGAAGAGTTAAGAAAATGTTTAGAGATAAATGATGGTGGGAAGGTTGGACACTCATATCTGGTCAACTAAAGGTATGACACTAACACTTATGTTTCTTATGAATGTGTGTTTCTTAGTTATGACACTATCAGGTTTCTTACATACAGTAGTTTAGTTCTAACACTTATGTTTCTTATGAATGTGTGTTTCTTAGTTATGACACTAACAGGTTTCTTACTTGCATGTTACTTTAGTTTCCAACACTTATGTTTCTTATGAATGTGTCAGGGTTCACTAAATGCAATTTCATTAGTGTGGCCACAAACTGAACAGTGGAATTGTGCAAGGCACATTTATGCAAACTGGCATAAAAACTTCAAAGGTAATGAGTTGAACGCGGTTTTCTGAAAAAATGTTAGAGCCTACTACGAGCCTGAATACGATGAAGCTATTAATGGAATGAAAGACTTATTAGGCTATTAGATGATGCAGTTGATGCTTCTTAAAACAAAATCCTAAATGCTTTTCAAGGTGCTTTCTTAACAACCACACAAAATGTGATGTCACTGTAAACAACATGGCGGAGGCCTTTAAAGGATACATCATTTAGTCCAGATCTAAAAAATATCATCACCATGTTAGAGGATATCAAGATAGCAATAATGACTAGGCTCACTAAAATGCAGTCATAAATGGCTAAGGAAGATGTGATTGTGTACCCTAGAATACATTTGAAGCTTGACAAGGAGAAATACAAGGCTTATAAATGTGAAGTTTTCCAATAATCACTGAATGTGTTCAAAGTAAGGGAGTTAGATAATGTTTCTGTGGATTTGAGTAAGAAACATGCACTTGTGAAAATAGGATGAAACAAGTATACTTTGTAAGAGCCCATGGCTTTATAGTCTAGTGCATTTTGGGGTGAGATAAGCTTTTGGGACCAGTAGGTCCTGGGTTCAATTCCACAAGGGGGGGTTTTCCCAGATTTATTGGGTTTCCTCCTGAATTGGTGTATAGGCATTATTGTAGAAAATCAACCTCAATGAATAATGAGGTGATTGAGATTTGTATTTATATTAAAAAAAAATACAAGAATCTCTCCTATGATTATGGAGAGTCAATAACCAATTTACAAGGAAATAGATAAATTAAATAAATACAAATATTTACAAATCGTTTCCTCTAATACCCCCTTCAATCGGAATGGTGGCGGACCAAGACGAAGCATGTCATGAAAAACATCAAATTGAGCGCGCGGAAGACTCTTGGTAAAAATATCAGCCACCTGAAGATTGGTTGGTACAAACTTGGTATATAGTTTACCAGAATTAACCAGCTCACATTCGATGTGTTTAGCACGTTTGTGAGAAACGGGGTTCTACGTCATGAACAAGGCACTCTTATTGTCGCAAAGTAGCGTTGGACGATCAGGTGGAAGAGCATGCAATTCTCGTAAAAGATGAGTAATCCAAACAAGTTCAGCAGTGGTGTTAGCCATAGCGCGGTATTCAGATTCGCAGCTGGATATGGAGACTGTAGGCTGCTTCTTTGCACTCCAACAGACCAAGTTGCCACCAAGAAAAATTGAATAACCATACGTTGAGCATCGTGTATCTAGACATCGTGCCCAATCGGCATCAGAGTAACCAACGATATCTGGCGGGTGTGAACTGCTATAGGAAAGACCAAAGGAAAAGTACCTTTGACATACCGTAAGAGACGTTTTACCGCTCGAAAATGATCAACTGTTGGGCTATGGAGAAACTGAGACAGTTGATTAACAGCATACGAAAGATCAGGCCTGGTGATAGTTAAATATTGTAACGCTCCAACCAGTGAGCGGTACAAGGTGGGATCAGAATAAGGCACACCCGTGGCCGAAAAAGATTCGTGCGGAGAAAGAGGAGTATGAACTGGTTTACAGTCGTATAAATGTGCCCGGGCGAGAATATCTTTAGCATACTTAGCTTGTGTAAGAAACAAGCCAGTGTCCGTGTGAACAACTTCTAAGCCAAGGAAGTAATTGAGACGGCCAAGATCCTTGATTGCAAATTCATGATGAAGATGAGAAATGAAAGACCGAAGAATTGAGTCATCATTTCGGTAAGGATAAGATCATCAACGTAATCAAGAAGATACATAATGTGAGCATCTCTGCCGAAGAATAAACAGAGAAGTGTCGGCATGACTGCATGTAAACCCGTAGGATAGAAGGAACGTGCTTAAACGCTGGAACCAAGCACGAGGGGCTTGTTTGAGACCATAGAGTGCCTTTGACAACTTGCAAACGTAATTAGGATGACTGGAGTTGACAAACCCATGTGGTTGTTCCATGAAAACAGTTTCATTCAAATCACCGTTGAGGAATGCATTTTTTACATCGAGCTGATGCAACTTCCATTTATTGAGGACCGCGAGAGACAAGACGATGCGAATGGTAGATGCCTTGACCACTGGGCTGAAGGTATGGGAATAATCCAACCCCGCAATTTGAGTAAAACCTTGAGCCACTAATTGTGCTTTATCCCAATCAATAGACCCGTCAGAGTGGTATTTAATACGAAACACCCATTTGGAACCCAGGACATTCATAGATGATGGTCGCGAAACCAACGTCCAAGTGTTGTTTTGATGAAGTGCCTGAATTTCTTCTACCATTGCTGCCATCCACTTTGGATCTTTGGCGGCCGACTTGAAACCTTGTGGCTCGGTAACAGTG